>OZ037784.1:30579819-30592319 GCA_964035525.1 Porites cylindrica | reverse complement strand
GCTCCTCTTTAGGAGACACTAAATTTCACGATCAATCCTAAACGTCAGCGTTCATTATTAGACACGTACATTTCACAAACCCAATATTGTACTGTGAAAAGAGAATTTAGTAGTCTACTTTAGAACCATATAATAACTAGCATCTTCTGAAAAAAAACCTTCACAAACAACAAATTGCCACACGGGAGAAATGAACAACCAGTTAGATTTTCTTCAATTTTTTTGAAAGAAAACTGAAGTAAAAATTTAATCATTGATGGTTGGAAGCTCTTAACAAATCCCTCTGTTTAATTTCAAACACTAACTATATCAATAATTAAGGAAATGTGAATGAAAGAATGCACGTATATTGTAAATAGAGTGCAATTTCAAAAATCTATTTTTTCATATTATAACTTGACCTTTTTCTTAAAAAATTAATGCATTTCATATCAGTCATACGATTTGAAGTATTCGTTTTAGAGAGTAATTTGCAACCACCGCAACAAACTAACCTTGTAGTGTATTACTAAATTACATCTCACTTAAGAAATTTAGCTGCTCAAGTTTAGTCAAAATAATCACCTTCAACCTTCACTGAAGATTTTTGTCTTGGTACCAATGTACAAGAGGTTAGAATATATTGCAAATTAAGTGAAAAATAAAACAGCAACCAATATGTGTAGAAAATCTGTGCAGTGCAGAAAGCACAACTGACAAATCACACCACAAAGCCACTTAAAGGTACACTGTTTTCTGTTGCCGATTAAGCAACATTGATGACCGACTTAAAGGAGCTATGCCATGAGTTTTTGGTATTAATTTCAAATCCTGAAAAACACATCGGAATCAAAGAAAACCTCAGAAATACATCTAAAATATCACTCCTCTTCTACAACATAACTATGAATATGTACTTTTCATGACCAGGATTGAAACAGATTGGGCCAACCTTTTACAAGTTTAACTGCTGTGTTATTGAAAAATCACAAAAAATGGATCATGGTTTATTTTCCTTTTCATATTACAGTCAACTCCCAATAATTCGAACCTTCAAGGGAAACAGAAAAAAGTTCGAGTTATGGGGAGTTAGAGTTATCGAGGGTAAAATTATATAGAAAATGTTTTGAGGGGAAACAGGGTTCTCAATAGAAGGCGGCACCCGGCGATTGATCGCCGCTTACTTTGGGATTTATAGCCGCTTACTTTGTGTTTAAGTCGCTTTTCTTTGCTTTGTTTTGACACCTCTGGCTTTGCTGAAGAGCCTCCTACTTTATCAGTGATCACCTCCTACTTAAAAATCTATTGAGAACCCTGGGGGAAATGAAAATTGCTTCGAGTTAACGGGAGGTTCGAGTTATAGAGGGTTCAAGTTACCGGGAGTCGACTGTATAATCAATTGATACTTATTTTTCAGAGTTCAAAACATGATGTAAGATGACTGCGAATACTTATTTGTAATTCTACACATAGCTCAGCTTTGACCAAAAATGTGGAATTTACCCCGACATAGCCCCTTTGAGCTTTAGAAATGTGCACCGGCCTGTGTTTCATATATGTCTTTCGATAATTTCAAAATCTAATGATTTTTTTGCGTGATAAATACATCCCTAAACTTGTAATAAAGGTGGAGATATTCTTCTGCAGATATGACAGGATGGTTTCTTGCCATTTTCTAATGGAAATGGACACCAAACCTTGCGCATCATAAAGTTCACCAGGAACACCAAAAATATTCCACCAACTGCATCGACACCATAATGATGATTTGAATAAAGTGCCGCCCATGTTATCCACACAACATGAAACATGGCAAATTTCTCATTAATCCAAGGCCCACTAACTAATATAACAGCAGGCCAAGCCACATGGAGTGATGGAAATGCTCCAAAAGGTAATGGCGATGCAGCATAAATCCCATGAAAAAATGGAAACCCAAGAACTGCGTCAAGTCTATGAAATCCAGCCTCATTTGCTGCTGATTTAAGAACTTCTCCACTTGGACTGAAAACCACAGAGTCCACATACCAAGGAGGCGCTGTAGGAAACAGGAACTGAATGACAGTTGCAACTAGATTGACCCATCCAGCGCACCAAAGAAATGGATATACTCCACGAATGTTACGATTGCTCACTACTTTAAAGAATGCAAATATGAATGGTAGAGCAAAATGAAACAGATAAGGCATGGCTGCAATACAGTCAAGTACAGGATGGGCAAATTTCGCTAGCATCTGGTGAGGAAAACAATGGAAGACTAACATTTCCATCCATGGTAGAAATGTATGATTCGGTTTTGTCACTTTTCCAAGTCCAAGAATTGTTCGAAAAAGAGAGTAATTTGAATAGACTATCAGATAACACAGGAATGGGATGGCAGCAATTCCAGTGTCCTTAAATGGAATCTTTTTAATCTTTCTTGGTAGTTCTTCAAACCAAGATGTCACCTCAGCCTATGAAAAAAGATGCAATAATATTACTTGCTGCTGACAAGCAGTGACCAGTGGGAAACAGCGTGGCCAAGCAGTTAAAATGCCCTGACCACTCACTATCTGGATTTATTCTCCACAGTCCCAATTTCAAATCCTTGGCCACACTTGTGAAACCGCCAACTGGATAGCCTCTCACCAGTTAGGATTCCTAACTTTGTTATGTTCCATTAGAATTACATGTACAGCTGCATTTGTTTCATTTATTCCCTGAAAAATCCCACAAGGGAGGGGAATAATTAAGTACTTAATTGTTTAAATTTTAAAAGATTGCAATGCAAAGTTTTTTTTAACCCAAAGAATCCTCTCATCACATTTGTAGTGAGGTGGCCTGCAGTAATTGTTGGGAAAGGAAGAGATTGAACTGCATGTATCTTCTAGGAATTTTGCATATAACTTTGATTCTTGGGGCATGACAGGTCAGAGTGCAACACATCAGCACAAATAGAAAAGAACAATCAACAAGCATTAGAAAGAAACATTTGTTGCATGAGTGCTAGCATAGAAACAAATGCAACTGATACATGTAGATATACTAAAAAGAAGGTCTATTTGGGAAAGGAAGTTAAAAACTATGTGATTACGGTAGATGCCCTGCAATAAAAAGGTGACTTGTAAAAGTTCATTTCTTTTCTGTTAAACATGTTATTGTCAAGAGACATTTTGATTCTCATTTCAATAAAAGTCTACACAATTTTTTATGGAGATATAAGACAGGACAGATAAGAAAACTTTCTGCATCAGGGTATAAGTTCACTCAGACTTGAACATTTCGTAAAACACTTCGCGACAGTCCAGTGATTGACACTGTGACAGGCGGAACACCTGATCTCCCAAGAAGAACAAATCCAGACTGGATGTGGGCCAACTCCACTTATACCCTGTTATTATGTCACTATAAAGAGGTTTTACACCAAATGCTCTCATGGATGTCCACAAGCGTAAGTAAACAAGAATGATTAGTTTATTTTAAAAAGAAAAAAAATAAACAAGAAAATTTCCTAACCAAAATCAAAGTTCTTGTCGTGCAAACAGTGATATAGACGTGAGGAATAATGGTCGAAAGAAAGCTGTAGGTTGATTCACTTTCAAACAGCAAGCATCACCCAATTTATTGTTAGAGATCTCTTGAAAATTCGAAAATAAACGACTTCAAATAGCAGTTCACTGTTTCTAAACGATATTTTACAAAAAAAAACTGTGGGTAAGTATCAAAGTCCATGTTTTCATTTCATTGTTAATGAAAATTGCCTCCAGTTCTGTGCCACCTACCGTTTTCCGCAAGCAACCATGCGTTGCGCAAAACACAACATTGCGAAATTATATAAGCTTATTAGTAGCGACAACGTGATGAATTTCCTAACTCTGCTATTTAAGATTACAACTAGCGCTTGTGACTGAAATATTAGGATAGAGAAAACTAAAAGCCACAAGTTATCAATTATTCAAGAGAAAGCTGAATAAATTTTACGCATCGTTGACAAATACAAAGGACTTTACAATCGACAAGATACTAACGAATGAATTCGATTGAAATCTAAACCATAAAAAATCTATATCTTGCCCTGTGAAGGCGCGAAACAAACATATATTTGTACAACGTACACTAAAGTAGTCACCACGAACAAAAACGCTGAAAAGTTGTAGCAGATAAACTTCCAGAGTTAAATCGTAAAATCATCTAATGATAAAAACAGTTTCATTCTCTCGCTCTGCGCGCCTTCATACCTGTTTCGTTTCCCAATATAGTTCAAAAGCTTCTTTAAGAGATCTTGCAAAGCGATTCCAGGATATCAAAATCTGCAAATAAAAAAACGCATATACGAGTGAATGGCAAGCTTTCACAAAGGATTTGTAAATTCAAGCTTAAGCTTACAACTTTTGAATGAATCTCGTGGAGTCACCGAAGGTACGAGAAACGAACCAGCGAACACAATACCAAGATAATAACTTACCCTTCCAGTTTTGTCGTGAATTATTAGATCCTTCTCATTCCTAAAGTGCTTTCCAGTGCGAGAGCTCATCGTTGAGGCCTCTGATGAAGTTGATTCTTGAATCAGCTACTATGTTGACCACGCGAACTTTAGCGCGCCACTTGACGAACTACACAGATGCAAACCTAACTTCTTGAGAACTCACTGCTATCTTGACATCGCTCCCAATCATTCTTTCTCGAAAGAAGAAATTGTCTGTCGTTGTTTCCCAAAGAAGCTTACTCCCAACTTTGTATTTGATCAATATTTTCGCTGCAAGGTTGTTGTAGATTGCAAATAAATATGGCGAATTTGAACGGGTGTGTCTGCCGGACGTGCTGTATTTTAAGCCTGCAGATTTCAGTGTAGCTTCTTGAGGAAACGTCTTTTGATAGAAAAAGCGATTCTAAGTTATCCCCTCGAAAAGCAACGGATGCTTTTAAAAGAACAACATGTTTTGACTATGATTAGTGTCGCTTTTCCTCAAACCGCACACCAACTTCTCAGAAGGGTGTTGAAGGGAAAGAACGCTGGTTGCATGCTGGGAAAAAACCTGAGTTACCATAACGACGCCCGAAGGCCAAAGAGAAACGTCATGCATATTTTTGTTCGTGACAACAACAGTTGGCACATTTCAATTTTTGGAAACTTGGCTAGAGTCGAGTGTATCTGCATTTATTTTCTAGGGAAATACAGAATTATGCTTTCGTATTAGATTAAACCAGCTAACTCCAAAAAAAAAAAAAAAGAAAAAAAAACAGGAGATGATTACCCCAATCGGCTATCACAGTGATGCAAATTGAAGAGAAAATTCTCGTAAGGGCACGTGCACAGCCGCGTGGGTCGCGTGGGTGTGGATAGTATACATGTAATTTTATGCGGCGGCTTTTAAGGATCAAGGGTGTCATAAGACCTTCGAGAAAAAAGTCGTGCAAAAAGACGTGTTTTTGTACGTGACTAAACTCGGCGCATACGACGACTGGATGCGGTGAAGGCACATGCACGCAACTGCGCGCAAAACTGAATACTCGTATGTAGCCGCACAACTGTAAACGAACTTATCTTTCTAACATTTTTATGTAAACCAGAAGTAGGATAGGATGTAGCCAAAATGGCAGAATGACTGATAAACCATGCTTTGCTGCCAATATTTATCACTTCTCACGACTAGTCAATGTCATTTAGGTAAGACTCGCTTAAACGTGAACGTGCCAAATTACTATAAATCTAGACTGCAAAACAGTCGGTTTTTTTTTCTCAAAATCAGTAAAGAAATCGGTAAAGCGTGGCGTAAGAGTCTTAAATACGGACTGTTTTGCAGTCTACTATAAATCCAAAACATATCAAAACGGAAAAAAAAGATTTGTTCTCGAGGGTTTCGAAAGAAGCTTTCATGTGACCAACCTGTTATTTTAACCTTTGTTCCTCATCTGTGTACTTGAAAAACTAATAAAAATAGTAACAGAAACGACAAACATGAGGTCACAGTTTTACCACAGGCAGCCCAAGCTCGTACCTTTCTGACCACAGGTGGCGCAAACATACTATGCGAGTTGGGAATCTGGGTACTGGAATTCAATAATGGCTTTTGTATTGATTACGAAACATGCCTAGCAGACGTACGTTTGCGATTATTTTTGCAGGAAAGTAATTAACTTTCAATTAAGAAGTACAAATAAAGTTGAAATAAAGTGTTATCGTACCTCTCAAAGTCTTTATTCCTTCGCTTTGCCCGTTTGATGTCTGTACAGTTGATGTTATGCTTTTCACTGTCTCACTAGGTGATCATGGCAAGGGTGTGCGCACTCGAAACTACTTACTATACATGTATACCACCGGGTTTGGTAGTGTGTGCGTCTTTGTTTTGAAGTCCTCTTTTAATAACAACCTCTTCCCGCCCTGGGCGCTTTTCCCTGGAGGTTGTTTTAATAACCACGGATTAAATTACAGAAGATCACTCGGTCGTTCTAGCCTGCGATCATATCCCGGGGGGGGGGGGGTGGTGGGGGGTCAGTACTCTATAGTAGCCCATGCTGGGAAGCTCCGCCCGAAAGGGGTACCTTTTTCAAGTTTCTGGTATGCAGTGTATGATGGGGTAGGGATTTCACTAGTTAAAGTAAGGGTAGAAAATCTCTCATTGCGGTCTTTACTAAAAGAACTTAAAAGGGCTAACAGTCGCATTTTATGGCTGTGAAAAAGACAAGAAAACTACCTGATTTAGAAATTTATATTTAAAAGACGGTGCGTTCACAGCAGTTAATCAAAGGAATGGAAGGAGCCAGGAGCCGATTACCATTAATGGAGTCTTAATGAAATTTTGTTGAGCACCCCGCCAACCGGGGATCATGTACATTCTCTAGCTTCTTTATTTTTATTCCTTATTCTTGTGCCCCTTCTAAATTGATTGGTAGTTGGCCGCTTACTGCTTATAATCCACTGAATCAAATAAAGAGACTACAGACTGAAAGCCGAAGATTTCTTGAGAACATTCTTGCTAGGCAATCCGGTACTTAGATGCTCGACACTTGAAGCCCTTTCGGACATCATGACCCTCTATTGCCAAAAAAATCCCGTTTCAACAGTAGTAGAACTTAGTATCCCTTTAAACAGCTGTCGCTGTAAATACACAATGTTTTCCATATCCTTTCATATTTGACCTCAATTTGTGAAATCTCTACCCCTTTCATGTACCTGAAGCCTGAAAAAAGTTACCCCTTTCTGGCGGAGCCTCCCTGGAAGGCCATTATACATGGTGAAGCACCCGGGGTCATATCGTCGTTTTCTTCGTACAATTCTCTGAGGGAAAGAGCTTGGGAGCTTGAGTTAAAGGGAGGGAGGGAGAGCTTGATCGCAGGCTCATATGCCATATTTTGCATTGGCTGCATTGTCCTCGTTGGAGAACGGGGGGTTGTCGTGGGGGTAATGATGAATCGAAATTGCACTAGCGTCGAAAAATGTCGCATCGATTCTGTATTTTCTGATTAATTAGTTATATTTTCTTAGGAAAAGCGTATTTTTGTCGCTAGGGGAGGAAATTGTTCGTGTCAAAATAAAAACCACATCATAGCGAGTAAAAAAGGAAGCAGGAACTTTTACGACAAGTTTTTAACCTAGATGTCTCACATAATTTTGACCAAGAGAGGTTTTATACTCTCTTGTTTTAACTTATTGCCCTTAAAGGCACTTGACACCTATAAAGTTAAAGCCTTAAAATTTATTTAGCAGCTACGTGCACATATCTTTTTTTACGCCCGAGGGCTTTGCTAGGAATCTAATAAACATAACTATTTATCTTATTTATCTTATTCAACACGCAAACATTTTTTTTTTCGGCTCCTTAGTATAAACCTGGTTAATCTAGGGAATGTTGCTGCTCAAGTTTCACGCCTATCAGAATTCGATAAAAGTGTCTTCCTATGAAAAAAGATATTGTTAATCAATATTCTCTCTTGTGTTAAATTATTTAGTTGCCAAATCAGACTGTTAGGTCTCCTAGGTGCACTTGTCTGCCATAATTGTCCAGATCGCTGTGCACTCGGCAAAATCTGTCGATATGACTTCACGCGACATATCAGGGAGAAAGCTAGACGCAGTTGACTATGGACTGGACTAATAAACTATGACCGGATTATGACTTCACTGTCCAGTATTAGAGGAATCAACTTTGGTCTGTAAATCCCAGATCACAGAAGTGTGTATCCTACTAAGGTTCTAAAATACGGTGAATGCATGATATCCTTTTGACTGGAAATTGTGGGGTTTTGTACAGGCAAGAAAAACCCAAGGAAACCCATTAATCTCATTTCAGTCTTAAGTTTGATTTTTAAGTCTGATGTAACAGAGTTATCTGGAAACAAGGAACTTGAGAGGTGATATCTCTTCTTTTCCTTGCACAAGAAAAAGAAAGGCCGTGAACGATTGACTAAACTTCCCATTGATAAGGCCAGAAAGGTTTTTTAATGAATATCCACCGATATTTATGTGATTCATTGGCGCGGCCTCATAGCTTCATCAGTTTGTGGATAATTCTATGTTTCATCAGCTTGTAAACGATTAGTAACAAGTTCAGTTATCAACATGACAACGCCACTTTTTCCAGTTCAAACATGAGTCGACATAAAGTTGTGTAAATGTAACTGCGTGTCCCCAAGCAGAGGGCGAATATTTCCGGCAGCTTAATTTTACTTTGTGCAAACATTTCTGGCAATTTGTTTGTCTATGCCCGCTTATACGTACTGCTTGCTCTGTTGTTTAAAATGGATACAACATTGCCAACAGGGTCCATGGCCAAACCTACAACACTAACCATCACATTCAAGATGTGCTTCATAACCAGATCAGACAAGACGTTATGACTGAGTGTCTCCAAACAATTACTTCAGGCCTTTTGTCAGGGAATAAACAGTCCTCTTATTCGCGGAGACTGCAAGAAAATACTCATAGCGGAGATGGAACCGATAACAAATGAGGCCACAAGCAAAAATCGATCTAAAATTCTCGCTGCATCTTGCCACTGTTTCTTATAGATTTCTTCTTTGTTAACGTCATAAAACGGAAACCTTGTTTCAGGAAACTGCACTTCACTTGCCTCGGTCTCAGTGTCTTGCGTTTTCCGTCTAATCGAGCGTTTCCTAGTACCGTTATTCGCCGGAACAGAAAGGTTCCCATTTTGAGCCAGGGGCACCTGATCGCGTCCCCCGCGAGATTCATCAAAAAGGTCCATCTCAAACTCGATAGATTCCCTGTCGAGGTCGAAAGCGTCGTTTCGTTTCCTCTCAGGGCCTGAGTTGGTTTGAAGCTTTGTTTGTACAGTTTCATCTTCTGATTCGGTGGTGAGGTGACAGTGGAGGTAACGGGGCTTATACCAAACCAGCTTTGCCAGCCACTCAAGAACGATCTTGTGAAACCAGTTCGGCATCTTAGTGTTGCGGTGATGAAAGTTGAGTATGATACAAGTGGCTCCGAGGGCCGTTCCTATTTCCATGATTGAAACTGAGTAGTACATGGCTATAAGGAAAGAGAAACGTATTAGGGATTATTAGAATACGAAAAATCAATACTCAACGATCTCTCGAATTAACGCCCCTATCGAATAATGACACTCTTCTTCTGTAGGCAAATTATGTCCCATCGCCCTTTCGGCCTCGCCTTTGCACCGAACGACTCGTCGCAAAAATAAATTTGGAATAATCTACGGTCATCTGTCACTTCCTATTGGTTGTGTGATCGCCCAAACAGGGCTCTTTGTGTCTTAAGATGAAAACCTCCTATAAGCTCCGGGACCTTAAGTTTAATGTCCTGATTATTCAGAAACAGCCTTTCGGATAACGTGAAGTTAATGGATGAAGCTGAGCATGTACTGAAGAATTATGGAGATAGTTCGACAGCAGAATCTCAGTAATAATTTTTAATTGGAAATAATTCATACTTTTAAAAGAAACTAAATAAAAGTTAAGTTCCCGTCTCCATTGGCCTGTTCCTCGAAAAATTCAGGAATATCAAGGGATGCTTTTAAAAAGTCTTGCAGATATTCTTCAAACACCAGTTGTCATCCTTCGATTTGTATTTTTACTAATTCTTGTTATGCTTTTAGGCGGCAGTAGGTCGGCTATTTCTTCTTAGTGCAGAACGTGTTAATTTTTCCGCCATTATTCGCCAGCTCTACCAAAACAACTGAGCTAACGCAACCTTGTCCCTAGGACTTCACGGTTGCCGTGCCTTAGCTCTTCCCATACCCTGCACTATTGACGTCATTTAACTGGATATCACAAACATCTTCTCTTCTAGTCCCATTATGGCTCTTGGATCCTTTCGGCAGAAGGGAGTTCACCAAATACGGAAGAAAAATAGCGCCATGCCAAAAAGTGCGCACGAATTTTATGTAAGCATTACAGGGCACTTACCTAACAGAGGAAAATGCTCGGAGCTTGAAGGCAACTTCTCTGACGTAAGTTCTTGAAATACAGCCATCGAGAGCAAAATAGTTATGCCCAGGCCTACTCGTTCGCCTGACTCTGCTGGAAGAATGAACTCCAAGAAAATGGTGCAAGCTATGAGTGTGCAAGGCAAGATAAGGCTCATGACGTAATAATACGTGCGTCTCTGGAGAAGCATGGATACGGTTAATTCCGCCACGGGTAAATCACAGCAGTCATTTTCCTTCTACAATAAAAAGAAAATTGAAAACAGCACAGGTCAGAAAAACCGATACAATCTGAAAAAGTCCTACCTCAGCTATGAAGATGTTTGCACGCTAAATCTTCAGCGGAAATTTTTTCATGAAATTTTAGGCTCGGCACACTAACAAGAAGATAAAAGCGAAATTACGAATGAACTGTTTGCAAAGTGGCAATGCACCAAATTAAACTTAAGCACAATAGAGAAATACATTAGAACCCCAGTAACTCGAACTGTACTCGGAGGAGAAACGAAAAACAGTTCGAGATAGCGGAGAATTCGAGTTATCTGGGTAAATTTCAGTAAAATTTTGATCAAGGGAAAGGAAATGTAGTTCGAGTTAGCGGGGAATTCGAGCACTAGTTATCCGCGTTCGAGTTATCGAGGTTCTACTGTATCTGACGTCAACTTTAAATACTGTGATTACTAAAGGACTGTGCTGTTTTTTTTTTTTTTTTTTTATTAAAGTATTGTGTTTAGGAAGCCTGGATCATGGGCCTTACTTGATCACTCAAGATACTACCGTAACGGTGATAATGTAAGTGTTTAATTTCAAACTCTGTTTTAGCAGTTTATATATGGCCTGCGTGGCAAGCGTTTATCGGAAGGAAATAAAGGCGCGAGCACACGCGATGAAGGTGAAATTAAGGGAGCGAAGGGAATCCTTCCTTCTCCCTCTCTCGCCAACCCTGAGCTTCATTTAACGTTACTCAATTAACTTCCGCCCTCGGATGAACGCCTTATCCAAACAAAGATATGCAGCGTTTATTCGAGGGTTATGGCAAAAAAATAAACTCGTCACAACTTGGTAATCTACAATACGAGTATATTAGCAGAAAGGGGGAGACTTTGGAACTTTCAGCACCTTTCTGTTTTTCACAATATTTACAAATGATTTGACGTAATTTTCAACATCACAGAGTTTAGAAATAAAAGCCGCATCATCGATCAGAGACCCTAAAACTTTTTACTAAGCGCCGCAGTGTTTATTCAAGTAAATCTGGTAGTTGTACAACTTAGCTCAATAGAGGGAGAAGTATGAAGTCACGTTACCATGGCGGCAAAATTTCTGGTTAACAACAACAGGGAACGAGAACGGCAGAGGTTTCCATTAGCAAAATACTACTTTGCGCGTGCATCACGCTTTTTTGTACATCTCTTAGCCGTCGTTGCACGACTACGACATGAAACTTCCTAATTTCAAGCGTCCGGTCAGTGGAGTTCATGAATACAAGCAATTTCCTTTTTCTAAACTTAAATACAGTTCTTCTTTCGGATTCAAACCCAGAAAATTTCGTCAACACTTGACGAATTGAATGAAGTTAAATAAAAGCAATGAAGTTTGAAGCTTTGTTGCGCTCCAAAAATTTTGTTACCATGGCAACGTGGCGTAAGTGATTCGCCCTTTAAACTCCCATACAGGCTAAGTCAGCCAATGTCATACGATATATTTGAATGTGAACATGTACAAACCTCGCTACGCTCAATATTGATCCACTCGACGGTCCATTCCTCGTTTTCCTGGAACACGTCTGACCCTTCTTCTTTCTTAGCAACGCGCCTCGCTCTCAAGTCAAGGACACTGACGTCTTGTGACCAAGAGGCGAATACTAATTTACATATCTGCTCATCAAACGGGAAATACTTGACGTTGATATTGCACATGCTCTTGTAGATGATATGAGCCCGCCATGTTTGGTTACCATTGTGACGTACTTTAACATTAGTTGAATAACCAGACGAGGCTTTTAACACGAGGCGATCATCGGCACTGTAGTGAGAGAAGGAAAAGCATTGAAAAGTTTCTCAAATACTTGTCTTATTAGGAAGGCCTCCAATATTAGCCTTTCACAGGGAAACCACTCCCCATAATCCGCAGAGG
>OZ037784.1:30499819-30574819 GCA_964035525.1 Porites cylindrica | reverse complement strand
ATGTTCTAGAAGAGGGCTTGGTGAATAAGGGAGGCGACAATTAAACTATACTTATGTTTGCAGGTTAAAACAATGCCTTGTTTACCTGGAAAATTGCACAATTTTTATCTCTCTTATCACACTGGAAATCGTGAATATGACCTGCGCTTACAACAAGATAATTTACTACTGAGACTTCACTTCTATCGTTGTTAAACATTTAAATTTATACCTTACTAGCTAGGTTCTACGAAAAGAAAATTCCAAAGAAATTTGACCAAAATAAGCGTGCGAAAAACATAAATTATACAATTTCTTACAGGAAATCGATATGTTTAATAACTTAGTTTTTAGTACCAATAAAACCTGTGTATGTCAACTCAGATACTGCACCATTTGCCATTTAAATCCTTAAAACGCAAATACAAGCCATTGCGTTTTTAGTTTTATCAGATTACATGACAACACCTTGAAAACTATTTCAAAGAATTAACGCTAACAGATCAATTTCAATTTTAGCATATTCGAAAAATGTTGAAACAAACTCAATTATTTTTCAGTTAACACTTAAAAGCCACGCGGCGCCAGAAGGAACTTTTTTTACATTAGAATTTGTCTTCGTGGATGTTAAATAATGAAATTTTGTAAAAAGCCGACGTTTTTGACGATATGAGTTTCCGACTGAAAGGTGTTCATAGTAAAAACGAATATTTGAACGTCGACCTTAATTTTCTTCCATGCAGAGAATTAAAAGGTTTAACAAGAACACAGACCGTTTTAATATTGTTCCCACGTGTGATATGTGTATAACAAAAACTAATTTGTATTTATCCCCGCTGTTTCACGAAAGCAAAACTGAAGTAAGGCTACTCCATATCAAACGTCTAAATTTAACGTCGTTTATGTTGATGACGAGTTTCTAATATGTATGTTAAATAAATTCAAACCGCGTATTAAAGCGCAAAAAACCAAGGTCATGCGAAAGTTACGGAAAGCTGTAGTTTTCTCCCCATCGTTCGGATAAATGACCTCCTATCTCACTATACGAAAGCAATCTTGCTAATAGATTTCGTGAAAAGAGCCGTTTTATGGCAAGACCTTACGTATTTCTTTTAAAAATGTCGCTTGATTCAAATAAAGTTGCTTACCGATATAAAAGGAATATAGTCAAAACAGATTCTATTTTAAGGCAGTCGCGGATATGCATTTAAAGTAATTTTAAAGATTTTTTCTATTTAATTTTTAAAAGGTTGAACAATGTTTTCTTGATAGAATCATGTATGATTTTGAATAAAGATAAAAGTACTTTTGTAAGCCATATATATTTCCCTTGTAAAGGCATGACCATTTTGTAACGCGAGGGGCAACCAAACAGCCGGACATTGGAAAACCGGCTTTCAATCTCAGTAAAAATTGCGTTTATTGCGTTTTTCATTCGTCAAAGAGCAAAAGCTTCCCAAAACAGATGTAAATCACAGATTTGAACAACTCACAGTTTTGTCGTACACTCTGACTGGTTTCCTTTTCAGTCGAAGTATATAATTTCCTTCATAACCTAAAATAGAGTTATAAATGTATTCCAGAGACCGGATTTCCCGCGGTAAAGCGATGATTCGCTGTTGACCACGAAACTAGCCAAAATATACCTCAGGAGTAACCGAGATGAAAAATCTGACACAATGGTAATTGATCATTTGACCCAATTTTTTCTCCAAGTGTTTGTTACTTGAATGTCGCATATTCCTACAAGCGAGAATTCGAATACAGACATTTATTTCATAGTCAACCGCGACCATCATAATTTTCAATATCGCTCGAAAAATGACTAACAACGGAACTCTATCTGCTGTTACGTTTCAAATGCTATCTATATAAGTTAAAGCTAATTTTTGGAATAAAACTTCTTTTACGAAAGACATGTACTTTCCCTAATTGTTTTTTTCTCAGATCGAAATAAATCATGGAGGTTTTATTTAATAAAGCCCGCCAGTGGAGTAGCGGCATTCATTAAAACAAACCCACGGGCAAAACTAAAAAAAAAGAGGCCTCATTTTCCTGAAGGAAAATTGAGTTATCAGGATGTTATAATGTTTCTAAATTTCTAGTTCTTGAATCCAAACCATCACACTTCTCATGAAATCAATTTGTTGCCATAGTCATTTGTAACTTGTCTACATTTCTGGCACGCTATGTTAGTAACTGCGATGTTTTTATATCATTAAATATTAAAGACAACCTAGTTTGCAGACAATTTTCACGCTTGAAGTGTCGAACGTATTTCAAGGCGCTTGAAAGATGTCTACTAATTTTATAAAATGATTGCTGCATGAAAGTTAGATAAAAAAAAAAAAGAAAAGAAAAAGAAATACATAGCCCCAGTCATGAACATCGAATTTTCAGATTTGAAATCGCATCATTTTTCTTAGGAAAATAGAATTGTCTGATCAGAATACGATTAACTTCGCCAGGGGATTTTAAAGGATTGAAAAAAAATACCAACATGGTTTGAGAAAAACTAAACAAGCAAAATGGTATTGAGGCACAAGGAAACTGTGCGTGAATGGCCTTTTAATGTGGGATAATATTGTAACGTAACTGCACTTTGCTTATCGTGTGTAATGGCTGTAAGCCATTTTTAAGTAAAGCGACTTCTTGTAAACATGATAAGACCACCTAAAATAATCCAAAGCAATCCTACGCAGTTTACGTCAACAAAGTTGACCCAAAAAAAATCGGCCTGATTTCCCAGAAAAAACGTAGACTTGTAATTTAAAACTTAATTTAAAAAGTAGCAACTTCCTTACCTGAAGTTTCGTCTACCTGAGCGGTAGCGAAGTCCACCAAGTTTAAGATCACAACCTTCATGACACCGCAGCAAAGAACAAATAACTTCAACAGGAACAAATTCATGACGTCGCTTAAAGATCACGAGCTGCCGAAGTAAAAGATATAATTTAAAACGTTGTATTTGATGGCAAGCACGACATATTGGTCGAAGAACCAAGAGGAGACAGTTTAAAAAATGTTCAGGTTAATTTGTAATCAGCGTGAGCTTGACGTCAGCTGTCTAGGAAAAGATTAACTACGAAATAGACTGTTATTACATTTTTATCCAATCGTAACGATAATATCCACAGTACATTGAATCTCTATACGAAAATCGCAATTTAATGTAAAACATCCAGCTCCTATATCCTCGCTTCCAGTATCTGGGACCAACCATTTCATTTTTATTTCAAGAAATATTTGATCTCATTCAGTTTTTGGACTCGACTGAAGGCGCGGTTTGAGAACTTCCTGGTTACCGAAACTCGTGATATTTCATTATTCGGCATCAGGTAAAGAAATGTATAGTAGAAGCCATCGTTAAAAACTTTTCCTTATTAATTCGCAATTGCGACTATCGTATTGAAAAAAATTATAGTTGAGTCGTCGAACTAAAGATACACAGATTTCTTATTTAAAGAAAAAATAGTGTAAGTAAATTTCAAAGTTGTTTATTATGGCTTCTATTATTTCCTATTGTTGTGCGTTTTGTTTTCTGTATAATACCTGCCAATCACGATTTATCTGTGGGCTGGCTGTAACATAAAAAGCCCCAGAAAAAATACTTGGAACTAAATTGATGTTTATTGTTTTCTTTTTGACTTAAAAAGGGGTTCTAAATCTCAATATTCTTCGGCTTTTAGACAGAATTCTTTATCAACTCATTTAATAAAACCTTTTTTTACTTCCCCACCGCGTAACAGAACAGTTTCTTTAACATTTAACCCCTTCAACTTTTAAAGTTGAGCCGGAAGTTAGAATGCATATGAAAATGAGTTTTGATAAAATCAAATTTAATATATGTCATTTTTCTTAGTTTGATCGCGTCACCTAATGAAAGAAAAAAATAAACAATCATTAAGACCCTATGAAAAAGTAGTAAGATTTAGTGTTCATCACTGCTAATAAACGCGACATCTTACTGTATAACTTGGAACGAAATGCTCCTAGCACGCGCTAGCTTTTGCCAGCATTCACGTACTAGCAATTGGGAGTAATTGACCAATTAAAGCGCACTGATTAAGCGAGCTTTACTAAATACTCTGGATTACCCACAGTCCCTTCACTGTGCAGCGTATCCCTAGGCGTTCTCGGTCATTTCATTTCTTTGACGTTGCCGAGACGAATCGCTCGAGCACATTGGCCGGACACATTAGAGACTTATATTCTAGGACGAGAACGACTACGAGTACAAGATTTGACTTAAAGTATATTCGCGTATTCTCAAATTATAGACACCCCGGATAGCTTCATTGCACTTCTTCAACAAAAAATTAGCATTTTTCTCTTAACTGAAGGAGCTTAGGCCATCTCCCGGCCGTAAAATGATAAAACCTCTGACACTTTATAACTTGTTTCCGTTACCACGACATTCTCGCTAAAACTCGTAGTAGAATGCAATCATGTTTCCCGCCAAAATGACGCTAGTTCACGGGCAAGCCCTACTTGGTATTGGGAACATCTCGTACTCGTAGTCGTACTCGTCTCAGAATCTAAAGATCTCTTTTGGCAGCGCGTCGTGAAACAGGCCTAAGCCTAAGGACGGGGCAAGATCTGGATGCACTGACTATGATGACTCCCTTCTGGGAATCTATATCTGATTCAATAAAAACAAATTTGTAATATAATTCTAACTTATCAGTAGCGAACTAGAAAACGGTTTAAAAGTAACAATTAAATGTGTTCAATTTACAGTATTTTAAGCTCAGACATTATCATTAAAATGTATTTTGGTCTGTGTCTCTTTTGTGGCTTAGGAAACTCGTGATCTGGATAAATTCAACAGCTCTCAAGTGACGATTTAAAACTTATTCAAAAATCAACCCGCAAAGGAATGTACATGAAGACTGCTTCATGCTATTGAAGTTCTTTGTAAAAATGTTGGTACTGACTTTTGAAAAAAAAACTAAAAAACCTCAGTGAGCCCAACACAGTACACAGTACTGTATTAGTTTTTTATACTTGACGGAAAATATCGTGCTAAAAGGAATTTTTCTTTTCTTCGCTTCTTGCAATCTAAGGATAAAAAAACGTATCTCTAACAGGCCTATTCAGTTCAATTTGTTATAAAAAAAACTTGTATCGTTTCCGCAAATAATTGGAAGAATACTGTGAGATTCAGGTAAAACTATGCTCGGTTATCCTCTATGAAAAAAGACAAATTTTGGAAGGTCTGTATTATATTCTTCTAACTGATACGCAAATTGCTAGCGTTTACTTTCCGATCTCACTGCAAATTCTGTACACTTAGTCGAAATTTCTATGGCTACCTGTTTAGCGAGGACGAAGGACTGTATTTTCCTCGCTTTTCTTTTTCTATAGACTAATGCTTGGTGTTAATCCTTTCATTTCATTACATTTCTTTCGGCGTTGCAACTTGAATACAACGTATAATAGCCGTATAAGTTTACGTTTGTCAATTTTTTTGGTCAGTTGCCATTAAACGTCGTAGATTAGAAAATACTAGTCACACAAGTGATAGACCAATAAATGTGAGTGGCGTACTTTAGAAACGATTCGTGCGTTGTGACAAATCGTATATTGAAGTTTTCATGGAGTAATACAAATATTCATTAAAATAAATTTATAATGAATTCCAAGAAAAAACAGTCGAAAATTCTACGCGCTAATTAGATGTATAGTTACCTAGAACTTCAGGTTGCTGAAATCTGGCTGGCAAGTGAACGATGGCCGGAAAGTTTAACTATTTAACCAGAGAAATATCGCCCTTTAGCAACTGTTTACGAGCTCTGAGGCAGGTAATGACGGGCGACTGAAAACATTTAATTTGTGCATATTTTGTGTTGATTAATAACTTCCCCTAGCTTGATTAATTTATGCAGTTTGCACCACCACTTGGTAAAATCACTGGTCTTCTTATTACAGGATTCCTAGTTACCTTAAACTTTCTCAAAGCCCCATGCTATCGCTTTTCAGTTGTGTCAAGTGTAAGGGCGCTTTTCATTTGTCAGAACTTACAGACAGACCATTCCTATCCAGCTAGATTGGTCAAATTTAAAATAGTATGCATGAGGATGGTTTTTCATGAAAAAAAAAACACCCTGGTAAAAAGCCTATTATGAGTTCTGACCCGGTTTGGAAAGCGCCCTTATTTTTAAGTTTGCCTGCCGTAAAAGAAGAAATAAATAAATAAATAAACTTACCTCAGCGGATAAGGGACCTGAAAATTTTGCAAATCCAAATGCAGCTGAATTTTTATGCGAAACGTTTTATATATGCGAATTCCTGTTTCGGAAGGAATTACTCTCAGATATATCAAACATTTTTCAAGCAGTACATGAATGAAACACAAAAATCCTCTCTATTTATACGCCGAGAAAAAACTAAACTTAACGCCACGCACGCCATACCAAAGAATCTTGATACAGGTGAAGTTAACGTTGCTTTGCAGGAGTAGCAATTCAGTGTTATGGATCTTAACGACGACGACTTCAGATCCGGTAAATTACTTTAAACCTTACTCGTTGGGAGATGAAATTCAAACCACGAGGGTTTTTCTTTCCGCTTTCTCTCTATTTTGGGTGCACGCGTCTATGCGTTAGTTCTTCCTACTGAATTTAACCAACGAGGTGTTTATTAATTCATGTAGCAGGTGTCTTTGGTTAAATATCATAGGTATATTAAAAACGAAAGTGCATGCTTGTTCAGATAAGACGCCATAAAGAATGATTTTCGGTCTGAGGTATCGCTAGCATCTTACTCTAGCAGTATGATGTGTAATGATGATTTTCTCTACAAACAACAATTAGCTATTTTTTTCACTAGCTCTATATACCAATATTCATTGTTTCAAGAACCAAGACGTTTTATAACAGGTATCACGCAAAGACAAAACAGTTTTTTAATTTACGTCCGGAAAAATCAACTTATACAAATAAATAATTCAATAACTGAGGCATCCGTGAAGACAACATTTTAGTTTTAAGCTAACAACAAGAATAACTTGATTGTAAATAGTAGCCGAAAGTGACAAAATAAATTGATATCAATGTGGAATCATAATCCTTATGACGAACGAACTACGAATAAAGTTGAATTTGAGATATATATTACTACAATTTTATTTTCGCGCTATATCTCGTTTCTTTTTCATATTCAGATTGATGTATTTACTTTTGAGGTACCTGTGCGCCAGATTAAGTTCCTCTTAACTTTTCTCCCCTGTGACCGCAGTGGTGAATTATATCGCCCACATGATAAACCTAGCAACAAAAATCGACACCTGAATTAACTAAAAACGTGCTTCGACTTTCTGATGGCCACATCACACCACAGTTAAATGCTAGCAACTTCTCCGTCAATTATGTTGCAACACAAATGCATGAAATGAGACCCAGGGTGACATCTCCCGCGAAACATAAGCTCATATTGGAAAGGAGTGGTGGACTGGGTTAAAAGAGCCTGCGCAAACACTTGAATTAGTGTCATGGGGAAACGAAAGCCGGAGGCGGGAAGCGAAGTTACAACACCGTCAGTGACATAATGCATTTATTGAACGCGGGACTAAAGAGAAAATAGTTTCAGCTCTGATGTCTGAATTGTTATCTCAGTCTGCACTGATTTGATTTCTGGCAACCAGAAACATGCAAACACAATGCAAAGATTTATCTTAATTCCCTACTGAAAAGCTCATATCGATCGTCCACCAGAAGTTTGGGTTCAGGGGTAGATATTGTTACTTTACTAGAATGCGTTGATCTTTGGGGAAATGTTGAACGCTTGTATAGACATTTGGATCTGTTTGCTCCAATCGTCTGTGAGTCGTTACGTTGACTATGATCGCCGACTATGATCCGAGTCCGCCAAGATGCCAGTTCTATCCAAATGGTTGCTATTGCCCCGGTCGTCCAAACGGGCCCAAATATCACTCGTTGTCTAGGTTGTCTGAACATATCTTGAGGTGATTAGCAAGACAAAGACAATCTTGACAATTATACTAGTTAAAGTTATATGGAAACCATGCACTGGCTTTTAAGAAGATGAGACTGCCTTTCACAGGTTACTTTGCACTCGGCCTTAAGGAGCTTCCCACTACGACGGCGATGGTAACGGATTCTTCAAAAAAGGCAAGTGGTTTAGAGAGAAAAAACAACTCGACTGTACGTACATAACGCTTTTTTCTGAATCATTTTGTTTCATTGTCATACTGGCACAACTACGACGTGAACTGATTAAATTTTGAGTTTCCTTAAGAAAGTGAACGGTTAAGCGATCAGTTTTACTCAGATCTATTCTCAGCTTCGGCACAGTCCGGCCGTACCCTTAAGCTCCACGGAAATACCGCAGAAAATGTTTGAAAAAGCGCGATGTCAGTGTATCAGTGATATTCTCGTTAGAGTCGCCGTTGTGGGATCGTAAGGTCTCTATCATTTCTAATGGAACGACGACCTGAGAGTGGCGTTCCATCTACTTAAAAAACCGGAATTTTCTGAAACTTACTATTCTGAATGATAGTAAGCCGCCACAGGTCTCATTTCCAGTTTCTTTCTTTCTTTGCTTACTGTAGGCTTTGATAAATTGTGCTAGCACGTTTGGCATGAGTCGTCATTAGCAGCATAACTTCCAGGCATCTATTTCCCGATAAAAGCAATCATTTGATATAATTTGCACTTTTGGCTACGGTAGTTTTGCAGCATAAAATTATCATTTATTGATCAAGCAACCATTTCTTTTCGCCCGAAAAAAAAAATCCCATAACACTCTTTGTTGTCCCTCCAAAAATTCGCATAAGCATTGTTTTCAATTTTGCTTGGGCGATTGTAAGTCTCAAGAGAAATTGAAAACAATGCTTATGCAAAGTTATTGAGGTACAACAAAGATTTTTATGTCATTTTTGAAGAACGTTTATAAATTCACGAGTATGACGTGATAATGACATCAAATAACGTCATTGTGTCAATCAAGTTATGCATATATGTTGGAAATGATGGGAACTTTATTCTGTGTAATGTTGGTGGCCGTGGTTTTGAAGTTAGATAGGAGGAGACCTCCTAAAGCTCCCCCGCCCCCGCGATCGTGGGAAGCAAAAAGAATCCCGATTTGAAGAACTGAATTGTATTGCGCGTAGGATCCTGCGTACAGTATGGTAACGAGGTCACAGCACCAGTCAGACAAAGCGTTTATTCAAGCAACTACTAATTAAGCAATGCTTAGATCCCTCAGTGGAAATTTTCTTCGCACCGTTTGGAGCCGTTTTCTCTTTTTTCCTTTTTCTCAGTTCAGGAAAATAGAAAAACCTACACACAATTTTACGTTTTTTGGCTATTGAAGGAAATTAAATGAGACATCCATTGCCCTTTTTTTGAAAAAATAAAATAAACAGCAAAACAAATGTTGTCGTGTGAAAAAAAAGTTAAGTCAGTATGGAAAGCCAAGCCATTTAGAAATAACAACTGTGTTCATTTCAGGGAATCAAAATTTACAGGAGATTGAGCGCAATATGTTCATTGATTCAAAATCGTTGGCAAAACCGAGCCACTAAATAAAGTGATATATATGTATATGTGTTTATATTTTCCAATTTTCGAACGGTTGATAATCGCGAACAGTTCAAAAAAGGCATAAAATTAAAGTGATTTATAACCTGTGAGAAACAGGCGAAAGCCTGAAGTGAGAGCCATGAAAAATTGGCTTATCCGCACTAAGAGTTTTCTGACGTAGAAACAGAAATACAATAGATACTGGAGATTTGTCTAATTTTTGCATATATGATAAACTCATCAACCTACCTTCGACAATTTCGCTGAGGTTACTGAAGATCGCAATCAAATTTACTATTACATGTAAATATAAACTTCTACCATACTTCCTCGCGTTGTGTGTTTCATGAGTCCGGGTGACGCAGAGTGCATTGCATGACCACTCTCTTTGCTCTTAGCTATGTTCCGAGCGCCTTTTAGGCGAAACACATAAGTCTGTCATCAAAAGGGACGTTTTCACCTCAAAATAAATATGTCTAAGACAGGTGAAGAACCGACTCGCATGTCATAAGTGATTAAATGTTTTGTTGTTTTTCCACATATGGACTGAGCTTGAAAAAGAGATTCACTCCCAAGCTTCCTTAGCAACCGTTTCATTGCCATTAAATGAGATTTTACTTTGTTTCTTTTTTCTATCTAGTTAAGCCGTGGACGTCACCTGCTCTGACTAAGTACAAAAAGCACATAACATTTTCAGTAATAAGGTCTTAAAGAAATGTTCTGAAAAAGACGCGTTTGGCAACAGCAGTCCGCATTAAATATGGGTTTTGACATTGTCGTATTAACTGTGAAATAAAATAATCTTTCAATTACAGCAACTTAAATCTAACTAATCTCGGCGAATTAGGTTCAGTATGTTGGACAAAAAAAATGTAATATTTTGCTAAAAAATAAATACCATGCAAGGTATTCACTACGGTCATTAAAGACCTTTGAAATAACTGTTTATCTTTCCATTGGCACACTTTCTTTTGACAATTGTATCCAGGAAAACAAATTAACGTCAATTTTTCTTAGTGGTTGCGCCGCGCTTTTTGTGGATGTATTCCGAAGAAAACTGATTAGGATTTAATGACATAGATTTATACATATATTCAGTTCGCTTTACTCATTATGTTCTGGTACTACAGAATTATAAAAAGGAATTCATTTTGTTGAAAAAAGTCTGAACGAAACGCAAACCCATTGTATAGACAAAAGGCAAATGGCTAATGAAATAAGCCACTGAAAGTTTTCAATCGGCCAAACTATATCGTTATAAAAATATAAGTGCTAACTTGACGTACGTATATTTGGTTGCTTTTTACGCTTTCATAAGCAAGTTTCAGCGAATTTAAGCTGTCTAAGTTATCGCTAGAAATATGTCAAGAGAGAAGCTAGATGCTCCCTGGCTAGAAATCAACTGTATTTACAAGCATGAAGTCGCTGAGTCATGTGTTCTCATGTGGTGGTGGGGTCAAACTGTTTTGTTTTAAAATATCCGGCCCTGCAGGGCAAGCGTTTTAACCATGAAGGTTGTCTTTTATAGTTAGCTATTTAAACAAAAATAACAAAAAACATGACCTAAGACGGGACTGCCCTCACTATTTGCCTCTCGGAAACGACAAAGTGCCTGGGCAAAAAAAAAAAAAAAACGTTGAGGTTTATTTTCATCCGCGATAGTCGATCACGCTCTCCGGGTATAGTCTAATCAAGTTTCTTTAGACATGCGAGGCAGGAAGTTTTAGTTCAAAAGGTAGAAATTAATATTCTCCAGATCTAAGCACGAATAACTAGCTAGACAGGATTTCATTAGCCGTTTCAGAAAAAAATAAAAGCAGAGGCAGAGTGGTAGAGACCCACAATAATCTTAGTTTATTTAGCCGGTTCTGGAATAAAACATAGCGGATATTATGGCTCAAACATGCTTTTAAAGCTTCACCGCGAGATTATTTGAAGAAGCTTGAATTCATTTGAGTGTTCACATGCAGAAAAAAATCGCTGAGGCATTTCGATTGAATCTAGATGAAGTCAGATATTTTCCACGGATCTGTCCACCACCGTACATGCTTGAACGTGGAGACATTTTAGTAAAAGCCAGACAAAGCTCAAATCAGTGAAGGGGACAAAAAAGATGGAAGATATTATACCTGCAAAATTTTAGAGTGGGAAATACAATAAGATAATAAGCACCTTACTCACTCGCAAAAATGAGGGTTAGAAACCAATCTTTGTTAACAAATGAGGTGATAATGTTCGCTAAGATGCTAAAACGATTCTTCGTCTTGCTTATACTAGAACATGCATCCATTATTGGTGTTGACTCGCTTTTCAAAGTTCACGGCGGAGTTGAAAATATAATTCAGATATCTTTGCTTTTGTGTGTGTGTGTGTGTGTGTGTGTGTGTGTGTGTGTGTGTGCGTGTTTTTTTTTTTTTTTAAGTATCCTCTTGATGTAAGTGCTGGCCGTCCTGACCTACCGGTCTTTCAAGTAATCAATCGACCTCAGTTCGAGTGAGGCCCACGAATTAACCCGTCCGTAATCTTGCACCAAAACGATGCTACATCGAAGACAATCAATTACATAAAAACATATCTAAAACAAGATTGAAACACAGCCTCACCCTCTTTTCAGTTGCTCCTATGTATCGAGGTAACTGGGCTTAGCTTCAAGCTTCTTGGGTTATAAAAAGAAACGCATGATCAATGAGCTCCAGTAGTTATCTTACCGAACTAGCTGACCTCCTGTGTGAAGTTTCTTTCCAGTGGGCCGGAATACAGAACTTGAAAATTCTTCTAACGTAAGAAAAAACGAAGGAACTTTATCGTTGTCTTGTCGCTTTGAAATGAAAAAAACCAAACGAAGATTTTTCATTGAGCGGACGCTTTTTTACGTCAGACTTCGGCCTACTAGTTCCTCGTCGTTTCACCTCTAAATTGATTTACAATAGACACAACTTATTCCGATGCAAATCCATAGTAAATTCAATTTGCATTTATTAACCAGAACTCTTTGTCAAAAGGTTATTAACGAGTTATTCTACGTTAATAAGCGACTTTTTAAATTTTTTTTTTCGTGTTCATAGAGCAATGTTTTAGTCCGTATAAAGGGAGCCGGAGTGGCTTACTGATGAACCTGAGTTTGTTTTAATGATGAGGACTTTGATAGGAGTTTTTTTAGATCTTTTTCGAGCGAAGCGCATTTTAACTTAATACAACACCTAAGTGCCTTGCTTTTTAATATAAATTGAATCTCACCGGAGTGCAATAATGGCTCTATATGGACACATTTCAAGAAAAAGTAATAGTTTTTCTTTACAACAATGGAAACAGTCACTATAGAGAAGTGAAATTAAATAGAATGTAAATTGACAGCCATGTTACTTCGATCATATCATGAATACCATGGAAATCACGGAGTCTTTCACGAAAGTGTTTTTTTTATAGTACAAACAACAACTTAAATTTCTTTTGTTAATTCATTTCATTTCCTTCTTTTGTAATATTCACAATATTTCTAACGGATATTTTCTTCAGGCGTAGTATAGCATCCACATGTAATGATTTCATCTAGCGATAAGCTAACTTAAGAAAAAACCCGATGAACATCAAGAATATGATAACAGGTAAATTCCAACTGCGCACGCTTGCATCTGAATCGATTTGTAGGTACTAGGTGGATATATGAACTTTTTCCAATTACAAACTCATTTTACATGGCACCTGCTAAGTCTTTGCGGTAGGTTACGATGCCGAAGGTCAAAGGCCAGCAAATCAAACAAGCCTCACTTTGTAGCAGCTATAAAAAGAAAGTAAAAGCGTAAGCTTGGAATCCACAGGAAAGTACGCAAGAACAGTGATGTGTTGTCTATTTTTAGCACTTAGTATACATCACTCATGACGTTCTGATAGCGCACGCACATCCATATCAGAAAAGATAGAAACTGTTTCCAGGTGCGCACCGGAAAAAGTGGCAAAGATAAATCAAGTAAGACGAGAAAACATTATAGAACTCAAGGAAAAAAAAACAGAAGTTAAAAAGGGGCCTAGTAGTCGAAACAGTGGAGTTAGCCATTGTAACCCCACTTTAGTTTTAGATATCTTAAACCAAAACCACTGTTTTTGCGAAAGCGGTAACTGCTACCTGATCGAAGAATACGGTCCTAAGACCGGGCAAGAGAGATAATTTCGCCAAAATGATACAAACGGAAATTTTATCAAGTAACCCGCGTAAAAACTATTTGTGAAACGTAAGGGTGATTTAGCCTGAGGGCGGTTTTCCCAGTTCAAAGGAGGGGCAATGGCTTGCAGAGAAGTCTCGAAGAGACGAATGAGATACGAGAGATTGGCCGCTCTTTTGCCGGCTGTTAGTTATAAATTAATGTTTCGATATCACTCACTATTCTTTTTGGTTCTTATCGCGAGGTAAGAGCACTTCTGGATCAGTCGGATTTGCTGTAGTCGCCTCCTCCCAAACCGTCCCCCACCACCACTCATCCCCAGGCTAGACTCAAACATTTGAGACCCGAGGATGGCCGCCCGTAACGCAAACGGCGCTCGATCCCAGACGAGGGAAAAATAGAGGACTGTGTAACCTCGTTCCCAGGGTTCCCTCCTACCCGCCCCTTCGGAGCGAGGGAGAACCTGGGAACGAGGTTGGGGCTGTGAACAGTCTGGGCAATAGGCCAGGATAGTAGCGTAGCTTTGAGGTCGTCAGTGTGAGAATTCAGTAATTGGGAACAGTCATGCTTACGAAAACATATAGCCGGTCGTCGTTTCTCTTACACTATTTCTTTGAAATATATGAAATGAAACATATTAATTTATTTTTGAACTGCGGATAAAGATATGAAAGTGATCATGATCCTCGTAGTTGAATGCCGAACAACCTAGGCAGTTGAAAAACAACCTGAAAAAATTCCCGATCTAGCGTGAATTTTTTCAACCACTTAGGTTGTCATTTCAATGCGAGGATCATCAGTGTTCACTTTCGAAATCATAGAAGGCGTACAGGGTGTTTTAAAAGTTCGTTCCGATTTTTTATTCGCTTAAATTTCACTAATTATTAAAAAATACTTTTTCTAAAACTTAGTATGTTATTCATTATTCATTTAACATTGAATAACTAAAATATAAGTAACCAGAATGTCTTCCCGTACGTTTTCTGACAATTTCTAAGCGGTGAGGTATGAAATGTACGAGCTCCCGAAGCGTGTCCAAAGTCACATTCTTCCAGGCGAAGCGTAGTCACTGTTTTGCTCATCCAGTGTTTTGGGGGCTGGATCTTTGTATGTTGTCTCGTCTACGATAATCCAGATGGTCTGTAGGGGGTTCACATCACGTGAGTTTGCCGGCCAGTCCTCCTTTGGTATAAAGTTGGCAAATCCTTCTGACACCATGCTTGCATGAAGTGTGCACCGCTTTTTTCTCTTCAAGGCTTTCCAACTTTTTTTGGTAACTTATCCCCATACTGTCGTGCTGGAAACTTTGATCGATAATGTGAAGTTGAAATTTTTTTACCTTTCTGTTTTGTGGAATTATTACGCATATACTTACAGCTTTTTCGATAATATTTCTCACACATGCAAATTTTGTGAAAAACGGCCGTCCACTCATGTTTGGTTTGTTTTCTAAGGTCTTTACTTTTGACCACTTGTTCGGTCATCGTTCAGATTTCTTCAACAATTTGGCATTTTTTTTTTCGACTGAATGGCCAGAAGACCATAAAAATAGATGCCTGAGCTCTAGCACTGAACAATGTAGGCCTTCATTTTCATGAAGGAATAGAGAAAATAAAAGAAAACGATAAAAATACCAAAATAGAAAACCTACAAAATGGAAGGAAAAGTGTGGCGCGAAAAACCTCGCGTACGGTGTACAGTTCAGGCAAAAATTAAAAAAAAATTATAATTTCTTCAAATTTTAGTTTGAAATTGCTTTGAGTGGTTATTTAGGTAAATTTTTCCCCTGAATCAGTTTACACTTGCCGAAAGAAGTATCAAATGCTTTGCTCAAAATACAATTTTAAATCGGAACGAACTTTTGAAACACCCTGTATTTCTTTGATTGCCATAGTTTTACCAAAAGCGAACATTACAAAATCTGATTCATATCATTTGATACAAGTTTTATCCATCAAGAAAAGCAAATGTTTTTTATGCAAATTATTGTAATAAATGTATCTTCCTAGTACCCTCTATTAAGCGCCTATCTTGATTGAGAGGAGGGAGGCGGGAATGAAGTTTTTGTGCAAGAATTTGTCTTGTTTTAGTTATTTTCTCAGACGTTATATCAGCCGTTCTCATTGGAGATGTTTGTAGCCCAGAGCTTATGAAAATTTTCAAAACACTTTTTCCAAAATTGCAAAACGGACACGTTGTCAGTGTATGCGCATGCGCGGCTTGGCATGTCTGTGTAACTGCTTTTAGCAAAAGAACCTGCGTTCTTCTAACTGATTTAACTGTCCATCATGTATCTTTCCTATACTCTATACTACATTTAGCCGGGGCTAAAAGCGAAGCTCTCGTTAATATTTGTAGCTTCTCAAACAAAACGGCAAAATAAATCCATAGGTCTAATTAGCCAAAAAAAACAATTTTGCACGTACAGCACACCTTTTTGTACATTTCTTTGGCCTTGTTTATTTTGCACGACTACAACGTGAAACTTCCAGAAACTTTCGGCCTAGATACACAACGTTTTATGGGGGAAATGTCGTATGTGTTCCTGTTCGCATTTTTTTCACTGCCCGCTCATTTTCGCCTTAGTGGCCGTTAGAATTTTTCATTTTCGCGCCGCCGCTGTAAAATTTTCGAGTTTCTCTTCCAAAAAAATTAGTCTCCTTTCTTTTTTATCTCTGGCTCTAGCTCTTTCCCTGTTATCCAGGTCAATGTTGACATTTAGATTTAATCGAAAGAAAGACTCCTCTTTGTTGTTGTTTCTTTCTCTCTAAAAGTCCGAGTGGCCAAGCGATTTACCGCCGAAACGCGCAGGTACCTGAAATTCGACATTTCATCCCAGCTCATTTAGTAACAACAGGACAATTGCACGATTACGTCATTTTACTACAACCACCAGAATCCTTGAGTTTGTTGTTTTCTTGTGCAAATTAAGGCTATTGTTCTTTAATCCTCAGCGGGATTGACAAATTTAAATAACAAAGCAAAACCGAAATGAATTCTGGTAGTTGTAGTCAAATATCGTCATCGTGCAATTGTCTTATTATTTGGTTTCGTAACGATTACTATTTGGAAGTTTAAATTACACTTCGCTTATGAAAGTTGAGTATCAGCTCTGTCTGGTGTCAGGCATAAGGAAGTATCGAAGTTCTGGAAAAAGAAAAAGAAAGTCGTTGTCTCGTTCACGTTCTCCACAAAACGTTACGTCGTGGTCGTGCAGTGACGGCAAAGAAAAGGACACAAAAACTTGATGCACGTGCAAAGTTGTTGTTTTGTTAATCTAAACCTATTGCTTTCTTGAAGTTCTTGTTGCCGTCGTCGTCTTTGCTTAAGCTCCCTATATTCGATTCTTTCACGTGAATGCCTTGGCGAACACTGTTTTTACGAAATAGCAAATAGTTGTCTTACTTTAGGAGCTTGCAGAAAAATAATAGCAAAGGAGACAAAACCGATTACTATTGAAAAAATAATAATCACTCGGTCCAAAACTTTTGAAGCGGCCCGCCATTCATCTTGCCACTCAATCATCTGCTGTAAAGATGATGGCTCTTTGCCATCTGAAGTTGTTTCTCTGTTTTGTGTTTTGTCGTTAAGCCTGGTCACTTTCTTTCGGTGCGAAACGCCATTCATTTTTAAGGTAGGGTTTTCAGTGTTTTCTTCCTCCTCTGCGTCAGAGCCAACACTGTCCTTTCTGAGGTTCACTGACGTCATCGCTACGTTCTGGTTTTGTTCAAAAACGTCTGTAATTCCTCCCCAACTGACTCCGCCGTCCGAAAGATTGAAGGTGTCGAACGTGGGGTTGTGGATTATGTCGAGCGCATGCGCACTGTCTGTGGATTTTTGGCTGTCTTTAGTAGAAAATCGTCTTGATCTTATTTTCACTTTGACAAGAGGTGCCAATGTTTTGAGCAAAATAGTTTTGACCCAACCTGGCATTTTTGTTTTGCTGTAGTAGAAGTTCAAAACAATGCAAGTTGCTACAATTGCCATACCAATCTCAAATATTGCGACCGTGTAATATGTCCCTACAAAAGAGAAAAAGCACGAAAAATTTATGCAAAGTTAAGAGTTGCAGAACATTGCACACCAAAATAAACAGCACTACAGGTAATTAAATACTGTTCAGTAGCTTTCACAGCTTTCATTTGAATGGCCACACCCAGTTTTCAATTCAACAGCATGAGAATTGAAAAGTACCCGCACAAGAAATTACTGCTCACACGTTTCAGAATTTCATCCATAGACGCACCAAGAGAACCCGGTAATTTTGGATCGCATTCACAGACTTAAACAACATACTAATCTACAAGCCATCAGAAGTTACCTATTAAGTAAATAAGGTAATCACAGAAAGTAATTTACAGTCCTCACTGGAATTCTTATCGATCTCTCACTCGCGAGCGCGCCAATATCTCAATCGAAGCCGTAATTAGGCTCGACATACAATACTCACCAATAAGGAAGAAGGAATCGGAGCTCGGTGGTAGTTTAGTTGATGTCAGTTCTTGGAAGATAGTCATAGCCATGAGAATGGTAATGCACAGGGATACCCGTTCGCCGCACTCCGGTGGCAGCACGAAAGTGAAAAACACCATGCAGGCTATAAGTGCACAAGGAAACACCAAATTGATGATGTAATATCTTGAACGACGCTCCAGATTTAGCGTAACCAGAACTTCCGAGTAAGGGTATGTGCAGCATGGGTACTTTACCTAAAATGATATGATAAGCGTGTGACATTTAACTTAATGATTAAACAGGAGTTCATTATAAGACAATATCAGCATAGAAACCTGTGCAGGTGAAATGATAGACTACGAGTAGTCCCCCATTTTCCCTCAGGGACAGTAGAGCGAGCGAAACGTGAAAGTGCATGAAAATCACCCCACGCGACCGAATGTAGCCTTTTCTCGCGTGGGGTGATTTTCACGCGCGCTCACGTTTCGCTCGCTCTACTACTACTACTCATGGTATCATGACTATTCAAGGTAGAAACCTTGTAAGAAAAGGATTTTTTTTGAGGATATATCAAGTCCCTGGTGTGGCATTTTTCTAGTGGACACTTGTCAGAATAACATTTGTTGCAGGGGCGCGTGAGAATGAAGACCAATAAAAACACCAACTGAAACGATTGCCGGCATTGGTCTGTCTCTTTTTATGATACTTAGTTTCAAATTAGATCCCTTTAATCAAATTTGCTGTGGTATGGCCAACACAACAGAGCTGGGTTTCAAGTAAAAGCAGTATTTGTGGCGGTCTGAACTTACCTCGGTCCTTTCTGCATCAACGCTCAATAGGATCCATTCATTGGATGGCTGGTAAATTCCTTCCAGTCTACCCGTTTCTTTGTCATTCAGAAAAACATCCAGTTTGGACACGTCATAAGCCCAGGAAGCAAACTTCAAATGGCATTTTTGCTCATCAAAAGGAAAATACTGGATATCAATGTCACAGATACTTTGGAACATAGCAGGAGCCATCCAGGTGTTGTTGCCATCAAAGGAGACAGAAACTTTTGTTTTGTATTTCTCCACTCCACCAGCCATATCCTTGTCTTTATCAGCACTGGAAAGGACACTACAATTTATAACGATCGTAGTAAAACCAAAAACTTACTCGAGATTTCTAATCGACAGGCAGATAGTATACGGTCCGATGAAGTCCTGAAAGAACTATCAAAGCTGACGTATATCGAGCATATGAGCCTCAATAATAAAAGTCTCCTTATAAGTGAACAGGCTTTCTGATGTGCTCGCGGGTACGTCAAGAATCAAAAATTGAGTTTTGTAAATAACTAAAAGGTGTAAATTAAGTAATCTTTAAGATGTTGTAAACTAAAAAACTAAATTCGACCCTTTGAAAGACGAACCATTTCAGTACTATTTGCGCCGTCTACTGGAAACGTAAAATGTAAGGATACATTTTTGATAATCCGGTTTTCTTTTGTGATTCACCAACGAAAGTCCTCAATATTTGTAACGCCTCTAAAGAACCAAGTTTCACAACTTTTATTTATTTTTGTTTTTGTTAATACGTACTTGTTGTACAACAATACATCTGGGACCCACACTTTTGTCGGTTCCACGAAAACAGTTTTCACTCCCCCAAAGTCGTTTGGGTTCCACGTCAGATCTGGATTGTTCCAGTCCTAAAAATCAATTATATTTGGGCAAGGTTTAAAATAATCCGTGTAAAAGATTGTAGAACATATTGCTGGTTTTCAGTGTCACACCATTAAAAATAGATATCAAAACCTTCAACGGATAAAGACCAAAATTTATAGAGCTTTGTATGGAAAAGCCATGTTGGTGTCCATCCGGATGGGCACCATAATGGCAGCCGGACTGAACAAACAGAAACAGCTGCCTCCGAGTTTTGCTGCGAAAGCGTGAATTCTTCTCTCGAGGAACTCTTAACTTGAACATTAAAGTAATACTTTTTCCGAGAGAAAGCTAAATCCCTCAAAATAAGTCACTTTTTCAACCTACATGACAGCTCTCTCGGCCGCCATTTAAAAAGCCGCGTCACGCAAAACCTTAGAAATTCAAGGGTACTGCATCACAAAATGAGGGACCAGTTCGAAGTAAAAATTTGTTAAAATATTAGCTTTTAACTGCTCTAATACATGATGAAAGTAAAAACGCTTAGTTTGAATTTTGATGGCGTCATGTGAAAACCAGTAATTAGATATGGTAAATTTTAAGTTCAGTTCAAAAATAAAGCACAAAATGTAGTATTTGTCAAGGCATGAGGCTTAGACAAAGAAACATTTTGATTCCACGATAGAATTAATTTGAAACCATCCTTAAACACTAGAGGGGGGGCTCCAGATCTGTGATGAGCTAAAGTTTGCTGTGTTTTTCCCTAAACCTTTACCCAGCACGAAAGTAGCGAAAAAGAAAATGCAGCTTTCGCAGAATCCGTTTTTTCTTTAACAATTCTTGATTCGTTCAAATTTGTTAAGCTTATATTATGGGACTGAATTGACCAGACTGTGCAGGGTGGCAGGGATCATAATTTTAAATTTCTTGACATGTAAATGAAAATTAATCTCCCACCTGTCTCATCCACCACTGAGCCTGCAGTGCATTATTCTTTTCGTCCTACAATTATGGGCATTAAGAGATTACAAAAAATTATTAGCTGTTTTGACGTTGTACGTGGCTATCGAATTGCACTATGGGACAGCTTTTTGGGGACGAATTTTAACCCATTCCCCTACGCAACCTTGCAACAACCGTTAACTGAAGTGCATAACGTCCCCAAAACATTCCCATAGTGCAATTTATGAGAACATCGACACAGTCCCACGCGCATTTTCAAATTAGCCGATCATTACGAGCAAAGGTCAAAAGAGTTGGTTTTAGCCTGGGTATTCCAAGCAATTTTTAACCCCCTACAAGCAATCTTAATAGGAAAAAACAATCCCAGAAAATGAAGAATCATGACAAGTGGCAAAAATTCTACTAGAGGCATACATTCTTTATAGAATTTCGAATTTTTTTGTAAATAGAATATCGCTAAACGTATGCTGTATATCGGACTCAAATTTTCATCGAATTCCTCCAAGCATACCTGGTTTGTGGGACTCAAATTTCAGTTCGAATTAATTCTAATTTTAAGTCGAAGCTCTCCTTGCGAACACTCTTGTAAGCAACCATAAACGACCATCTATGTAAAATCCGGTTTGAACTGTGACTTTAACTTTGTAATGAGAAGCTCTCGTAAGCGATCGCGACCACTTTTGAGATTACACAAATGGACTTTCCTTTGTTTTTAAGCTCTCGTAAGCACAAATCAGAGTCTTATTGACGTAAATCAACACTTTAATGGAACTGTACGTTGCGTTAATGGTTCTAATATTTAGATTTGGGGTTATTTTGGTCTAAAAAAAATTGAATGTAAAGTTTAGCCGTGTCTATATCAGATAAAACGGACACTCATTAAAAATTAATTTCTTTTGTTTTTTTCTTTATGAATTACGAATGAGTTTCAAAAGCTCTCGTAGGCGACCACCCAACTCACTCTACTCTTATTTTACCATGCCGCTTACGAGAGCTCAATCTCGTAAGCGACCAGCTCTAGTTACACGGACCACTTTTTTGAATTTCCGGGGTGGCCGCTTACGAGAGCTTCGGCTGTAGCTTCATAACAGAATGATGAGTATTTGCCAACTGGGTAAAAAATTCAAACAAGAATTAATTTGCAGGCAGGTGGTAACACCCAAACAGTGGCTGCCACTCACAATGTTTACGATGCGCACCACCTTGGCTCCTATCCAGACCTTTACACTGATTCCTCCTCCTGGATGGCCGTCTCTGTCGTACTCAGTAAAGAGATGCTTCAGTAATCGTTGCTCCGCATTATTGCTATAGTTCTTTATTGCTGATCAATAAAAAAAAGAAACCTTTAAATTAATAACCTCTATCTACTCCCCTTTGAATTGATGCGAATTGAATAAGTGCCTTGTTCTGCACATTGGATCTTTGGAGAGTTGCGAATTGCATCCTCGGTCCGCTATGGTCACACTACAATTTTAGGGTACTAACATGAACGCTCCCATGCCAGTTGCCTTTTAGGTTTATAGGGAATGAGATTCCTTATTAGGAGTCGAAACCAACCTCCCAACCCCTTCAGTGTAGCAGCACAGTTAAATAAAGAAATCTAAACACCATAGTAAAGAGAGTGGAATGTAGTCTCCACTAATAAACTAAGATCCGATAGACCTTGACTAATTCTAACTTGCATGTCTATCTTGACGACCTTGACTTGATAGTCAAGCCAGTCGGTCTATCGGCTTGGCTCGACTTTCTTTTTACGTGAAGTTTGTTTGTTTTCTTTTCTTTTCGCATAAAAGAACATTCCGCTACGGGGAGACATTTATGTATAGCTTAGATTTAATTTAGGCATCGAGTTCTCTGTGAGGAGAGGTTTTTTGTGTGCGAGACTTTTTAAACGCCAACATGCACTACGCAAAGGATTGGAGGAGATTGAAAACGTGAGGAATTAAACAGTACGCGCATGTTACAACTTGACAATAAAGAAAAGCCACTGCTGCAAGAACGTTTAAAAATGTATGCAGCTACTCCGAGAAAGGTTGTCGCAAAACTACACTCGACAATTCGAAAAGAAAAAATGCCAGTCAATACACTGTTCCTGACTGACTGTAGCTGTCGAACCTACTTTTGTTGATTTCCTTTGGCTCTCTCAAACATAAGTCCACGGCCTCTCCTGCCAGTTTTTCAAATTTCTTTGAAACTAGTGAACTCAAAACCACCCACAATACCTTTCGAAATAGCTGTGTATATATATAGATAACCAACTGTCATAGAGTAATGCGTTTAATCACCATTCATTTATATTTCACAATAAAAGAATTGTGCTTATTTTTTTCTTTCATCTAATACCTCTTACCTGCACACTGTTGGCAAAGCAAAAATATTACAATCCATCTCAAGAAAAGGGTTCCAGAAAAGGATAAATTTTTTCGAAAACGTTTTAGAGCCATTCTGAAACAAAAATAAGAAATAAAATAAGTTAAAATGAAAGCTCTTTCTACTGCAAATATTCAGCTAACCCTACCTTTTTGGTTTTTTTTTTCTCGGAATTACAACTTTAAGTTATTTAAACGTCAGTTGTATTTAACCCATAGCTTATTGAGCTTTCCGTGACTGATTCCTTCCCCCATGAGGACGTTTAAAATGCAAAGAATGTTAATGGATTCTTCACAGTATTAACTGCATGACGATTATTGGAGGGATTATGCTTTATGTTATCTTTAACGCCTTTAGATAGTTTCCTTCCATTTTCGTTGCAGGAATTAAATGCAACAAGACTCTATAAAAAACCTAGTGAAATCGTTGAATTTTCTTGTTCTTGTGCAAGGGCTAAAAAGCCAACTTTGAGTACAAATTCAGATTTTAATGACGTACCGTCAGGCAGCCGAGAGTCCTTGCCGATGGCGTAAAAGCCGGGTCAGCGGGAATAAGACTGTGACGTCACTGGAACTAAAGACGTACATTGAAACCTTGATATAACAAAGGGCCAAGGCAAAATTTGTTCGCTATATCGAGGCTTCGTTATATCGAGATTATTTTTCCTGTATTTTATTTTACCTTTACTGGGGTAGAGAAAATCGTTCGTTATACCGAGAACTTCGTTATATACCAGAGGTTCGTTACATCGAGGTTCCACTGTAGTTTGCAGCTTCATTAAACTTACGTTTTCGTGCCTTTTTTTAATCAGACCGCAGTTTGTTTTGTTTGATAAAGGGCTATACTGTGTTATCTTATCTTCCAAATGTGAATAAATAACGTTTAAAGGAACGTCTTAGCAATGAAAGCGACAAAAATAAGCCGGTCAAAGAAACTGCCAGAAAAACTCCGCCTTTTAAATCACAAAAGATTACTCAGAGCAAACATCCATTTGACATTTAATTGATTAAAGTTTTGGTACAAACCAGATTTTTTTTTTGTATGTGTACAAATACAGGACTTAGTTTTGATATCTGGCCAATCGTCTGGTCCCAGGAAAAACGTAATTTAAAGTCAGACTAAACGTATGTAATGACGAGGCTTAATGTTAAGTTTAAATAATGATATGTCAGTTTAAATATTGAACTCTAAATTAAAATTGCAAACCAACGAGAAGACCATTTGCCTATCACAAACATCACTAGAAAACACGAACATTAAATTTAAAAAAATATCTAATTTATTTTATACATATTACGCTTAACCTCTGGTTTCAGTTTGGAATTTCGAACGCGCAATATTGTTACAATTAAAGGCTATGGTATAGAATAAATTTGTTCTACTTTTCTCATACGAAAAGCTTGCTTCACACAAATTGCAATGTCCAATGTTTGAGATATCTTTTCATTTTTCCATGTATATTTTCTCTTTTATTACGAAAACGATCATTGAAACACACCGCAATCTATCATTTAAACTTTAAGACAATAAAGGTCAGCAGATGACGGACTTCAGTTGTGGAAAAAATTTAGATCCCTTGACACAGAATTATTCTGTGTTAATTGTTTTGGGCTGAGTACTGACTACTAAATCAGTCAATATATGGAAACAACAGAACCGATTTCGTTTAAAAACAGAAAATCAAAGGGAAGACTAATTTTTTCACCTAAAAAGCCGTTTTGGATGTGATGGTTGTTTACCAATATAAAATAACTTTTGCCTCTGTGACGACTCTTTGCTAGTCTGGTTGCTCGAAATTTGGACCAAAATTATAAGTGGAATGGATGTGAGAATAAGTACAGCTGGTGTTGTAAGAAAGACCCCGCAAAATATGCTTCTTTAAAATAATTATTGTCCATGGGACTATTTTGTATCTCTCGCTCCTGGGCATTACAACTCTAATGTCCCCCTCAAGTCAGTGATTTGGAGTTTGGAGTTAATTTCTTCAAGCAAACGAAATCAAAAATTAAAAATTTCGTTTTTTCAAAACCATGATGTGGAGCTCAGTAAAAGGCGAATGTTTTATAAACCGAAAGCCACATTAAACATCGGTAGGTGTAAACATTTCCATCTTATTTAAATCCACATGTTTACCGAAAAGCTCAAGCTCTCTTTGCGGCGTAAAGAATATTACACTACTGGATTAAATTATTTTTGGAACTGATAACGAAGGAAACCTTTGATAGCAGCCTTTAGCCGCTGTCAAATCTCTTTCACATTACCTGTTTGTTAGGCACCAGAGCCTTTTTCCTTTTAAGCCAAGTCCTGATTTTTTCTTCCAAAGCCTATTTTACTGTACGATTTACCGCAAACTAAATAAAGAATTTATATTTCCTTGAATATAAAAGGATTTTCCTCCTTTAATTTGCCGATTGCAGGTGGTATTAAGTCACGTGCTTGCGAAATTGTCGTGGCATGGGAATTGTTTGAAAGGTAATTTAAAAATGGGTTGTATTCACCAAATTTTATTTTGGCCTGTGCTTTTGCTTAAGCTCTTAAGTGTGGTTGAAAAGTGATCCTGTAAAAAAAACTTCTTACAACTTGTCTTAAATGTCGCTAACAATTTTCAAAAATTTACCGATAAAGCGGATGACGTCATTATGTCAGATTTACATTGGTAATAAATCCAAATACACAGCTCAGTAAGCAAAATAACGTCAATATTGTTCACTTAAACGTTTAAGAGATGCACTTAATCACGTAACTATGATGTCCTCGGCATTTCAGGCGTGAGACATGCGACCTAAAACGTGTGATCCCAAAGCGTGTGAAAGAAACAAAACAGATATATTAAATATTTTTTAAATATATAGTTAAACACGTTGACAGTTCAAGAATTAAACAAGCGAAATGATCATACCCAGGAAAAGCTAACGTCTTGGTATTCTTGAAGCTACAGGAAACCTCGACTAGACTTCTCTTCTTCCCGCTGTCTTCTCAGTGGCTATGCCCATTTTTTATTGACCAGCATGGCGAATACTTTTATTCTAACTTGGCCTAGTTTCACGGGTTCATCTTAGAAAGTTTACCAACTACTGCGTGCTATGGCCAACATTAAGGAGATGAAGTATAAACACAAAAGGAACAGTTATGCGAAAGTTTTAATTTAAAGCATTAGGTAACGTTTCTGCATGTAGATTTAGAGTGATCGGGAAATAGGTAGTACTTGAAAACTACGCACTATTATGCACTGATTCTAATGTTTTTGTAGCTATTTTTGCACTAGTTGTTATCAACTGCTTCACGAGTCAAACAAAATCGCTCTAAAAAGACGGGAAAATGCGGTAATCTAGCTCAGTGTTTTCCTTGTTTTGACGTCATCCGTAAATTTATTTATAACTAACGAGACGTACGACTAAATGGAATCTATTTGTTGGGGTAGTTTTTCATGAAAATATTCTAATGTGAACCATGAAATATCACCAAATCGCCTCTTTTCGACTCGAAGGAAAATTAAAGTTAGTTAGGAGCTATTAGATGGAGACAGAATAACAGCTTCGCGATGTTGAATGGAAGGCGTATTGTAGGCGCTAACGGCCAATCGATATTGGCCGCCTAATAACAAAAATAACGACCACTTTAGTTTTCATAGTTTTCCTGAATATGCATTATACGTGACTGATCGTTCATTCACAGCTCGTTTGAGGTTCACTGCATCTATTTATTATCTGGTTTAACGATTATAGGTGAGAAATGAGGGTCGTCACACATAATCAACCAGATAGGTTGATTATGTCAGGGGCACCCAACGAGAATATGGTTCAAACCCACTTAACATTGTTAAACGTATTTCAGTATTTAAACGGTAGATATACATATTTTTATCCCCTAAAAAAGTTTCTTCTGTTCGGATTTCCTGGCTGAAAGTTCAGTGATCCGAAAATTATAGCGATCAAAACGTGCCTTTTCGAAAATTTCAGCCAGAAAAAAGGCTCCCGAAAATTCTAGCTGACCTTTGTAGGGTAAAAATCCGTTAAAAATAGGCAATTATACCAGTTTTTAGATGTTCGAAAATCCTGGGAGAGGCAGCAGGCAAACAAGAAGTTTTATGAAAATGTTCCGAAAATTCTAGATCTCAAATCGTCTTCCGAACGGATATTTTCCGAAAATTGACGTTGGGTGCCCCTGATTATGTGACTATTGAAATATTTGGAATATCGAAACTAACAATGAATTGAGTGATTAAAACACTAAATGCCGTGTATGCTCATCGAAACAGTCGGATTTTTTTTCCGAGTATCTATGGCCCGCCTTGCAATGCCTGGCGGGTAGGGTAAACTGTGAGCATGCCCATATTTTAGAAAAGAAATTAATACGCACGATCTGGTCACCAGACAACTTATCGTACAGTACTTAACTTTAAGGTCTATTTGGAATAGACCTCCTGGCATTCTGAACGTGAAATTAGATTTAAGGATTTGTATGGAAAAAACCCTATCGTTTCCGTAACCAAGGAAAATGAAAGGGGCCTTACGTTTCATTTACTTCAGTAAGTCTAAGGAACACACCGTACCCTTCTTTCTCAAATCAAATTGCCTTCCCCTGCCTAGCCTATTTTTCAGAGATTGTAGCTATTTATTGTATGATATCAACAGACAGACAGCACCAGTTAGTATACTCAATCAGTTCGTTAAAACAAGTCAGATTCATAACTACAGAACAAGATCTGTCCCTAGGGACTCGTTTTATGTTAAGATTTCTGAAACCGATAAAATGTATGCCTTTTTCACGAGAATCGGTGCTTAAATTTGGAACTCTATTCCTTATTCGATTAAAATACTTAAACGTTCGTCCTTTCGTAAAAAAATAAGGGAATTATTACTAAATTTCTTGCGGTCAGAAGATGTCGAAGTCTCCCGTCTTATTAAGATATTTAATACTTTAGGTTAGCCTCTCTTCGTAATCGTTATGTACTTGCCTTGTTTTATGTTGGTTTAATTCTATTTACTGTATAGTAGTGTCTTCACTGTTATTTAGTCCATATATATATTAATCTTGTTTGTAATATGTCTTCAGCTCCCCCCGCCTCGATTAGTTTATAAGATATTTGCGGGTGGGAAAGTAATGTAATTAGTTATTGTCCAATTTTAAATTAAGTTTGTTGTTGTTGTTGTTGTTGTTGTTTCAATAAAAAACAGCTTACCTTACATAAAATGTGTGTTTACGTCTCTCCTGTGTGGTCCATGGGCTTATTTATGGTCGTTTAATGGGCTGTACTGTAAACGGTTTTCTCTCTAGATAAAGGTAAACCTTTATTGCTGGTTTTCACATGACGTCACTAAAAATCAAACTACAAAACTATCGATCCTAACGAGATTTTACTTTCACGATGTATTAGAGCAGCTGAAAACTAATTTTCATGCAAATTTTCGCTTCAAAAGGGTTCTTGGTTTTGTGATAGACTACGCTTGAATTTCTGAGCTTTTGCGTGACACGGCATTTACATGACGGCCAAGAGAGCTGTCATGTAGGTTAAAAAAATGACTTATTTAAGGGAATTTTCCTATCTAAACAGTTCATGAATTAGAAAAAGTATTACTTTAATGTTGATGAGTTCTTCGAAGAATAAATTCACGCTTTTGTAGCAAAACTCGGTAACAGATGTTTCTATTGGTCTCCGTCCGCAATGTTGGATAAATTTGGGTAAAACGTTTCTTCGAATATCTCGTATACGAAATACTCCCCTGACCTGAAATTTGGCGAGATTCTTTGCATATTTACCTCCTTTCATTTCCCAGATTCTGGACTTTATCTGTTCAAAGGATTTGATTTTTATTTCGATCTATTTTGAATGGCGTGACACTGAAAACCGCAGAAATATTCTGTGTTTTCACTCACGTGGTCAGCATTTATGCAAATTTATTGGAACAAAAGAAAGCGTTTACATAAGAAAAGAGTTCAACTCCCACAGGACTGGTTTGGGACACAAACATGGCCGCCGTTTAATTGTTTGGGACACAAATATGGCCGCCATGACGTCATGTGAAAACACACAATCAGAGAAAACTGTTTACTGTACAACCCATACACACATTTTATGTAAGGTAAGCTGTTTTTATTGAAATCCTTTCATTTTCGTGGGTTACGGAAACGATAGTTTTTTTCCCATATAAATCCTTATATTTCGAAATCAATGTTACGCAACAATGCCGATGTTCGCCAATGCTCACATTTCGAGTTTGGGTTACCTGTGGTTCCAAAAGCGAAAGCCTAGTGTAATTCTATGCCGGTGGGGGTGAGGGAGCGTCGACCGGGAATCTCAACGTTTTGAACTTCACATGCAACATGTAGCTTGTTCCAGTTTCAATGACAGAGGTTTCACTAAGAAAACTGACTGAAATTTGGCCTAAGGATTACGTTTTGTAGTTTTATAATTAGAATTCCTCGCTTTAGAGGCAGTGAAAGGCAAATTGTAGTTATTATTGAATCTTAACTAACAAATCTACAGTATTACAAAGGTTGAAAGGGCCAGTTATAATCAATCTAGACTTGCCCATGCATAAATAGTCATTTCTTTTGCCTTTTTTGAGCAACGAAGGCGCGAAAACGAGCTACCAGACACCGTCTTTTCCCCACTTGGCAACCGATAATCCCAGCAGCCAAAACAGATTTTTAATAACAGTCGTTCAACTTTCTGAACACAAGGCCAGGGTTACAGAGATTTATCCCAAAGTTTAATTGCGTCTCCAGTGAAATCTGAAGGACGTGAAATCTCGGTATGCTGAGCGATCATATCAAGATCAAGTTTTGTATTTCAAAAAATTTAGTAAGACATTATCAGTACTTAGCAAAATTGCTAGATCTTCTTTACAAAGGACCATAAATTCCCTCTTACTGCAATAACATGTTTAAACAATTACATTAAGTCACTTAATCTATATACAAATTGCGTTGTCTGTTTCTAAAAAGATTCCCACTCGATGAGCTACGGATTTTCCATCTCAATATTTACGTACAATACCTGTGAGTTTTAATTTACATCTCACCCCTGAGGGTCGATGACCAAATTCATGACTGCGAATTTAAATTTTTAGGTTTTAGTATATTTGAGATTGATACTATTAAAATTACACTGCCTCCGCATTCATACTAAGCAACGCTGTTTTTACAAAATATCATTTCTGTAACATATGAGGAGAGCCGAAAAAAAAACACTATGTTTTTACTTAGAACTGAAATATGGCCAATGCTATGATTTTGTGAAAAATAGTTCTCATCAAGAGAGAATGATCTGATACTCTCTCATTGTTCCCATGGTAAATGAAAGATTCAAGACAGCTACGCTGTATTGGACCCATCCGCGTAAATTTCCTCTTTTTACCTATTATTATTGTTGTCATATTTTTTTAATGGTTTTTTTAGTGATTCCTTGACCGAGTTCATCCTTACCGGTTACTCTTTTTTTGCAGGAGGTCGGGGGGGGGGGGGGTGGGGGCGGTATGATCAAATCCGTTGTCCGCCTGCTGATGGAGTCCTACGCTGTGAACATGCAACATTCAACGGAAACCTCTACAGCAGTGCTTTCACGTGCTCATAAAAGATAACGATTGGAATCCATAACGCAAAACTCAAGTTGTGTAGAATCCACGCAGTTCAACTGCTTACGAGTTCAGGGAAATAATCCCCTGAATAATATCCCTGCCCCACCACATTTTTTTTTTTCATAAACACATTCAAAAGATCATTCAACTCCACTTTAATGCCTCCTGAAGACAATGCACGAGATGCCGACATGGATGCTCGCGATCACTTGCTGTTTAACAGGTCAATTCTGTGCTGAAAACAGAACTTAGTTCTTTTACCCCTGCACAAAATGCTCCTAGTAGAGTTGAAGAAACATCACACAAACGTCATCAGAAAGCGCTAACCATAACAACTTTTTTGGTGATTTTTTGCAGGGATAGCTTTAAAACTGTGATGACTGTTCTCCTGATACCCGACTATCTGAATACTGTGACCGCTTTCAATTAACAAACACTGTAACTGGGCCAACCAGAACAACAGATACATCGAGCACTCTTCTTGACGTTATTCTAACAACTCATCCGCAAAGATTCTGCTACACTAAGACTTTACAACTCGGTATCAGTGATCACGATGTGGTTGTTACAATTCGCAAGTGGAAGCTACCTAAATCTCCACCAAAGCTCATCAGTTATCGCTCAATGAAACGGTTTGACGCTGATATTTTTCTTCAGGACCTAAACAGTGTCCCCTGGGACTCTGCCTTTATTTACGATGATATCGACGACATCTGGGCGCACTGGTATAAATTATTCACTGAAGTAATTGATCGTCACGCACCGCTGTGTCATGGATGACACCAAAAATTATTCAGGCTATAAACACTAGAAATCGTCTACACAGAAAGTTTACTAAGAACAAAACGTCTGAAAATTGGTAGGCCTATAGGAAACAACGAAACTTTGTCACTTCTTTAAAACGCTCTTCCCTCAAGTCATACTGCATTAATGTATCCACAAACTCCGAACACCCTGGGGAATTTTGGAAGAAATTTCATTGTTTGCTTCCAAGCAAGGACAGAGGTAACAGCCATATTCAACTGATTGAGGATGGGCGCCTCATTAGTGACAGTATTGATGTCGCCAATCTTCTAAACGATTATTTCATTCATGCAGTACCCAGGCCTACCCACATGTCTAACTTATAGCCAGAAGAGTTTAAGACCCATTCCAGTGTTATAGCCATTGAAGAGAAATTTAAAGGACAAATGAGCGTCTCATTTACTCCTGTTCGGGATTCCTACATCAAGAGGATACTTTCTAGTATCAAAATTAATAAAGCCACCGGTGCTGTCGGAATCTCTCCACGCCTATTGAAACTTGCTGAACCTGGAATTCTCAGTTCTCTCACAAAATTTATTAATCGATGCATCACTGGTAATTCCTGGCCTACAAATTGGAAAACTTCCATTATTTCTCCGATCTATAAAAAAGATAGCGAGACTATGAAGTCTAATTACCGTCCTGAGTGTATCTGTGTTATCGGCTGTTTCAAAAATAGCCGAAAGAGTTATCTTTGATCAGCTATACGAGTTTTCCCTTCACTTCCTCAGCGGAAATTTATCTGGTTTTCTGAAAGGACATTCATGTACAACAGCCCTCCTCAAAACATGCGAAGACATTAGAGCAAATTTAGACTCTAGCGAGCACTCTGCAGCAATTACCATAGACCTCTCCAAAGCATTTGACTCTATTAACCATAATTTGCTTCTTGCAAAGCTGTCAGCGTACGGTGTAGCTGAAGACGCCCTACAACTTCTACGTTCTTACTTGCCTGACCGAAAGCAACATGTCAAGATAGACGGTAACCTGTCAGATTGGCAAATTATGAAGTGTAGAGTTCCTCAAGGTTCAATCTTGGGTCCCCTTCTCTTCAATATATACATGAATGGTGCAAATTTTTCAGATATTTCGTGCTCCTTAAGATTCTATGCCGATGACACTACGGGGTATTCTTCAAGCCCTTGTCCATCCGCCTTGCAAATAAATCTACAAAACAACCTTGGTCTACTCGTTTCCTGGTTTTGTCAGAACTTCCTGGCGATCAACCATAGTAAATCTCAATCCATCGTCTTCAATAGAGCAACTCTACCAACGCCCTTTGTTATAGACAGCAATGAACTGGATTACGTTCCACAGATCAAGCTCCTTGGTGTAATTATCGACAATTCACTCTCTTTTAAAGCACATATTAAAGAAATTTGCCGGAAAGTGAACACAAAAGTTTCAATTCTTCGTCGCATTCGTAAACTTATACCCTCAGATATTATGATTAAACTGTACAAAGCATTTATTCTGCCTCACTTTGAATACGCATCACCATTGTTCATAGGTCTAAGTAAAGGTTTGTCTGCAAAACTAGAGTCAACCAATGCATTTGCTCTTAGGACTCTTCTTAACTACTCCAAGTCGACTGCTTATGAAGAGCTACTTAAAACTGTACATATCAAAAGCTTGGAACATCGACGCATAGAACAAGCACTGATACTTGTATACAATAGCATTTATAACCAGGCACCGAACTACATTCGCGAAATGTTTTTACTGCGAAGCAATGGTTACAGCCTACGGGGCCATCTTAAGGTTGTTCTTCCAAGACCGACCTCATCTTATATGCAACATTCTTTCACGTACCAGGCTGGCAAACAAAGGAACAGTCTACCAGACAAAATAAGGATGTCGGAGTCCCTCTCTATCTTTAGGAAAAACTTACAAAACATACAGTTGTCTTCATCGTATGACTGCAACTGTGAATTTTGTAAATAGACAGTCTGAATACCAATATTTTTTCTTTTTAAATTATTATTATCTTTTAGTTGGTTTAATTTTTCTATTTCTTATTTTTATTCATTACTTGTACATGTAGATTATGTAAATTATCACGTTGTAATTTTTATGGCACATTTGCATTTAAACGAGCTATCGCTCATATGCGATATGTGGTTAAATAAAATTACTTACTTACTTACTTACTTAAAGGAACAGTATCCCGTTACTGCGCATGCACCAAACTTTGATTTTTGGACAGGATGTCGCGAAATCAAAAGATGCGAGGAGAGTAAGAGAACCTTGAAAAATCCGTTTGCATCGCGCTTGACCGGGTTCAATACGACACTAAAACTTCTCAGGATTACAGATCAATGATATATTGTTCCTGTTAAGTTTCGATTTGGGCAAAATCTGGATTTTTTGGCGTTACTTTTATTGCCGTTGGCCGGAGGACCAAAAGATTGGAAGCACTTTGATGCCGATTGAAGGCTTATTTCTTGTGCTAGCTTCCATACAAGCTCGGATAATTGTGAAAGGAATACGCAGAAATGAAACGGCAACAATAAAGACTGTAAGAAAGAAACCATTGAGACATTTATGTGACTGAGGAGATCTTGTGGAGAGGAGCTTCGTAAAGCAGAATGTTTTGCAACGACGCGTTAAAGTAAACTTTTTAAAATGAATCTCCCTAACGGCCGACAAAATCAAACAAACAGGCGCTACATGTTTAGAAAAACTAGTGCCATGAAATCATAATATAATTTTTGACTAACCTTTCTGATGATTCATAGCTTTGAGATTACATTTTTATTTATATCTTTCAAACGTTTGAGGCTAGAACGCGAGCAAATCAGGCAGATATTACTAGACTTGGAACAACTGACCTTTGACACGAGTTTCAAATTTTAAAGCGAGCGAAACGAGATTTTCGGGTCTCGAGGCGGCCCAGCTAGCGATAAAATCGCGATAAGTCTTCGAACCGCGAGCCAAATTTTTATATAAGACGAAACACTTCTTTGAAAGTCTAAAATATTACTTGAGAATATAAACAACAAATCTCTGTCGGCGGTGCGGTCCGGAAGGATATCTTGTCGAGTCAATATGACAGTTCTATTGTCTTTTGAAGAAAAAACAGATGACGCTCGCGCGTGCGCATAATCGGGACACTGTCCCTTTAAAACTGAAAAAGTCGGCCCAATCTTTCAAGCGTCAGTCTGTCCTGGAAACAGTTTGCTAAATACAGTCGCAAATAATAGCCTGCGAAAACATCCGTTTCTCCTCGCTCTTCGCCGATGGGGACGTTTCGCGCGGAGGAACGTCTGCGACTCAGCGACAGACTTTCTATACCGATGACGTAAAATCTGTCCTGAATCCGGTCAGAAGCGCTGATTGGTCGACGGAGTAGTTGCATTGTTTTAGCTATTGTTTACGAATGACAGACAAAAGACAAAAGGCCACAAAGGTCAAATGTAAAAACGAAGAATCTCTAACAAAACAGTCAATATTTGTGGAATATAGTCTTCTCTAGAAGAAGCATTTGAGTTTTGCTGTAGCTCGTTGGCAGATGAACACAACACTTTACCAAATTAAATCGACCAGAAGACACGTAAAATTGGACAAATTTATATTTAAAACGTTAACCCCATGACTACTGGACTTGTTATGTAAACATTGGTTTGCGTCATTAGTATGGAATTTCTGCAGCTGAGTCGCAAACGTTCCTCCTCGCGAAACGTCCCCGGCGGCGAAGAGCGAGGAGAAACGAATGTTTTCGCAGGCTATCGCAAATAACAAACCTGGGCCATTATTGATGCAAAAAGCGTGACATGCCCCCATTAACCTACTAACGCGCAAGATAAGAATACACTGCAAATCTTGAGAACCATTAGATCACAAATTTGGACAGCCACATTAATTAATCGAATTCTTAAAAAGCGCATATTACTGTACAAATGTAAACGATACTCACGTATTGGCGATAATGACCGATAATGGAAGGGAATGTTCTAATGGACAAATGCAATAATAATAAAATTGAACTATAATTCGTTAATAACTAACGGTATCAATAAAATTCGTCAATTCTGCACTTTAGCCGGTTTGAAATCATCTCTGGGCCAGGTTCAAAGTTTTCGCACAAATTGATCTGAGGTTTTGATAGCGTGGCTTCTACCTCTCTCATCACTAAGGAAACACTTGAGCATCCATAAACATCGAAGGTCACAGTAGAGTGATCTATTGTAGTATATGGGTGCTAAAACGGACAGCTGCTCTGGAGATCGGTTTCTCGTGATCATCTAGGATACAACGCTAGGCAGCCTTATGGTCCGTAACATGATAATCAACGATCAATATAAAATGTTCTATAGCCGATGAAACATACATTATTCTATCTCAACTATAATTAATTTTCAGTTGTTTTAAGAAAATTTCAATTCAAAACCCAGAAAACAAACACTCCTCTTGGCTAGATATACAACAGGTAGAAGAAGATCTTATTGAAATAAATATTTTAAAACGACAACAACAGGCATTTTAAGTGGCTAGTAGTAGTGTTCTTTGATGTGTTTTCTCGTTCTATTTTAATATACCCTGCCGAGTAAGGTACAGAAAGAATTATAAGTACTACTGTGATAAAATAAATATGTCTAGGATCCTTGTCGATATCAAGCCATGATCAAGCATTTTCGGCCTTAAAATAAAACAAATACACTGTGAGGAATATTTAAATCATCGGTGACTCTTCAAAAAAAACCATCTTGATAGATTGCGATTGAGAATAGGATCTTGGCAGCGGTTATTTGTGAATCAAATCAATTTAACCACCAGTCAATGTTTGACGGAAAACTCCAATTGCAAACTGGGCAGCCTTCGGGAACAGCGTAAATTTGAATCGCGTTATTGATTTACGTAATATGCGCAATATATTTTTTAACGTAGTGTAAATTCATGCTGTTACACAGTAAAGACAAAAAAGGTAGAGATTTAAGGATCCTCACCTCAAAAGGACTGCTGCCAAAATGCTTCTTAAAATTTCTTCAAGTCTCTATTTAATTCAAGGAACGAGAAAACAGGGAATTGGAAAACAATTCCCATGGACGCAGTTTGAAGAACAACTCAAGATCATGAATAGTGATAAAAGAAAATAAATAATTTATCACCGATAGGCAAGTTTAGGGGCTCTTGTCATTTGCAAAAATACTCGGAATCTAATTACAGGGAGAACTGTTTTCAATTATCTACCAGCTAAATCATACTTTATTGTCTTTAACATTATAAAAAATTGTTATTCAGTCCCCAAATGTAATTTTCTGGTCTTTTCTTGAATTTGTAATTCAAGGACGTCGCCAGAGGCATCGCGTGTTCCTTTTAACACAAATTATTTGTCTAAAACGGCTCTTCACTTCTTTTCAGTTTCTAATATTACCTCTTGAAGGGAGCTTCCGTCGGGCTTCGGTGCTTCACTGAAGGATAATCCGGATTATGTCGGGAGTTTATTGATGTTGTTAAAGGTAGATTTTTACTATGACCATTGAAAAGTTTGAAGATTTGCTCCGAGTCAGTGAACCATGAGAGTCTTGATTAATTTACTCAACTTGATTCGCTGTAAATACAAGACAGCGAAAAATTAGAAATAATGGACGCATTAAAATTGACTTACGTAGTCTGATGAACAGATGAAAAATGGCTCTGAGTCATATATAGCCAAGTGAGATAGGATATTACATGTACTCGAAAGTTAATATGAGTGGGTTTAAAACCCATGCGCTTGCTTCAGGGGTAATACCGCAATTAAACAAAGTTTACAGTAGGACAAGGATATAGAAGATTCGATAACACGGGTCACTAACAGAACTATAGGGTTGGGAAAGGTGATGAAAATCGAAGTTAGAGATTCATTCCTGTGTTTTGTGAAAAATACTGGATAATAAATAACATATGACATTGATTCTCTCTGATCCGTAATGAACAAAACCGGAGATTGGATGTTTCTGTGTAATAAATTCCACGCGTACGCGCCCAGACGTTCGATTCTTTCTTCTTTTTTTTTCCTTGATCTTTCTTTTCATTTCACATTATGTCATTATTTGCCACTATTACGACTTAGTATCCTGCAAGTTTCTTTTCGTAAATCATCGCTCCGCTACAACAGAGGCCTCAAATAGACTCTTTAGATTTTGTATTGTTGTGGTCGTCTTATCACTTTATTCCGCTTTTCAGCAAAGTATGTTAAGTCATGGTAAATATTACCGATCCATCAAATACCTTTTTCCTTCAACGAATGTAGTAATTCTCAGCATGTAGCCAAAAGCTTTCATTTTAAGCTCACTAAAGCAGCGGCTCAAAAGCTCATGGACTATCGAAATCGAAACAATGTTCAAAATATTTTTCACAGCAAAATATTGTCTTGATTTTTACTGTCCTATAGTAGACAGTGGTCCTTCAAATTTTATACAGCAAAACCACAAATTCGGTGACAAAAACTTGAATTTATTGATCAGCGTTTACAAAAATTGAATATCCACCCAGTCTCTTGGCATGAAATAAGTTTTTTAAGTTGGATCCAGCTGGTAAAACGTCAGCGTTTGATAATTTTTTTCAACGGAAACCCATTTATTAATTACTTGCGGAATACTTACATTTGCCTCCATTTCTGCCGTGTATTTGATTACATATTTTCACCTATTTTTAAGTTATATGTTTGACACTTTTCCTTAGAACAGACCGTTACATCCAGTTTTTGCTGATCTGGTTCATATATCTTACGCTAATCCCTTTTATAGGATAGAAATGAATACGTCCATTAAATAATTTCGTTAGTTTTTCAGGAGATACAGAACGTTCTTGACAATACGAGGCACCTATCAATCCCTTGAAACTTACCATCTTGCTTTAGTCCTCTCGGGGACCAACTACAATTTAATCAGCTCTAGCGTTAAAATTTAGCCTCGGACGTCAGTTTCGCAGAGTAATAGCGCTATATCTAAAAGTAACGTTAATTTTGAGTTCTTCCAGTGCGGATTCAGTTCCGTTCAATAAGACACAAAGCTACAAGTATATACTCACCTTGCGATTAGACGTTTCTTGTAATTTTGTAGCTAGGAGTACAAACTCAAAACCTGTTTAGGTTGGATCTTCCCTAGTTCATCATCGCAAGAGAAATCAAAATCCATGTAACTTTAACATTTTGCTCCTTTCTTAGAGAATTAAAGATCAAATTCTTTCGTTCCTTCCCGATAATAGTTTCAATTGTTATGACAGGGAGTTTTCTTGTCAATTTAGATGGACAGACTAACTATACTTTACTAACACTCCCAAAATGGCTGCTCGAATTGACCGAACGGATGGCTTCTAACCAAAACATTGCATGACAGTGTCATTCACCTCGATTAAATTAAATTAACAATTTGATTTTCTGTTGAATTTATACTTATGCATCATTGTTTTTTCATTTTACCTAGGTTCTCCGGATATTGCCGTCAGGGGTGTTTCGTCGTCTCACGACTGTTGAGCGATTCTCGCTACGAGTGCAGAGATTGGGAGGCGTGACCAAATCGCCAGGGAAGACAGCCTCTGCCCACTATGCAACTCAAACGAAAAAGAAACCAAAACTCGCTTTCTTTTTTAGTACTCAAATACTCTGCCCTCAGGAATTACAGTTGAACCTCTCTACAACAGCCCGGGGGGGGGGGGTACTCCCTTATAAGGGCTTAATGGGGACGTGCGGCCAGCCAGGGTATGTTTTTCGGGACTTTTGTCTTAAACAGGGTATCGAATTTATCATTTTTTGTCTTAAACAGGATATCTTTTCTTGGACGATAAACAGCAAAATTTTTACAAGCTCTAATGTTAATTAATGTCTTAAACAGGGTATCAAAAATCAGAATTCTGTCAACAGGGTAGGAAAATCAGCGATATTTGTCTTAAACAGCGTCAGGGTATGAGGGGCCGCGCCGCACCTCCCCACCCAGGGAAAACGGCCGTCGAGTATCCCCCGGGAAAACGGCCATCTTGGGGACAGAAGAAAGTGGCCACTGTAGAGAGGTTGAAACACTGAGGAATGAATGTATGGACTGACAAATGTCCGCTGTGGGCGAGAGAGGTTGCCATTGTGGCGAAGAAGCTGTCAGTGGCGGTTCGACTGTAATCACGGTGTTTGATTAACAATTATTCTTTCGAAGGATCGTTGTCTACAAAAATTGGAAAAACACCGAGCGCACACATTATCCCTCGCTAGGGGGTGAATATTGTTGAATAGCCCGAGATAGCGAACCAATCAGATTGCTGTAAACACCAAGATCACTGAGTGTGTTTATAACCAGATATCCTTAGCTAGTATCAGACAGCAGGCGCTCCTGCAGACAGCTATCTCAAGGAATCATGTGAAGCTTTGAAAACATACAATTGATTAAGTTTATCTCGTTATCTTTCCATTTACCGGCCAAAACCTTGATTTGGCGTCATCCGTAATTTCAAAGTAATAGAACACGCTCAATTTTTGGCTTTACCTTGCAAAATGGATTATTAAATTCATATCTTAGAATGTGTCAAGAACCTCAAAGACTTAGCATGATAAGCTTAATTTATATGCCATCTATACTAATTTTTTGAAGAGTTTGTCCGAACATTTTTAATAAATTAATTCAATTTAAACGTTTCTTTCTTACTTGTTTTATTTTACGATTGAAGGTACTCCAAATTCACTAATGTACTCTAAATAGTCCTGGTGTCCCTAATAACCTTCAGTTTTTAACGTTTTCGTACGGTTTCGAAGAAAATCTCTCTATGTTTGACATTTAGAACTAATAAACGTATACACAAATCGTAAATTAAATCAAATCTTTATACAGCATCCCATAACCGCTGACAGATTAGAGTGTATAAAGCATTTTAATCACTAATATATAGTCAGTCTATCAGAACACATATACGGGGGATTACTATTTTGGGCGTGTTCCATTGACTGTATTCCGGCATAATCTGATAAATGGAATAAACTCTAGAAATCAGTTGTTTTGGCGTTCATTGTATTACAATATTTAAAAAAAATGTTTGCAATAAACCTCGACAAGCCTGAATTTTTTTCAGGCTTTCTTTTCACAGCTGCATGATTTGCCACACTGCGAGGAAATTCTCAACATCTATATTTTTGCAATGCGCTGTTCAAATACATGACATTTATTGAGTCGTTATTTACATATCTTGTTGTAAGATATAAAGTGTAAATGGTCCAAACCAGTCACGACGGAAGAGTCAGACTTTTAACCAAACTTTTCACGGACTTTTGCGTATTCTTATTCCGGAATAAAATCAATTGAACACGCCCTTAGTTTCATTTCTTTCATTCAATTCATTATATTTGCCATCACAAGAAAACATAGACAATAGACAAGAAATTTATATAGAGGATATTACACGGTGGGGCGAAGATATGAATTTTATTTTCGAGTTGCAAAACAATATTTTACGAACGAGCGCAACGAGTGAGTAAAATATTGTTTTTCCCACGAGAAAATAAAATTCATATCTTCAAGCTGCCGTGTAATGTTCTTTTTATTATATAGACAAAAAGACATTGATAAAATAATAGAGGGAAATTACCGAAATTACGTCATCGATAAACTCACATGTGAGATTATGGAAAATAAACCACTGGGGTCCCGGATGTAGTTTTTATGAATTTTACGAGTGGTATATTTTTCAGTAAAACACTTGTGTCTATATAATAAAATATATTAAAGATGATAGGCTATTCTGAATAACTTATTTTACAAATAATCAAAGTGGTAATAGCAAGGAAGGCTATAGAGAAGCTGAGGCTTTTAATATGCTTCCTGGCACTATAGGGTACTGACACCATATGAATGAAGGGTACTCAATGAAAAAATGGATTATTTTAAAAAGTAAAGAAAAGAAAAGAAAAAAGTATGTAGCTCAACAATGGGTCTATTTGACTATGAAAGAAGGAATAAGACACGATTGCTTAACCATGTCACTCCTGATTTAACAAGAGTATTCTAAGATAAACTGCTTAGGCCTGTGGATTAAGTCTTAAATCAGATCACTTAAAATACATTTTCTTACGGGTGAAGCAGAGGGGACAGTGTATACTATTATATGCATCAGACATATGGGTGTGTACCGTTATGAGAAGTGTGTCTGTATTTAATTGTCTGGCTTGAAATAATACAGTCATGCAAACCCCGCTTAACGGACGTCCGCTTAACACGGACACCTCGTTATTACGGACAGTTTTCTTTGTCTCTGCTGAAAACTCTTACATTTTCTCCAAATTCAACCCGCTTAATACGGACACCAGTTAATGCGGACAACGGACACTTGTTTCTTGCCCAATCAACAGATTCTCATACATAGTCAAACTCGTTTATGCAGACACTTCATTATCGGCAGTGTGCTGTAATAGGCCTTTCCTTTTAAAAAGGTAAAAAACCTCCAGTTGACAATGTGTCTGTTTCCAACGCTACAGACTATTTTGGCATCAAACGAGTTTTGCAGAGAACGGTTTTCATTAAGTAAGAAATAGATGAGGACGATTTTTGACGTGGAGTTATTCCGCGGAATGACGGCTTTTTGAAGGTTAAAGATGTTTAATCCGAAGATGCCTATGTCCTCTTTTATTTCTTTGATATTGTGCTCTAATAAAAAAAGTCGTTTTGGTTTTAACACCATGACGTGCCCAATACGCAGTGAACACGGACACACTTTCTACGGCCCTTTCAGTGTCCGCATTAAGTAACGGGGTTTGACAGTGTACGTACAAATCACAAGGGATTTAGGTTTCAATACAACTACACCAAAGATTCAGCTACAAATGTCTTGGTGCTGTATATGTTCATTCTGCTTTCCCAGTGGATGGAGCAGCAATAAAACGCCGTATAAGCGGTTAACATGTGAATGTGTTCTATTGTTCTTTAGGTTTTAGTACCCTCAGTAGCCTGCTCAAAAGGCCTTATTAGGGGCGCTCAGGCGAGTTTGGCTGATGCCCCGTTCTCCCATCTTGACTCATAAAGCGCCAGTTATGCGAGTGGTCTCTTTTTAGGGCTCGCGATAGTACGTGATTTGCAAAACTGGGCCATCAACAGAATGTGACATGTGCCATACAGTTGAGTTCTGATAAGAATTGAACGAGACAATTGTCGGTACGGCCGTAATCTTGCTCGGTCGTGTTCAACGTTGTCCCCCCAGTGCTAATCTTTGCAAAGTTAATTTTTCTACGTAGTATCAACCTTGCTGTCAACCTAACGCTGAGCAAGCTATCCTTCAAAAAAAAATTGCCCGCACCCTTGGTGCTTGCAGAAATATTGCCAGAAAGGTTGCAATACTGATCACAATCCCCAGTACTAGCACCAGTCGGTCCAGGATCTTCGCGGCCATTTGCCAGTCGGCGCGGTTTTTGTTAAGTTCATCGTCCTGTTTCTCGTGATCTGGCTCGAGAATGCAATGCTCATGATGGTGACTATTGGCCTCCCTGTTACTCAGAAGTGGTGTCTCCGCGCGAATCAAACTTCGTGTTCTTGTGCGCTTGCGTTGTACGGGCGGCCGCTGCTCAGGGTCAGTGTAGGAACCATTTTCTTCACAGTTGTTCTCATTTATCGTGCTCATTTTTCCCACATCGTAAGGCCCCGAGTACTTATTTCCCGTAAGTTCGGGCAGTTCACAGTTCTCCTCAATGAGAAGTTCTTTTCGATTTCTTTTTTTCTTCTTTTTTACTTTGAATTCGTACTTTATTAAGACTAAACGTCCCAGAATCCGAAACATAAACAGTTTGAGCCAGTTAGGCATGGTGTCTTGCTTGTAGTAAAAGTTCAAAATAACACAGGTGGCGAACAAAGCCAAACCAATCTCGGTAATAGCAGTGGAATAGTATTTGGCTGTAAGATAAAGAAACAGAATTCAGTCTAAGACAGCGAAAATCAATGACAGAGTGAAAATTCTGCAATTTTGCAGCCTCATTAAAACGGGGCTGCGAACAAAAGCCAACTTCATCACTGAATTTGCGAGCTATAAAGCGTTTTCAATCACGTGACCAGCATCTGCATGCATGCAAATTTATTAAAACAAACGAAAGTGTTTACATATAAGAAAAGAGATCAACTCCCACAGGATTGGTTTGGAACACCACCATGGCTACCGTTTTATTGTTTTGGAACACCAATATGGCCGCCGTGACGTCATGTGAAAACGCTCAATTAGCATCCGGTATGTTGCTACTAAAAGCCGAGTTACTTTGTAACTGAGGATAACACAATTGCATTAAACCAGATAGCAGTTGGGACAGGGATTGATGAACTCAGGGCCTCCGGATTGCTTTTGGAAAGGTCCTAAAGACAAGGTTGATTCTAGCGATCTAACAGCTCGGCGAAAATGACACTTAAAAAACGACTTCGCGTTCTTTAAAACTGAAGTGCGATTATCCCAAAATGCTCACTTTGTCCAATGTAGGCGAACTTTCCTGGAGTTGAATTCTTAAGAGGAATATTCAAGTTTATAGAGAGAAAGAAAAATTCGTCGTCGTATGTTCACGTTGTCGATGAAAAGTGAAATTAGGCAATTCACGTCGTAGTCGTGCAGTGACGGCAAAGAAAGGTACAAAAAAGCGTGATGCCCGTGCAAACTTGTTTTGCTAACAAAAACCGATTGCTCTTTTGACGATCTCGTTGCCGTCGCCGTATTGACATCTAAAACTCCCTCTTTTGACAGGCCTGCTGCTGTTAATCTCAGCCCCTTACCTAACAACGGAATGTAATTAGAGTCGGCTGGAAGTTTATTTGACGTAAGTTCCTGGAAAATTGCCATCGCCATCAGCACAGTGATACCCAAGCCAATTCTCTCCCCAGACTCCGGCGGTAAAATAAAAGAGAGCAGGACCATTAAAGCGATGAGAGAACAGGGCACCACTAAATTGACCATGTAGAAATAGTAGCGTCGTCTGAGATGCAGCGACAACACCACGCTGGGATAAGGGTGGATACAGCAGCTGTACCATTGCTTTTAAAAAAGGGCAAACAGTCAGTCATACAGAAGCTACTTGGAATTTGCGAGACTAGGGGCATGGTTTTTTTGCAAATCAGATCACACGGTCCTGTTGCTTTTCCCCAGATTTATTGCTCAAAATCCATCACTGCTTAAAACTATGACATCATTACTCTAACTGAAACTGTTAAACAACTTAAAAATTAAGCAACTGACGTTGCGCGAAAACGAAAAGGAATTTGTTGACAGCCGTCTTTGGAAGAGTTTAAAGCTGAAAAGACAACAAGTTAAGTGCTTCTGGTGCTCATTCTTGTAAACTGAGAGTCAACTGCTAATCAATCATTGTCTAAGTCACAGTCCCGACTTTCTTTGAGCCCGGCAATTCCTGATTTTGTAAATCTTTTTTACTGAGAGGTTCAGACTTGGCTTGATCAGAAAAGCTACAACGGCATGGGTTCTGACCAACAAATTAATGCCATCCAGTATTACGTGGTTGTGGCCGGAATTAAACCTGTGATCTTTCGCTTTGAACCTAAATTCGGATAACGATTTTAGTAATTGTAACTTGTATGGCAGAGCCCTTGGACCTACAGACAAAACATTTTAATACTCACCTCTTTTCTTTCAACTGTAACTTTCATCATTTCCCACTCAGTGTTGTTTTGATATGTTCCTTTCTTTACTCCTGTCTCAGAGTGATCTACCACCATATCCAGCTCGCCTCCGTCAAACGCCCATGAACCAAACCTGAGTGAGCAAATCTGAAAAAAAAACAATGGTCCCAAGGAAGTATTCTAACCTTGTAGTGTCTGTTTTCGATAAAAAGAGAAAACAGAGGTAGTCGTGTATGGGCCACTGTATGCGTCACACATGTACTTTACAAGGATGGTTAGTTTGATTTCTTTTCTTTATAAGCAAGTCAGTCTAAGTTCAAACATTGCCAATAGAGCGGTTTTCACTTGACTGTCGAAAGGGATTGGTTTTGGTTTTGGTTTTGGTTTTACTACGCCCTTTGGTTGGCTAGTGTATTTACTTTGGTTTTGGTTTTACGACAGTCAAGTGAAAACCACTCTAAAGGTTCAGCGCCAAGTATATGTTAGATGTCTAGATTTACCACCTCATAGATGGAAGACCTTAGATAACAATGACCACCTCAACCTGGTTGTGACGTCCAGCGGTTTAGTAAAGGTTTGTTTGGGGTGCTCAGTCTCGCGGGCTCATAAAACCTAGTCTCGGTCATTCTTATTGAAAGCCGTTTTCCTCATAGATCGACGAGCAGAGCAACCTCGTCCCCAGGGCTTTTCCTTAAAAAAAAAATGGGAGGGGCGGTTTTTTTAGGGAAAAGCCCTGGGGACGAGGTTGCGAGCAAAGAGCTCATTTGTAACAAACTTATCAAAGGGATGAAATAAATTGTTACAACACGGAGTTGGACTAGAAAATAACTAAAGATGAACTACACTTGACTCATGTGCGCTAAGTACAGCCTAATGCTCTTGTTCCCAGTCGTCACCGAATTCAGAAGTGAGGTCACCCTTTTTGTCTGGAGAATTAGCCTCGGTTCCAAGCCTCCTGTCTCCTGCCTCCTTTGGCTGGATTCATTTCTTTGTTGTTGTTTTGTTGTTTTTGTTGTCTCTTCACACTTTCGCTTTTCTCTCATGTTCTCTGTTGATATAATGCAGTTTGGGCCGATGCAGATAACATTTTGTTTCCTTCATAACGCATGTTAAGACCTTTATCACGAATACCCAGGATAAGTTTTTTTTATCGCTTGACTAACCTGATCGTCGAAAGGAAAGTATTCCGTGTTTACGTCACAGGAGCTCTGAAATATCGCAGGTGCCATCCAGTTACAATAACCGCTGGAGTTAATAACAATCTTGGTCTTATACTTTTCCGTTCCACCTCCCAGTTTACCGTTGTCATCCGCACTGTCAGCGAACCGCACACTGTGTTAAGTTTAATTATTACACATCATATTTACTATCTGTCGTCTCATGATTGGCTAAGAGCCTACAGTTTATTTTGGAAATCAGGGCAACTTTAAGTTTAGGTACAGTCCCCGTTATTACGGTCACCAATGGGCAACAAAAAATTTGGCCGTATCACCGAGGCAGAGTCAAATTTCATGACAAAATGAACGTAATGACAAATACACCTTAAATCGCATTCGCACTTCTTTTACAACTGTGTTCTTTAAATAAACAACAGGAATATAGATATCGCGTACCCTAAATTTGGTAAAAGCTACTTGAAACTTTCCTTCAGAACATAAAACACTTATAAAAATCGGCTACTAGACTTCCACCAATGTATTGTAAGTCACTATAGTCTAAAAACAGTTCAAAAACAAGCTCAGCTAGAAATTTCTGACGCCGGTGCCGGTATTAACGGGTGATTAACGAACGTTTTTTCGCAAGAAAATGTATGGCCGTTTTTCCAGGCCAAAAAAAGTGACCATAATAACCGAGGTGGTCGTAAGCAGTAGATTAGTGTTACGTGCGCAATGCATGATTTCCAAGAGTAATGTCAAACTGACAAGTGTTCGTCAGTGATGCAGTGTTATTTAAAATAAAATAATTATTAGTCTCGGTTTTTCTGATATCCTGAATAATCAAGGTCTAGAAAAATGTTATCAGCCTCGGCCTTTAGCTCGGCTGATAACGCTTCAGTCAATTAACCTTGATTATTCCGGATATCACAAAAAGCTCATCCAAATATTGTTTATAATCTATAAAGAAGGTTGCCTTTTATGTACTGACAAAGTAAAAACTAACTTCATCTTTATAATTCATCAATCTCAGGCGGGCAGGTAGGAGAAGAATGTGAGGGGGAAGGGTGCGGCGGCCATGTTGGTGTACTAAATATATTCGGATCATTAAACTTTTCTGGGAAACCGCCCACCTACCCCTACCTTAAGCCAAAATTGTGTCCTTACATGTGAGAAGTGAGTGTTGATGTTGGCCTAGGGGATGGGTAGGCGGGCAGTTTCCCAGAAACGTACAATTATCCATAATTTCTATGGGAATTGCAACCTTTTCTTTGAAAAAAAGAACTTTCTTTTGTTCTAAGAAAGCTGCATAGCTAGCTACGTATGCTGGCCACAAAAATGAGAATGTTTTGCACACAAAAAGCTTACTTATTGTATAGTATTATATCTGGAACCCAGATCCTTGCAGGACTCACGTGGACACTGCTAACGTTGTATTCTGTCTCGTTCCAGCCTAAGTCGGAATTCAACCATTCCTAGAAAAGAAAAGAAAAAGTTTTCCTTCAGATCATGAATAATAACAATGAGAAAAATTCTGATGATGGTAAAGCTAACACATAGCATAGATTAAGCAGAGACAACGTGACAAAGTAACGACGGCGCGCGAAGATCTGTAAATCAGGGAACTGACCAATGGCAGAGAAGCAAATAGAGCACCGGAAGCAGCATTCAGTCCTTTTCACGCGCTTTAATACGCGTTCTTTATCTTTGACGTTGCGTTGCCTTCGATAAATGAATAATAAGAACCTAAACGGCTTATGTTTACCGATGTTTTGATGATGGTGGTGATGATGTTGATGATGATGATGATGATGATGATGTTGATGATGATGATGATGATGTTGATGATGATGATGTTGATGATGTTGATGTTGATGATGATGATGATGATGATGATGATGATGATGTTGATGTTGATGATGATGATGATGATGATGATGATGATGATGATGATGATGATGATGAAATAACAGCCTTCGACTCCCTTTCCTGTTGGATTTGGAATAGTTTTGTTTTTTTTGATGGAAAGAAAACCAAGGAACCCTAAGGGAAAATTTAATTTGCTACAAAAGTTTTTCTTCAACATACCTGGTAGATCGACCACTGAGAGCGAATTGTGTTTCCTCGTTCATTCTATAATCAGGCGATTAAATCATGTAAGTCTTACAATTATTAGGACGGAATCCATTAGCAAATTAAGTAATTTTAATTTTCAGTGGACAAAAACCTTGTACCAGAATAATTTAAACAATATTGCATTCTTTTTTACATTTTTCATGGGCTAAGATGTAATTAGTTATCTGAAATAACACCAAAGAAAATTTCTTATGACAGCGCGAGAAAATAGATGTCAGATTTCACAAATGACATCTTATACATGACATTTTCAGAATTCTACCCGTGTTTTCACAATTCTTGTGAAATTGGCATTTATTTTCTCGGGCTCCTATGAGAAATAGTCTTAGGTGTTATTACAGATAACTAATTATATTTATAGCCCTTGAAAAATGTAAAAAAGAATGCAATATTGTTTAAATTATTCTGGTACACTGGAGTTTTGGTCACTGAAATTGAAATTACTCAATTTCCTGATGGATTCCGTCGTAATCACTTCGTCTTTTAAATGCAAGCCATAAAACACTTTTCAGATAAGTTGATTCAAAATGACAAAGCGTTATGGGGATATTACTAGGAACTTTAGCCGATCTCAAGAAGAGATTGCTAAGAACTTTTTCGTACCAGTTCTATGATCCTGACGAGTTTCGCGCCAAACGATACGGTAACAGCTTGTGATTTGGCTGATAGTGGACGGGCATCGCCATCATAATTTTTTAATAGCGCGCCAAGAAGTCTTTGTTGAGGACTGTTTTCAACAGAATCTGATTAAAAAAATAAAACAAGTTAGCAATCATGCAACCAGCAGGAATTGACGAGGTTTATTTAAGAAAGGTGAATTTTAACAGGCTGCAACAACGTTTTCACTTTAAGCAATTTTCGTTACAGGAAAAATGATAAATAATAAATTATTAAAGTTCATTGGCAACTAAAAACACGCTTTCCGTTTGAATAAAATAATTTAACCTTTGAAAATTGATGAAGGCGCGCTGTCACTCAAAAAAGCATCACTTTTCATTTGCTGTTGAACAATGTCGATGAACGCTATCACTAATCCCGTGATCATGTATTTTAATTTACTCGCTCGCAAATACTAATCGAAATTAGCAGGAAAAAGCTACAGGCTGCAGGATAACTATTGCTTAACATAATACAAATAATTAAATGAAGGATGATCATCGCAGTTATATATACGTAACTTTTGCAGTTGCGAAAAGAAAGCCTGAAAAAAATTCAGGCTTGTAGGGGATTGGAACCCTTGACCTCTGCGATACCGGTGCAGCACTCTACCAATTAAGCTAACAAGCCAACTGGGAGCAGGTCGTTGAATTGGTTCGTTATAAACCCGTGAAAGGATGATTGATGAAGTTATGAATATATGAAAATCGTTTAATTCTTCAATCTGCAGTTTACATATATGACTTTCAGATATTCATAACTTCATAATACAAATAGTAATCTAACGGCACCTCGCTGTGCGCAGCTGCCAAGTGAGTGAGCAAGGTCCAACAAGTTTTGCCTTAAACTTGATAAAATGAATGTCGCTGTTTTTGTCATGTTAAGAGGAGTTTTCATTACTTTTTTAACAAAATGTCCACCATCACCTTGGAAACGAAACCTCTTCATCAGCTATTGATCGTTAGGCTTTTAAATTTCCTGAGCTGATGTACGTATTTGTTGTTTTTGGAGAAAAATTATTAGCCCTCTCTTTTTAATTTTGAGGAACACAGATTAAACTTGTTCTAGAAATTCGTCATCAAATGCACTTCCAAACCCGCTTAAAATAAATGCAAGAAAAGGACAGACGTTAAGTAAAATGAAAATCTAGCTCATATTAATAATGAAAAGGCTTTTACAAATTGTTTTTCCTGTGGTGTCAGTCCGCAACTAAGGTCTCCAATTCGTTGGGTTGATAAGAATTGCAGCATATGCATTGCAAGTAGCTAGGCAGCTTAGATGAGTTCAACGCGGAAAATAATAATAGATATTTATCTATTCGTTATTTTAATGACATTGCAAAATCTTTAAATGGCTTCAAAAAGTTACGTTTTTTCTGAAAGTGACAACGAGGGAGTGATGTTCAATTGTGCGGTTGGTAAAATCGGTAGCAAATGCATAGCAAGTTGATAACTCCGCTAAACTCGCGGAGTCAGGCAGAAAATGATAGTATATATTATATACACTAACCTTTTAGCTCGGTTGACAAAGAGTGGTTCCATAACAAGCTGATGATGCATATGAATGTTAGAGGGTACATTATTGATGACGGGCTAGCATCACTCTTGATGTGAGGCCAGGCAAAATGTCGCGAGGGCTGCCCTTGAACTACGGCAAGACGATCTTATTTAATACACTCTGCCAAGAAGAAAGCAAAATGAAGTTTGCTCACATATGTAGCAAGCCAAAATAGATTATTGCATTAAAATTCAATTACCTAGAACGTCACAAAAATATTGTGGCTTAATGACCCATTGTAACAGAGAACGTAATAAGATGCGGCAAAATTTTCAGTAACGGCCGTAATTAGCTGTGAGTGCTAGGTTGAATTGTTAAAGACGGACGCGTTATTCGCTCGTAAATCAGTGCAATGTACCGTTCCCAAAGATGGCGTTTCCACTGTAACCTGTTATCTCCGTCAGGTTGTGGTTGCGGTAATTTCTTCGCAGCCAAGCAACAAACCTTGATCGGGGACTACTGAGCCCTGAGCGCTAACTAATAAAAATAAATGACGTTTGTCGCAAGATCTCAGTGAGATCTGTGGTTTGTTGCGTGTCAGTAATCTTGGCTATGCGTGGTTAAGCCACAAGCCAGAGTTAAGACTTTATTTTGAAATGAAGCGTCTGCTGAGTTTTTTATTTGGTCTTAGCGGCAGCTGTCCCTATAGATGTGTATCACAGTATGCCGATTTCAGATTTCACTTTTCAGATTTTTTTACTTTTTGCACTGTTTCAAGAAGTTGTTTATTACAAAAAATTACAATACATTACAAAATTGAGAGAAAATAAAACAACAAATTACACAAATCATCAAAGGTAAAATGTGCGCAGAGACCAATTCGACCAACTTGGCAGGCGTAGACATTTAAGTAACGTATAATGGAGACTGAGGAAAATTAAAAGTGCATAAAGTCTTACTTACAATCTTTAAAAAAACGAAAAACTGACAATTGATAAGGAGGGCAGAGAAATCAAATTACTCATTGGGTATCCTTAATCCTCAAAATTTTACTAAGCTCCTCTCTGAATCGAAACCTTTTACGCGCTACCAGCCTAAAATGAAACAAAATTGCCCTTTTCTTCCTTCCAAAGTTTGGATGCGGTTAAGAAAATCCTCAAGCAAGAGTTTTAAGCCCAAAAGTTAGGAAAATTTACAACCCTTGAAGGCAACAGGAAGAAATGGTTGTTCAACAGACGATTTGGAACAAACAAACTACTGGAATACCACTGTGAAAACCTCTGGCTTTTCAATAAGTTCAACTGGTAAAACGATGAAACTGAAAATTAAGTTCTTTCCAGAGGGTGAACTTATTGAAATATTGATGCTAGAACACCCAAGAGAAGGAATATTTTATAGTTTAGAAATTGAATAACAAATATAACACAGGCGTAGAATTTGCAATTCACACGGGGGGAAAAATACATAGTCATGTAGTTTTTATGGCTTTGCTATTCGCGAGTTATATGAGCCATATTGGTGTCTCTGCAATTGCTTACTCTGCACCGATTTGTTTTCATATTCGGTAACAGATAGACATCAGCTGTTCCCTAGACTCACGGTACAAATTTCATTTCCTAGCAATGTTGGTTTTGTTGAAAGATAATTAATAATTGCGACATAACGAACTGAAATTTTCCTTTGATTCAGACCGTCTTCTCAGGTTAAAAGAAGCTTTTGACACCCATTTGCACGCTCGGCAAATTAAAGTTCAACCTAAAAGAATTTTAGTGTTATTTTCGACACTCTTAATTTTCGGCTTTCGGTCTAAGATAAGCATAGGATGCCGTTCAATTTGGCATAAATCCTGCATTCACTGCCTATCAGACATCTACGGTATCTCCCATGCATTTTAGTAGTGAAGTATTTGAAGTCATTTAATTGCGCCCATCACAGTACTTGGTGTAATTTGGGGGGAAACGTAATGAAGAAAAATAACTTGACCGAGTTACTTAGCATGTCCGAATAGAAAAAGCCAGGGCTGCTTTTTAAAATATATTTTATTTGAAACTGAGGAATAGTATGAAGGTAGCTTTTGGGCACAGCAAAACGTAATAAAGCAATATCTTTTGTTCTATATGTCGGGTTGGCGTGTTTTAAGATTTATTTGCAATTGCAAAGTCAATACAGCTGTGTAAATGGACAGTTGTAGACTGGTGTAAACGTTTCTCTTGCCAATTTCAGCGAAACAAAATTTAAAGTCTTATCAATATTCTCTTTGCTTTTTATCAGCACTAATAACCTTTTGTAAGCTTTTACATGTTCGGCCGGAGCGTGGAGAGGATTAGAACTGGGAGGAGGGTTTGATTTTCGGCGATTCCTTCAGTTAACACTTTGAAAATCAGATTTCAGCCATCCGCTAAGTACCCCTGTCTTTTTTACCGGCCAGTTAAAATTTCAGCCCATTTTTCACTTATCATAGCAATTTACACATTTTTTATCCCAGTTCTCTTAATTCTCAGCTGTCATAAAATTTGGCCAGTTCTATCTTAGCTATCTCTCAAACGCCTATCAGACCCTAATTACATTCAACGCTACGTCCGAAACACCTTTGTTGGCTTTGTTGGCTATGCACTAAAGTATGCAAGTGTAAGGATTTCATCAACTGAAGTAAAAGAAAGGGTTGAGAAATCTGTTAGTTAAACTTTAAAGGTCTAGCCACAGCACTGAACTGAATAAAATCGTGATATAGTTAATTTTGCTCACCATCTCTAGTACCATGGGTAGTGCTTAAGGTCTCGGTAAAGGAAAACGAGGTGCCCACAGAAAAAAATTCTAGTCGCGCGAGTATTTTCGCTACAAAGGCGAGTTATATATCAAATTAAAGCTAAAAGACTAAATTACCTTATAAAAGATTTTATTTCATCGAATTTCAAAAGGCGCTGAAGTTTTTTGCTCTCAAACTCAGAGGTATCGAGTTTACTGCTGAAGCTCCAGCCCTTTCGCGTTGTTAAATATTCACTTCCTTTTTATTGCATCTGATTGACAGATAAAAGACCTAAAAAAGGGTGTGAGGAAATTTGCATATGTCTCGTATTAGCGGAATTATTGCATTTCAAACTAAAAAGTCGAATCTCGAGCGCGATTTACGCAAAGAAACTGACATAAAATGAGTAACAAAGGGAAATCGGAAAATTCCTCACACCCTTTTTGAGTCTATATCATTATCCATCATATCTGAAAGTTTGAAAGCGATAGCTTAAAACCTGTCCCGACTGGAGGTCGGAGAATTTTGATTTTTGCGTCTAAAATAGAGTGAGAGAAAATCAGCTCTAAAGATTTAGCGCGAGGTCCACGCTTGGCTGGTTAGCTCAGAAAAGGCTCATTTTAGAAGGGTTAAAAAGCACTTTCTGATTTTCTTTTTCTGCCAAAATAAAATTTAGGACCCACTCATGCCAAAAATCCAAAAAAAGCAAAATCGAGCAATGTACTAAAATTTTCATTTACCGAGACCTTAATGTTCTCTTGTAGTTAAAATTGTCCTGATTGCCTTCATTCTAAGGGTTGTTTTTAGGTAGGTATGTGAGAGGGGTTCCACATTTCAATGGGATCCATGCGAAGCTCAGGGTAAAATTTATGTCAAACATGTTACAAACTTAAAGGTTGTACCTCGGGGCCGAGCCTCTACCCTTAACTTTGTTGAGTATAACCCCCAGCCCCCCTCCGCCCCTCCCGCCCCGAATGGCAGAAACTCTAGTTGCAGAAATAGGGATTGCCGTGAGCAAAGGAAACATTAGACTAACAGCTTGTGCCAAAAAGCATGTCGTAAATTTAATAAGTAGGAAACCTTTTCTTTCTCCAGTTCTCCCCTGATTAAAATTGTTTGCAGGTTTTTTACTTCAATTTTCTCGGAGCAGACGTGATATATTTTCCCTTCGTTAAGAACTGGACTGATAAGGGGCATAAAAGACGCTAACAGACGCTAAAATATCTTTGATTGGTGTTTTGCATAAATTTTCACGGACATTCTTCGTTTTGAAATTGCCATTTTACTGAATTTTGGCCGTTCTAAATCAGGCATTTCTTTATATTTAGCACCGAATGTAGCTTTCTCGTAACTGGTTTGAAACGCCCTGAAGAAAGCATTGTTAGCTAGATCTTTTCAGCTGAGAAACCATGCCAAAAATATATTATAAGACGAAAGAAAATTACCCAAAGAAAGTAAATTTCTGGTAAATTTCACATGAATGAGTTGTCTGAGTCCATTGAAATGCACAGGCTTTGAATGGCAAATATTCAACGCGGCATCGTCTGCATCAGTTAATTTCGATTAGAAAAAAAAACTTACATTTATCAGTTGGATATTCCTATAGAATGCCAAAAATGACTCCCCCAATGAAACTGTCAATAGTCAGTTCACGCCAAGAGCTGGATATAAAATGCTTTAAAACACATAGCCACTGTCAAATTTAGACACGTGTACACGGTGCAAATAACATTCAATTAAAATTTGGAGCCGAAAAAAATACATTGTTTCTTCATTGTTTCTTCAAAGTGTAAATTTTTGACAAGTCGAGACTCACTATCCAACTAATGACGAGATATAAACCCATAACAAACTTGTTTTTATCGTATTTAATTGTCTTTACTCATTTTTGTTCAGAATGTTTTTGCGTGAAACGCTTTTTTTTTTTGCTTTCACTAACAGGTGAAATAACATTTGACGCACGTCGGAGATAGATGAAGCACGGATCGTGGATCGATCAACCTCCAAGTTTTTAAATAATTACCGATGCGTCTACGGATTGGTTCAAAAAACTTGACAAGTCTGTCCTGAATTGTGAAATGCTAATATTTGCATTTTGAAAGTAACTTGTAAATGCTTAAGCTACAAAGAAATGATTGTCGCCTCGGATGGAAACAACTGTTTTCAGTACTGTTAGCCAGACTTTTCTCAAATTTAAACTCGTTGATATTGGCCAGATAAAATTAAAGGGAAATCAACCTTTAATGCTTGAGAGATAACGACGAACAAGGGAATAACCTGATTTGATTTTTTTTCACTGAAATTTCTAAAAATGGAAGATAAAACCGAAAAGCGTTATTAGCTTTAATTAGAACCTTTAACAGTTTCTTTCAATTGTCGATCAGGTATCAGTACATGAAATAACGTTCAATTTCAGTCATACCACTATTCATTTACTGCCAGCGCTTCATAAAGAAAATGACACTGTCATACTGAATCCGAAAAAACAATCTTCGCCTAGAGCACCTAACATACTTTAAAGTTCGGCGAGTCCTAGCAACCTTTTCTGCCTTCCATTGAGGCCTGTATGTGCATTTTGAGGAAACCTAAATACCTCGTATGTGTTTTTTTTTTCTGACTGTAAGTATTATTGCCTTAAGACAGAAGTCTAGTTCCTTCATTTAATTATAAGGGGGAAATGATCCCTCTAGCAGGGCAAGCAGAAAACAAAAGATTTTTAGTTATTGTGAATTATCATACCTTTTGTTCATGATTCCAATGAAAATTCTTATTGGAGAAGTAAATAAATGTATCCTTCACGCGTATACTACAAATACGTCTAAGTAAGCAGAGTCTAACCGCTTTTAAGTGCTTTCTTTTCAAGGTACGTGCTAAATTGATGCAAAATGAATTTCAATAATTCATACTTAACCGTTAATGTGTGACCCCTGTGTGACATACGTCTGTGAAATATACATCGACAGGAAATGTGGCAATTTCCCTCACGTAAGTTATGTGTAAAATCTCGTCTATAAACTTCCGTATAAAAATCTGCTTGCCCTTTCTAGGACTGGCGTAAGAAGCCAATGTTAGCCTTCTCCTTGTTTTAATTGAATCTTCATAAAACAAATCTGTGGTTAATTGACTGACTGACCTTGCCTAGCTACTCCTTACCACACATGTCCAATATACACAAACGGATACGATTCGTCAATCCGATGGTCCATTGGTACCAATGGTAGGATTGGTACCACTCAGAAGAAAAGGATGTCATTCCAGTGGTTCTATTGGTAAATACGCATCTCATTAAGGGGACTTAGATTATTTTCCCATGTGACCTGACTGGGTACAGGGCAATTCCAATGGTTCATGGGTACCGAGGTCGAAATTAACAAGCATGCCATGTGTATTCTTCGTTCTATAAACCATCTATGCAAAACAAGTTCGCTTTTACAACAAGTAAAAAAGCGATAATAGTTATATTATGAATATTCCTCGTTCTATAAGCCAACCACACAAAACAATTTCGCTTTCACACAAAGTAGAACCACGCTAATAACGTAAGAATTCGAGGTTTCCGTCTTCTACTCAGTGCCTGCAACACCCCCTCCCCACACCTCCAAGGAGACTGATTGACTGCCGGGCTGACTGGGTGGCTGATCGACTGAATGCACACGCGTGTGAATGATTATTTTAGCCAGGGGCAGATCCAGGATTTTTTTTAGGGGGGGTGCACTCGTCTCTTGCTCTACTTCAACACCAATAAACCACACAGTTTATTTTTTTGCAGAATACCAGTTGTATAAGAAAACCGCAGGTCATCTCGGGGAGGGGGGGGTGCGCACCCCCTGCACCCTCCCCCTAGATCCGCCGCTGTTATCATAACTTGCTTGAAGGCCTTCCGCGGTAATATGACTCTAGTTGACATCTTTTATTGATTCAATTTAAGCATAAGTCCCAACAACAATCACACTTTCAGACGCAGTTTCCAAAATCAGATTTGCCTTGTACACCTTAAATCTGAAACCTTCGGCCACAGACTGAAGAATTTCAAGATAGCTGTCATGAACTACCTGTTCTCCAGGATTTTGTCTACGGCAAATCTCGCATTCTGAAAGACTAACTTATCCAACAGCTATCTTTTCAGATATTACAGAAGAGTCTTTTCTTGATAATATGCACCAAAATGTGCTCTTTTGTTAACAATAGAATATTCCAACATTTTTTTTTGTCAAGAATCGGTTGAGTCACTCACCGGCCCAGTTTTTGTCTACGTTTAAATTGATAGTTAACAACTACCTGCGGATAGAAATTTCAGGTTTGTCTTCTAATTGTCAAGATTAAAACCAGAACCACGGAAAAGCGTTGCCGAAGTTGCATACATGTCATAAAAAACGAGCATTACGTTTTTAAGGCGAAAAAATATAGCCGGGAAAAGACCATCCTATATAGTATCTTTAACTTCAGCTGACACGCGCACATCGATAAGAAAACACTGAAGTAATTAGAGATAACACAGTGAACTTACCGACTTGCCACCTGCAGCATTACAGGCCTTACTTTAGCCCTGCAGGTTGCCATAATAAATTGTTTTTCTTTGTTTTTTTTTTTTGCTTTAGTATATTGTTTTTCATTACAGCCATTAAAATAATGATGCGGACAAAAACTTTTCAAGGAACTTGTTATTGTTTGTCGTACGGATTTTAGCGACCATTAACATATTGGAATACGAGTCTGAAACGGCAAACTACCGAAAATCTTATTAAAAAAAAAAACAATTTAAAGTGTACTGCTGAGGGTTTTAGAAGTAGAAGATTTTTTCACAATGATTTATTCAGGAACATCAGTCTAAGGTAAGATCCTCAGTAGCAAAAGTATCAACAGATAACAGATACCAGCTTTACAACTCGTTCAGTATATTGTATTTAAATTCTTTCTTTCCTCAAATTTATTACTCTTTCATGTATTGATAGATATATAGATAAATATAATTATACATACATGTACATAAAAGAATAAAATTATTCTCTAAGAGCTACCCACGGCTGGGCCCTTGCACTTTTGTAAACTATGAACAACTAGATTGAAGGAAAAATAAAAATTGCCGGTTGTTGTTGTTGCTGTTTTTGAAATAATTTGCTAACTAATTTCTTGGGGAAAGAGGCCTCTGTTAGCAGGGAATCAAACTAAATTCGGAAGCCTTTACAGATATACAATTGTAACCTGGCACAATCTTAACTTAACCCTTATGTCCCTGTTACCGGATGATAAGTGACGTGGAAAGAGTAAGAGTTCTGGCTTGAAATTAAAAAATCATAAACAAATCTAAAAGTCGTTATATATTACCCGCTTCCTTCTAGCCCAACAATGTTTCAATTTGCGAAAGTAACCTCGCGTTTTCTCCGTCTGAAGCAGGTGGTAATTTGACAAACAAGGCAGACTCATGAATCTGACAAAGAACATAGCCAGTTCAGAGCCTTCAGATCTTGAATATTTCTTAAATCCGCTTCAGTACATTACCTGAAGCAATTCAAATTTAAATGAACCTTATAACCTTTCTTATGTAGATGCCACGGCAAGAGAAAAAAATGCTTCCATCCAAAGAAATTGTATTAATTTTGTTGTGCCCTCCACAAAATATCTTGACTTTCTTACGTCAATTCATTACCTAGTTCACTAAACACGAAAAAAAGTTTGGAGATAAAAATTCGAATTATACCTGTAGGAGCAACGTTGTTTAGCGTCATGCAGATACGAAATAGTTGAGGATACGGTGTTGAAACCCATCTTTACTTGTCAAGCACAGATATGACGACTCCTTCACCCCATAATCAGCTTCTCGTCTCTTTATGATTAATCGTGCGAAGTTTTTGATGTTGTGAAAGAAAATCACCCAGAACAGGAAATCTTTCTTACCTTTCGATTCAATGTATAAACTGCAGAACTGAACCCGCGTCAGAAAATGATGTTCACTGCCAACAATGAGCACCTTCGCAGCTCAGATTCAGAATAAAACTGCCAAACAAAAACGTGTGAAAATCAATTGAAATATGAAACGGTATTTCCAAAATGCTTTAAATTTGAATTACATTTTTAATTAATGGTTTTCTTCAATGGCTTTGACTTAAATGTTTTCAGTTCATAAATATGTCTCTAGTAAACTCAAACAAATCAGAATTTGTTTTAGTTCGAAAGAGAAAACGTTCGACGAAGAGAAACATTTTCTTTCTTTCTTTCTTTTTTTTTTTTGCTCTTTTTTTATTTTGTTCTTTTTTTTTTTGCTTAAGATTTTTTCTTTGACTGAAGAAATGGTTCGTTAAATTATTTCAGAGAAAGTTCGTAATATTATCCTTGTTTTTGAAAGAAGCTAATGTTAATTAAATATACAGGAAACTGCCATTCTTATCAGGATTGCAGAAGAAGAAATAATTGGTGTCAGATTAATTGGTGCGTCAGAATAGCGGTTATTTGACAAGTCCGATCTTATCAACTGACCTGTTTGTTTTGAATATTTATGTAATAATGTAAATATCGAAGTTGAATAAACGTTGTTTGAATAGAGTGACTTTTCGTTGCCTCTAAGACATACGTTTTGAATTACAATTTTGGGGAAATTAATTGAGAAACCCAAGTTTCAATGCTGCGTTCATGTCTTTAGCTTGATGATTGTCGTTGAGAAAAAAACTAAGCCTCTCTAGAGAGCAGGCCACGACGCAAAATTAATACATTACTGCAAATCAACATTCATAAAGAAGTAGTTAAATTATATTTTGCTTTATCTGCATGGTTATTGCAACACCCGCTATGCATGATGACAATTTAAAATTTAGTCGTATAAACATAACAACTTTCTTTAATTTTCCAGACATGTTTCGACGGTACATCGGTCATCTTCAGTGTTACATATTTTGAAATCGGCGATCTTACAAAGTTCGTTACATTGCGTTGTCAATATTACGTACTAAAACAAAAAGAAAACTAAATTAAAACGGTGATTCAAAATGTGTAACTCTGAAGATGACGGATGTACCGTCGAAACATGTCTGGAAAATTAAAGAAAGTTGTTATGTTTATACGACTATCTATATTGTTGCTGCTATCTAGACCAATTTAAAATTTGTTTTTAGGAACTTGTCAGAAATTAGAAAGGGGGAGGGGGTGGTGGAAACAGAGGGAGGGTCACAACTTTTTGAGACTGCAGAAAAGGGAGGAGGCATGAAAAATGGGCCTTTAAAAGGGGGAGGGTCATGTAAATATGTGTCCGTGATCATGTGGAGGTTCACCCACATAAGAAAAAAGAAGTTCTTTATTTTGTAAAAAATCCTGGGAGAAGTAGGAGAGTCGAGTGATCAGCTGTCAGAATCAGAGTCGGAATCTTAATGCTGTCATCTAAAATGTATGTATATAGCATTACAAAGAACTAGATTTTGTCATTTATACAAGAGGGGGAGGGTCATGATATTTTAGGCCAGGGTCAAGGGGAAGGTTAGCAAATTTCACTCCCATTGCAGGGATGGGTCACCTCATTTCCGAACCCAAATTTAAAATTCTCACCCCCCCTCCCCCCTGCTAATTTCTGACCAGTCCCTTATCTTACATATTTTCTCTATTTTTCAAACATCCTCATGAAATGATTTACTTTCGTCAAGAAAGTCAGTATAAGATTTTTATGAACAAAAAAAGAGAAAATTTAAAGTCTAACATTTAAAAAAGACCTGTTTTTAAGAGAACCAATTTTCCATTGATTTTGATTGTTTTTTTTTTTTCGTCTAACCTTTCGAAGGGTTGTCCAAAAAAACGTGGTTATTTACTGATTACCTTCGATTACTTGCTGAAAAGTAAACATTTATCATGTGAAATTCAAAAGGCAAAAGATAAATGAGTAAGGTTGAATATATTATATTTGTTTACGTAGTTGTTTTGACTGACTGCTTGGTGTATGTCTGGTTGAAAATAATAGACATTCTGGGAAAAATTAAACTTTTACCTTGGTGAAACAGAAATGATATATTATTACATCCACATATCATGCCAGCTTCATCAGCTGGCTCAACCAGACGTTAAGGTTATATCCCAGTTATATTGTACACTCTTGGTCTTGTACGCTGGTGAACAGCCGATTTCGAGTAAGTCCCCTATACAGTTCTCTATGGTTGGTGTAATTATATAATTAATTTTTGACCCTTCCGGCCATGGCGCTTCCAGTAGCTTAGGTAGCATACGAACTCACTCGGAGAGTCGTGAGTTCAACTCTTATCTGGAGTCAAGTTCGAAAGTTTTTCTGAGCTTTCTTTTGCTGGATTTCTCCTTCTTCTAAATTATACCTCGTGAAGAATTAACACGCCTAACCTTATACCTAGACTGCTTGCAGGTCCTCCTTTTTCTTACAAACAGTCAGTTATCTCAGCCAGCGCTTGGGTTTCGCGTGCAGTAACCTTGCAAAGAAAATAAAGAGACTGCTCACAGTCTGCGATACATCGATCAGGTATGTTGCGAGCAGAACTTTCCTGTAAATTGTAATTGTAATTTTTATATATTTTTTTAATTTTTTTTTTTTTTTACAGTCTGCGATACATCGATCAGGTATGTTGCGAGCAGAAGTTTGCTGTCGGCATAGCTTTTAGCACATGTGCGCGCGGAGTTGTTCAATTCGCTGTCATTCGCGAAAGAAAGAAACTCCTGCTCGCGGGGCAGCAGCTGTTACCACAGAGAGATTTCGATTTCTGGGTAGATGCAATGAAAAGTTTACGTTAAGTAAAGGGTTGGTCACATGGTACAATTTGACGTTTGCCATTTGTTGCAATGTACCTGATCCTAATAAATCTCTCTTATGATTATTTAGACTGCGAGTAGTCTTTTATTTTTCTTTTAAGACACCTTAGAATTCCCCTTTTTTTGGCCATTAATTTGCATAACTATAACTTTTCGCTCGCCGCACGTGGCTCTGAAGAGACTGAGAGAAGGACGACCGCTCAGGGAGAAATCAACTGAAACACATCAATTTGGGGCATTTCTGCAAATTCAGATCCTCCAAAAAGGACGATTTTCAAATGAATGTCAAAAAGCATTACATTAAAACTATGAAAGAAACGTTGACGTGTTATAAAGTTCTCGTCGTACAGTCTAATGTCAATCGGCTTAAAATGTGACACGTTAAATGTTCAATCTCTCATAATATTTGTAGCCATCTCGTCTATGAAGATGGACGTCTTTCTTCGTCTCGTCATTCAGCTCGCAGATTCTTCCTAAAATCGGAAAATCTCGGTCGCCCTTCGGTTTGTATTCGTAATTAACAGACAAACAATTCAGGTAAAGAAGGCATTCACGAGCACATGCGATTACGTCATCAACTAGCATTTTTTTTATCACGTGGCCTGGTATGGCGGTGTCTGTGCCAAGTTGGGCTAACTTTCCAGCCACTGGGTCTGCCTCTAAAAATAAAATCATTCACGGCCATTTCAGTATTAGGACGGACAACACCAGCATCCAACATAAACTATATTTTAAGATTAAGGAATCAGTGTATTACCAGTCATTTTTAGTTGAAGTTCAACAAATGTCCAGTCATTAGCAGTAAATATTAAAGTGACAAAGGCGGTTACCATAGCAACATAATTGGCTCCTAAAAACCCTCCTTATTTAAATTTAAATCCCAACACTGATTATTATTACAAATATTCGAGCGTTAAAAGAGCAGGATTTTTTCAAATTTAAAATGAAGTTTATGGCGAAGTGATAAGACTGCCACCTTGGGTTAATTTTTGAAAAGTTAAGGTGGCTCTGAGTTACTTGTAAGGGTTTCCTTTGATTTACTGTTATACGGATGCCATGGTAACCAGTTCTATCAGGAAAATGATTAGAACTCCTTCTCAGTGATCAGGCATTTGTTACAAACATCGACATGAAAAAGAGCGTGGACAATGATGCATCAAAGCTCAAATCATGGCAGTTTCTTCGGTATTGCAAGGATTTCTCACGACGACCATGGCCACCCACAGAACGGGAAGTTCTCTTCTCGAGATATTCTATTGCTTTCTCTATACCCCGCATGGCAGGTGCCGTTTACAAGTTTCAGGCAGAGCAGGGGGAATGAGCAAAATGGCGACCACCTCTGCTTTCCTTGCCTCGCGCGAGAGTCCTCGAGATTTCTCCAATCGCCCTAAAAAATCCTGCCAGGCAGGCTTCTTTGAAGTTATATACGACACTCTACGACACTCTTATTCTGCCCTGAACTTCCCTGAAATCGCCCGTATGTGCATCCGTCGCCGTTCCTTTTAAAATGAAACAAAGTCTTCGGGAAATTAAAAAAACAAAGTAATTTGTGAACACAATACTGATTACCTCTAAGTGTCACGCACAAATAGTCGTAATTGTTCGCATCGCATGGCTCCACTTTCAACCGACTGGAATCGCTATATGCACAGGTATGCGTTGCGACGGAGTACACAGAACTATGAGAAACAGGTAGAGTTGCGAAGGAACTTGAGTTAGCAGGACCAAGGACAACACGGCGAGATGAGTTTGTCTCTGCATTCAGCTGCATCGTGTAAAGAAACTGTTCGGCCAAATGAAAACTTCTTTTATTCATCGCATAAACCAACTCTCCTTTATTTTCAAAGCAGACGTCTTTCATCTCACTTGTTGTTAAAGTGTCATTTGTCAACACGCTGAAACAAAAGTTGTTGTGCGCTTTCCATTTTTCTTTGCACCCAGGAACTAAATGAGTCACGAAGAAAATGAAATAGAAAACTTTACTCCAATGTACCCATCACTCACAGCAGGTCAGTAAAAGGTAGAATTAGAGGGAATCAAGAGAGGATAAAGGGGACAGAGAAGGCATCCCCCATACACACCCTATTCCATAGGTAATTCGTCTCGAGTTATTTTTAAGACCATAGATCCCAAGGGGGATTAGACAAGAGCCAATCACATAGCGCGTGGATGACCCACGCTCAGAGCGACGCGTCCTTCACGAATTGACACAGAAAAAAATGGCAGAAGTCGAGAAGAGCGATATTGCTATTTGTTTTGTCGACGAAAACGACTAAAGAGAGATTTCTGCTAAAGCTGTGTCAGCGAAATGGAAATTAAAAAAGAATCGCCCTTCCTCTCTTGTATAGAGCGAACAGTACAGCAGGGAAATCCTCTCTGGTATTCTCTCAGGATCATTTACTATTTACAGTTTGAAGAGGGCAATTTCTGGTTTGATATTTATTCTTTTATTAGTCTTTTATTATTCTTGCTTTATTACACAAAAGACCGGTTTCAATAGACCGGCGAAATTTCTCATCTCATTAAAGCATTGAGTTTACGACAACTTCGAGTTAAACTGATTTCACGAGTTGTCAAAGAGTCTAGCTATTCCCTTTTCCCAGGTGAGCGCCGACTCATTTCGCTTCAATATTCAGAAATTCTCTCGATCTCTTTACGCTTTCATTGCCTTTCGCTCGTTTTGCACGGCGTTTAGTCATGCGAAACCTCCACGAAACATCCACGCTGCGCGCGAGGTAACTTTATCCCGATTCTAAAAATAACTCGAGACGAATTACCTACGTAACAGGGTGTGTATGGGGGATGCCTTCTCTGTCCCCTTTATCTTCTCTTGGAGGGAATTGAAAAGTAACCGCGGACAAACTACGTATACAGGGTTGGTCGGAATGGGTCGTGTCGAAAAGAACATCTCATTATAACATAACAAAAGTAAATCGCGCGCTCTGATTGGTCAGTTAGCCACTACTATTTGCCCGTGGGTGCACGCTAAGAAACTGAGCTAGCGCGGTAAAATTTAGGCAAATTCAACAAATCTCCTCTCCTGACGGTAAAATACACCGATGAAATGCACAGATGTAAAGTGGAAGGTGAAGAAAATACTAAGCTGTCGTTTTGAAGGAAAAAAGACAAAAGATCAAGCGACAAATTTGCCGTGGATGAATTAATCACTCGCGGCTAGAATCGGCTGGAGGAAAATCGAGCGAGCGAAGATTTAAGGTACCATTTTGTGTGTTTTTTATAGAGGAGAAAGTCTGTTTGAAATGTAAATTTATCAATTACCATTGTGTTATTGACTTTTTGGTCAAGCTGATCCTAAATTCAAACAAATATTTTAGGAAACACGCTCAAATTCGAGACAGCTTTGGTGTGAAGTTTTCATCTCATCGATTAACAATTTTAGTTGAGTTTAAACTGGCACATAACGCTGGAATAAGCGAAATTCATTTGAGTACAGAAACATTTGGGTTTTCAAATAAATTTTTCAAAAAATAACTTCTGTGTGTATTGTTTTGTCAGGGGCACCCAACGGCAATTTTCGGGAAAATATCTGTTCGGAAGACGATTTGAGATCTAGAATTTTCGGAGCATTTGTTGTAAAATTTCTTGCTTGCCTGCCTCTCCTAGGATTTTCGACCATCTACAAAATGGTATAATTACTCATTTTTAACGGATTTTCACTCTAAAAAAGGCCACCTAGAATTTTTGGGAGCCTTTTCCTGGCTGAAATTTTCGAGAAGGTAAGTTTTTATCCCTATAATTTTCGGATTACTAGATTTTCAGCTAGGAAATCCGAACAGATGAAACGTTTTTAGGGGATAAAAATATGCCTATATCCACCGTTTAAATACTAAAATACGTTCAACAATGCTATGTTAAGTGGTTTTGAACTGTATCCTCGTTGGGTGCCCCTGTTTTGTTCCTCAGTGTTCATTCATAACAGTCGTTCAGGGAACAGTCGAAAAACAACAGCTTCAGCGCCGGCTGTGTGTCGGCGAATTTCAGTTGACTTTCATAGCTGGATTTCCCCAGACAGATTTCGATACAAAGCTAGTTAATTTCTTTTTAAAATTGGTGTTACCTGTTATTCTAAAGGAATTACTGTCAATTATGATAATTATTTCATTTATTTAGTTTTAGCTTATTTTTTAGAGTCTTTTTAGTTGGTGTTTATAGTTGCAGATATAGTTTTCCCTCAAAGTTTTTACCCTAATATCAAGAGCAAGTAGACAGATGCCATTCACAATAACAACCATGGAGTTATGGATGCACTTGGGAGGTTTGCTAAGCACTCAAGCTGCTAGAGTCGCACTCGGCTATCGCCTCGTGCGACTCTTACGCTTCTTTCGTGCTTAGCAACCTCCCGCGTGCATCCATAACTCCATGGTTGCACGCTGCACGTTTACCATTTCTTAATTGTGACATGTGTGACATGTACAAAAATACCGACTACGCGCTTTATAAACACACTTATAAAAGGGACGAGAATTCAACACAAGGAAAGTAAGGGCATGTTTACATGGAGGTGGGAGACCGTAACCCGCCTATCGATAGAATCTCGCATTTTAAAATGATCATGATCACATGATAGGTTGGGTAACCTGCAGAGGCGGGGTGCCCGGTCTGCACCGCGCAAGACCGGGTAACCCTCTCAGACGGGGTCAAAGTTTGCCATGCAGTAAACGTTTCGAGGTCGGGCAAACCCTTATGGCCGGGAACGGATTCGTGTTACATCAAATTCGCGCCAAATTCAACAGACTGCCTTTGGTAGCCAGCTTTGCAAGAGACAACAGCAATGAAAGGTTCCATCCAGAGAAGCAAGTCAGACTAGAAGAGCATTAACAACCAAAAGTGAGCGACCACGCATTTAGCAATCTTGAAAAAAAATTACCCCGGGATGGTGGGGTTGTAAGATTGCATGAAAACGCAGATTATCTTTTTACCCCCACCTGAGCAGGTACCCCACCTGCCTGGGATCGGTTTCCTTCAACTGCATGGATAAAATGCTGATTCCATCACAGGCAGACCACCCTCTGTTAATGGGGCCGTTGTGGATTGAAATCTGAGCATCGATCTTTTGTTCTTTATAAAAGAATTTAGATGAACAATACGGTGGTTATAATTTTGTCCCAAAATGCAGATTTTAAAGCAAAAGTTTCAATAAAAGTTTGAAGAAAATGCTAACTGAGTCATGTGTCAGGTCTTTTTTCGCCGTCCCGTGCTGTTCTAAGCTCTATTTTGCTCACGTAAAAAGCACCTTGACTAGGAAGTTCTTGATGCTACATCTCGCAAGGACAATTTTGCCCCAAAACATGTGTCGCGCAAAGCCAGTGGAAAGTATAACGAGCGCAGACAAGCAGACTTGTCACTGAAACATGAGCCCTATGTCTGCCAACCTCGTGAGAAAGGGTAGCAGTTGCGCGTTATTATTCTCCTTAAGTTTGGGAAGGCTAAACTGGTTATATCACTGAAAAACTTACCCTTATCCCCATAGTCGAAAAACTTATACACAAAGTAAGTAGATTGACTCAGTCCTACACCACTCTTACAGTTTTCTGCTCGACCGTCACGGCTGTATGTTTGACCAGCGGTTTCTCCGGACCAACATTCACCATAATTCTGTAGCCCAAAATAACTAATTTAAGATAAATATAAAACAAATGAGATTCATTCTCAACCTTTGACATCAGGGGTTCTCCGAACAATATCATCGGTTATCAACATTTGTGTTAACGAACTTGGATGAGGCTTTTATCCGCCTAGCACAGTATTCAACCGTTAAAAGAAAATAAGATCTAGCGTTGCTTAGCCTCCCACGTAGGCATCTTTAGGGGAGCTCGTTTTTCATCCTTCCCCACAAACGCCTGCTCAACCGAAGACAACATTCCTTTCCCAAGCTTAGCCAATCATATTCTGGAAAGTTGACCTTGACTGCAAAGTAATCTGATAATTATTCGATCTGCATGAAACACTGGGAAAGCTTTCTGACCTCTAATAAAAGTTAGATTCAGAGCGGCAAAAGTAAGATTTAGTCAAATTTTAGAATACTTCATACACTGCATAACCTTAGCGAACGAAAGAAAAGAGAGAAACCGGTAACTCTAGGGTCACGTTTTAGTCGTGTTTAGCCTGTCAACACTCTATTTTACAACTATTGATTGGTCACTTACCACGCAAATAAAACAGTGGGAAAGGAATGTTGTTCTCGGTTGAGCAGGCGTTTGTGGGGAGAGATGAAAAACGAACTCCCCTAACTCCTGCGTGGGAGGCGTTGCTGAGATCGTAAGCAGACCTTCAGTCCCGCTGGGGGATTGTGGAATCCTCCCATCCTCGGAGACCCAGGAGAAGTCGGGTCAGGGGAAATGGCGTGTGTCTTCTTCCGAACCGACTTTCTGCCTCTAGGTCTCCAAGAGGGGTCCCTGTCTATCACTATTAAAGTTAAGGCAAGGTTGTTATGAATCACTGTTAACTATCTTAGCGCTCCGAGACCAACCTCGTCCCCAGGGCGCTTTTCCCTGGCTTTATTGGAGGAAAAGCGCCCTGGGGACGAGGTTACTCCTAGACTCTTAAGAAAGAATAGACGACTTATTGTAGGAAATTTGCATATAAATAAAGTATGCAAATTAAAAAAGATGAGGGACGGACCATTATTTTTTTGACGGGGGGGGGGGAAGCGGGGTACGCACTGAAATAAATTTTATGGAAGTAAAAATTAAAGTGTTTGCATGAAGACGGAAACACAAAAAAACTGTTTGCATGTGAAAATTTTCCAACCCCTTAACCCCCACCCCCCCCCCCCCCCCCCTTCACACCCTCCGTCAAACAAATAATGGTCTGTGGTTTTTCCCTGCTTACATTTTCATTGAGGGGAAGGTTCTAAATCCCTAGGGCAGTCTCTTTTGTCTTGCAATAGGTGTCCGACCGTCCTCTTGCCACAATTTCGAAATGGTGTCATTTCATGTTGTGACTAGCATAAACTGTGCAATTATGTCAAATAATTCAACTGTATAAAAAATAACTTTTTACCTCAGACTTCTGTCGTGCGCTAAGCGTGCGCACCAGTCAATCACAGCAGTGATGTCATCCCATTTCATTTCCGGACGAAAATTCTTAAGAAGCAGAGGCATAGGATGAGGTGAAATGCCGCTGTCCAGAAAACAACCCACAGGCTCATAAAGCGGAACTCCTGAAAAATTCAATCCGGTGAAAGAACTGCTTGCTTACTTAGAATTTTTTTTTCTTAAGATTTCAAAGGCGATAAAAATGTGACTTGAGAGCTAAAGGAAACCTACTGGCAGTGTGGTGGAAAATTGACCTTGCCTTTTTCTTTGACGAATTTTCCTATAATTTGAATTATTTTTCATAAAAGAAACAAACCAAAGAGCTGAACATACCCGGACTTACGAACGTCGCCTTTTGAATGTTCCGCAGGACGCCATTAAGAAAAATTGAAATGATGCATCATTTACTTGCCACTGTTTAGCAAAGCAGACTTAACGTTTTCAATAGTTTTTAACCTCTGATAATGTGCTCAATCACTGCTTGATAAGACTACTTTATTCGTAGTCCTACGCGTATAAATCAGCTGCCGGCCGCAAATTGTGTAAATCACATGACAATAGTTCCTCTCTCTGGAAGTTTTCTTAAACGGACTTTTTCACCTCCTACTGAATTAAATGTAGAAAACTATTATTTGGACTCCTGAGATTTGACTCACTTGGGTTGACGTTGTCGCTTTACGACGGGACTGTTCAGGGCTAAAAATATCATAGATACCGGAGTTTTGCGAAAATCATTTTACCAGGAAAAGCGCGATTGGTGAATTGGTACGAGGCGAACACAAACAGCTTTAATAGTAGAGGTTCCTTGACCTAAAATTTTAAACCAAATTAAGCAACGGATGCAATGTTTGCCGTCGATGAATAGTTTCAAATATTTTACCGCAACAATGAATATAAGTGGTCGCCGCCGAGTGAACAAGAAGACACTTCCATCTTCAAGGTAATAATTACACCCTTTTTCCTTGTCAAGGTCTTATATGTTATATCAGTTCTCTCATGTACAAACGGAACCGTGAAATGAATTTCAAAATAGTAATTTTAAGGACGCACTCGAAGCAAGACATTGATTTTTGTTTAAACTATTCGACTGTGATCAAGACAGCTATAGCATAACTGTGAGACTAGAAACAGCTCTATAAAAGTCGAACTTACCGTATGAAAAAGAAAATGCATTCCAGAAAGCCCAAAAACTAAGGATTTCAATCACCAACGAAGACATTTTAAAGATTCTTTATCCAAGAAATCCGCGGCGGGTTTGTGCGTCTTCAATAAAATGATTTCAAACCAATGTTGATTGTTTCAGATTTACATGTAAAACTGACTTTTTAAGTGTCAAATATGAGGCCTCTGTCAATTAATAACGATAAAAACGTACTTTTATCGGAAGTAGCACTTTGTGTAAAGTTTAATCTTTAATCCTTGTTTTCACTCAATAACCCCGTCACTACGCTAACGAGCTCTTGATCAAACCGTAAAACTTATATTCTAACAATATCGGAGTAATACGATATATCTCACACCTACTATAATCCTTAAAGTGCGATACGAACCTGACTATGATCTTCCAAAAAAACAAATTGAATTTTCGATTCCGTTTTTATCGCGGTGCCAGATGCTCTCGACATTTCGTTTCCTGTTATTTTGGTTATTTTTCTCACCTGCTTTCAGCCTCTACTAAAAATCTTTTGCCGTTGAAAATAAAACCGGCGGTCTAAGACGATTTTAACATGTTTAAGTGTCTTAAACCGTAAAAACTTTCTAGTAAGGACAGATACTCTGACTGAGACTGTGAGGAAAAACAATTGGGAAAGCGAATTTTTCCTTGAGGGGATGGGGCGCCCGTAAACAGGCTATGATAATGTAAAACCGGTATAATTTTGAGAGCGCAAAGGGCAAAGTCTGAGGCTAAGGGCGCTTTCCATTTGTCAGAACTGACCGACGAGACCATTCCTGTCGCAATGACAACTTCGCTCTTAAACAAAACTTTCCAGCCAGATCAGTCAAATCCTAAATAGTATGCACGGAGGAGATGGTTTTCCAGCAAAGACTCTTGAAAAAAGCCTATTTCATTTTCAAACTGACTCAGTCGGGCAATGGTCCGGCCGGCCAGTTCTGACAAATGAAAAGCGCCCTAAGTCTACACTGTACAAAACCATATAGGATAGGGCGTTTGCTCACACACAAGAATGGTGATTTCCGCTCGGTTTTGATAAAACAACCGCCGACATTTGGCAACGCCACCCACCACTGGTTTCCCCGCGAAATGACGTCTGAGAAACGAGAGCAGAAATTCCATACTAATGAGGCGTCACTACCCGTATCTGGGTAGTGCTTCTGATTGGTTGAAGAAAATTTTCAGCCGATCAGAAGCACTGCCCCTTGGTACGGTCGCGTCATCAAAATGGAATTTCTGCACTCGTTTGTCAGACATCATTTCGCGGGAAACCCGTGGTGGCGTCCCGAAATGTCGGCTGTTTTCTCACCCTAACCTGTTCCAGGCCTTCAGATAGTAGGGAGCGGCGCGAGGTAAAGAACGCAAGGAAAAACGAGAGGGACTGGACAAAGCTCTCCTCTCTCTTTCTCTGCCTCCGTCGCTTTCACTTTTTTTTTTTTTGCCCCCTTTTTTACTTGGCGTCTCTCAGATCAGGCCAGCTTCTGTGTCATTCTTTGGCTCTGGGTGCACAGATACTAAAACCGAATTTATGCTTATCGGATCTAGGCAGAGACTAAGTACTCTCACAGAGTCCCCGAAATTTGCAATTAATGATTTTGAAGTTAGCCAAGTCACTACTGCAAAATCACTTGGAGTGACCATCGATGACAGACTTGATTGGAGTGGCCATATCGAGAAAGTAACAAAGAAAGTCGCTTCTGGTATTGGGGCCATAAAACGAATAAGGCACCTTGTCCCTCAGGCGACCTTACAACTAATATATCAAGCTTTAATACAGCCACACTTCGATTATTGCAACATTGTTTGGGGAAACTGTGGGATAACCTTACGGAATAAGGTTCAAAAGCTACAAAACAGAGCAGCCCGTGTTTTGACCTACTCAAGCTATGACGTAGATGCTGGTCACCTTTTCAAACTTCTAGGGTGGAAAAACCTAGCTTGCCAGCAACAATTTCAAAGAGCTACGATGGTTTACAGGTCTCCGCACGGGTTGGCTCCAAACTATCTTAGTTCTAAATTTGAAAGGCGAGAAGTCGCATATAACCTAAGGGACTCTGAAAATAAACTCAATGTTCCATTACCGCGCACAAACTATTACAAAAACAGCTTCAGATATAGTGGCGCCATTCTCTGGAACAGTCTTCATTGTAACTTAAGGGAAGCAGAGTCCCTTGGGCAATTTAAACGATTACTCAAAGAACTGTAAGGCACGGCATTCGTGGAAAGCAGCTTTTTTATTTAAATATTTTTATTATATTAGTATTAGGCATTTTTAAAGCTGACGAATTTTGTACCGTGGATAAATAAAGATTATCTATCTATCTGTATTCATTCCATATTAGTCTGCTACACAGCCGTTTTTAGAGTCATCACGCAACTCTCCCGCGGGGAGGAGCGTTGCGTGACGACCCTAAAAACGGCTGTGTAGCAGACTAATTCCATATTGGATAGCTTTTCATATCGCTATAGCCTATAATGTAGACATAGAAAAAAATTCTAGTTTCCCTAATACTACTTGTTCCGTCCCGAGAGCTTTAATTCTTTGCCCGAATCCCTTCCTGAGTTGAGTCATTAATTTGGCTAACAGACGCCCTCTGCGAGGCAATTTTTGATTTTCAATCTGTTGTTCATGGGAAAGCCTAAGAGCATGCCCCCTTGTTTTCAGTGGCAAGCAAAGCGAGCCAAGAAAAGTGCTGCTAGTGAGCGGCAAAGCCACGCCCCTCACTTCCGTGTCTTCTTTCGCGTGCCGACACGACATGCCCTGAATAGATTACGTCCTTGCTGTATTAATGGGAGTGGGGGGGGGGGGGGGGGGTTGTCACCTTTAACATAAGGATGTTCGAAAATTGCAAAGCTTATTTCAACTTCCCTACACACACACCACCTCAATAAGACTAATGATGGATCTCTAGTAGACATGACGGCTGTGACTCTTCGTGGAATTGAGTATGGGAGTTACCTGACAGGATTCAAAAATTGTGAGCTCCCAGGGGGGTTCTCCCAGACACAAGCCAGGTATTCTTATCACTGTGTGGGCAGTAGGCACTGCAGGGTAGGGGCACTTCCTAAGTAGGTCTACATATATATGTAGCCTGCTGTAAAGAACAGACACCTTTCCAGCTTTAGTGTTTGCACACAGTGTAACATGAAATACTGTCAAAATCATCAGTAAATCTACGATTGGAAATTTGAAATGGCAGCTGCCAAAAACTCACCCTGCTAGCAGAGCTTTTCCTTCACTTGCTCAATTTTGTCATACTCAAGAAAAGATCGAGTATGAATGGAGTGAGATTTTTGTTGCGCATGTGCTGCATGTTGCTAGGATACAATTTTGAACCCAGACAGAATAACCAGCAATTTGGTACAGCGCGGCTCAGTTATAACCATTGGTTTATTAAGACAAGACAAGACAAGATTTATTTCACTCAGCTCCGTTAACATGTGACAGATTGAAAAAAAAGAGAGAAATATAAATACATTTACATAAGTAAAGAATAAAATAATATTGTGGTCACAAGAAAAGGAGCAAATTGGGATAATCCAAACAGCAAAAGCTAATGTAGTGGATGACCTCAAAAATACAATTACACACAATATTAAGTTTTTATACAGTTTTTTTTTTTTTTTATTAAAAAGTATTTCTTCATGCTAAGGTAGATAATCAATTGATTAGTATAAAAACTAAGCATAGAGTTTTTTAGGGCTTTACAAAATAATCAATAAACAGAAGCTCTTACTCAGACCAGTTTGACAAGAAAAGACAAGATTGACAAGTCCAGATGTTTGGGCTGTGTTGACTTCAAAAGGTTTGATGCCATTCAGACAGAGCCTTCTCTTTTACTCCACACTCAAGGAGACAAATTAGGAAGCTCTATTCACAATGAAAGGAACACTTCAAAACACAGTTCTCAATTTTTGGTAAGAATTCCAGAAAAATTACCTTATTATTACAGTTATATCCAAAATTTTGGGGATGTTTGGCTAAGGTAAGCATCCTAAGACTCTCACATGGATTGTCATGATTTAAAAAAAATATATGAACATAAAAGTTTTTTCAACAATTTCAGAGTTTTTCTTAATGCAGTGGCAGGTGGTTAGTAAGCACCAGGGGCGGATCCAGGATTTTTTTTAGGAGGGGGTGCACTCCGTCGTCGTCTCGTCAACACCAATAAACCACATAGTTTTTTTTTTCATAATACCAGTTGTATTAGAAAACTGCAGGTCATCTCGGGGGGGGGGGGGGGTGCGCACCCCCTGCACCCTCCCCCTAGGTCCGCCCCTGAGCACCTTTGTACTTGCCAACATTTTCATCCAAACTTAAGCCTGGCCCACCAAATTTTGATTTACTCGCAAGTTAAAGGTGAATAGTGATTCCATAATTTGAGATGAATTGTTGCTTCTAATAAGTGTCAATGCCTTTCTGATCATGCGGCAATTTTTTCATCTTAGTTTAGGCAACTCGCGCAATGATTCAAAAGCCTTCCCTTCAAAGAAACCACAGGTAGCCCAAGCTCGAAATAGGAGCATCGGCGAGCATAGGCATTGTTGCGTAACATTCAAAATATAAGGATTTGTATGGGAAAAAAAAACTATCATTTCTGTAACCTACGAAAATGAAAGGATTTCAATAAAAAACAGCTTAAATACCTAACTTAAAAAGTGTGCTACCTCTCTCCTGTGTGATCCACGGGCCGATTTATGGCCATTTTATGGATTTTGTAAACGGTTTTTTCTCTATATAAAGGTAAACTTTATACAGAGAGAAAACCGTT
>OZ037784.1:30457319-30494819 GCA_964035525.1 Porites cylindrica | reverse complement strand
TCAACTCAAGTGATAGGCCATTTCCGAGTTCCCCCGGGCCTATCGGGCCTAAGTATAAGCTGAGCACTTAAAGTGCTCAGCCTTTGATATGGAAATGATTTTTCATTCTCATGCAAATAAAACTCATTTTCACAAGAAAGGCTGTGCGTTTGGCCTTATTTTGAAAGTGGAACTCGGCGTGGCCTATTAATTTATTATATATATTATAATATATTAAAATTCTAACATGACTCCGAGGCTTTAGGCTCAATTTGCAAATTTTTCACGATTTCATTGTCTTGCAATTCCCAGAAAAGACTTGAGCACAGAAAAAACCAAACCAATTATAGAAAAATGACCTGAAAGCCTCGGAGTCATGTTAGAATTTTAATGTATCGAACGCGGGCTACTTGTGGACCGAAAAGAGACTGCAATTTTCGTGATTACGGTGGTTAAAGATTAGTAATCCTTTTCAAAATTGCTTGAAAAAGTTATTCCTTACCTGGAGGAGGAAGATCCTAAGAGAAATTGGAACAAATCGAAATGTGATTTCCCGTAAATTCGTAAAACAAATTCAAAAGTGTCGGTGAAACGTTGTTTTGTAAAGCCTCAGGAAGATAATATAATTTGCTTTACGTTAACTCCGCGTTTTTAAACTACAGAATCGTTGTTCGCTTACACCTTTATTTCCTTGCAAAAACAAGATAGTTACTTTTCCTGGGTGTAATTAATTAATTAATTAAACATTCAAGAGGTTAAATACAGTAGCACCTCTCCTGGAACACTTCCATTTCAGTGGACACAAAATTTGGTCTGGGAAAAATGTTCACATAATCTTTATATCTGTTACCTCTATTGAAGGGACATTTTTATTCAGGGGAAAGGGAGACTTCATTCCGGGTTTCACCCCCTTTTCAGGGGACACCTTGGCACTAAAGAAGTGACTGACCACAAAGATCATTGATACGTTTAAGTGTAAACTACTCACAATGGCGACAGCTTTCATAACATTCACTATTTCACTTAAATCGATGTACTGCACTTGTGGGAATTTCAACACACAACATCACAGAGATGAGTTAATCATAATTCTTTTTTGCATTATCTAGCTGCCTGAGACCATGACCGTAGCAGATTCCGAGGCACAATAAAAGAAAAATGTTTCATCTGTTGGTTAATTATTAACAAACCCCAGCCCAAGCAGTTCAAGAGACACCTCTATTGAAGGGACACTTGCCTTGGTGCAGAGGAGGCCCCTTGAACAGAGGTTCCACTGTAGGTAAAAAAAAAAAATTTGTTTGGTCAAACATCCTGTGTCAAGAAAATTATATATTTCCGTCGCAAATTGTCAAGATCTTCAGCTCAGCAGGGAGAACCAAAAGGCTGGACCATACGCTCAACCACTGACCTTTTCAGAAAATCCCAATATTTCGATTCGGAGGTTCAAAATACACTAGACTGCAAAAAAGTTGTTGTTTTTTTTCTTTTTTTTTCAAAGTCGGTTTTTCAAGGGGAGAGGCGTCGGCGTGAGATTCGATTCTCGCGCAAAAAGAACTCGTATTTTTCAGGTCTCGATCACCTCACAGTCTCATTCTCCGCTTTCACTCTTGCTCCCGGTCTTTCGTCTAGCCAGCTCGAGCGTTCTTGACCTTTGTACAAATACGGGCTCTTTTACAGTCTAAGAAATATACACCGAAGTAAGTAAACATAGTACTAAAAATGGCGTTTAAAAGTTTAAACTGAGTTTAAAGGCTTCTTTATAGTGGAAAGTGCACTTAGCTTATCCAGCTAGTTTACAGGCACTCCACTCAAATACTTAGAAACAAATAATTCAAATACAACATAACAGGATTAAAAAAGCCAACTGGCAGGAGGCAACCAGTTGGCTATTTACAAGCGTGGCCGAGAATTTGAACTCGGGACGACGGAGAACAAATCCAGCAAGTGGCCAGAGTAGGATTCGAACCAGAGACTGCCGGATTGCGAGTCCGACGCGCTCACCACTCGCGCGCGGCCACGCTGCCTCCATGGCGTCAAAACTATAATGCAGCTGACTCGTCCCCGGTCGTCTCTTATTAGTATTCGGCGTGGAAGAGTAGAACGGGCTCTTTAACAAAGGGGATGACGGGAAGGAAGAAGGGAGAAGTCTCTCGCCTTCCCATCTTCCCAGCGCGCATAACCAAAGCGCTTCCCTAGTAAATAATTAATGAGTAGAGACAACTTAGAGACGACTGGGGACGAGTCAGATAATGCAGTAAAAAAGATTAAAAGGCTTGGCCGTGAGAAAACAGTACAGTATTTAAATTTTGAAACTTAATTAAACCTTACTTAATACAACATTTTTAAGTTGTACTTGCTCTGTCCCCTCTCGCTCAACCTTCAGCCCAAGTCCGTCGAGGGACTTGGAAAGGTCGAAGTTATTTCTACGCACTACGCATGCCTTGAAAACACAGCTTACTGATCGCTTCAGAGCCCGCCTGTAGCTTTTGTCAAAGAAGGGCAAGAGCGAGAAGGTGGAAGATTGGATAAAAATCGACCACTGCATGACAGCGTGTAATTGGTGAGGATAGTTTGCTGAAAACAGTTGCATCGTGGCTGAGACATAAAGAGGCAACCAGCAAAACAGGGTCAAGCAGCACCTCAGTGACAGTAGCCGTGAGAGGCTCAGACGCTGTTGGAGGGCAGTGAACTGAGGCAGGAATCGCGGACTATGGAAAACTTTCCTTGGATAAAACAGGGCCTGTACTTTGGGATGGATCCTTGAGGAGATGACAAATGGATCCCGATAAGAGGTTGCAATCGACAACTGGATAGATGGCGAACTCGACTGGGAGTCTTTTCTAGACGAATTATCAACCGAGGTGGGTGAAGTGTCTTTTACGTTTGCGTCCTCCGAAGCATTGCGATCTAGTCGGACGTTGCGGAGGATAATTTCCAACAGACTGTTGTCAAACGGCCTTAGCTGCTGAATAGAATTCCTCCTTGACGCTATAGGACTCTCAGTGGTGTTGTGAGACAAAATCGTTCCAGATCGTGATCGGACACTTGAACGTCTTGACTGGATTCTGGACTGAATTCTTGAATGAATTGATTTCCTCCGCGATCGAGACCACGACGTGTTAGATGAAGCTGTAGTTGTCAATTCTGGGTCGTTGATTTTCGTCTCGAGTTGATGCCTTTCCCAGAAGATCTGAAGTGGGTACAATCGACGATGTTTTCTGACGCGGAAACCGAGAATAATCGTGACTAACAGGGCAACAAAGGAAAAAACGAGAAAAAAGAGCGAATAATTGGAGATCAGATGAGAATCTTTTGTTTGAGCACAAGAGTGTAAAAAGGGGAGCCCGTGATGAGAACTCCAATTCAGAAGAGGAATGACTGCTATAAGCAATGCTACTAACAGACACACAGCAAGAAATGCGACTTGTTTTCTACTCGCACGGCGTTTCTCGGCGGGACGAATATAATGCTTCAGTGTTTGGCAAAATACAGCCAGAGCGAAAAGAACCAGAAAGCTAGAGATCAGCTGCCAGGTACTTAGAACGTTGAGGGTGTGACAGAGTGCCTTGTTATGTACCAGCCATGTTGGGCCTTTCACAAGAATCACGAGCATGATCCCGGGTCCAAGTAACGTAGCTGTAAAGTCGAGTGCAGCCAGCAAAGTGATGTGAGGACATCTTAGGTTTGTACGATAGGAAATATAGGGTATGACAAGATTTCCGCACACACCAACTAACACTAGCGTAATGGCCACTACAAACTGGACAATACTGGGTACCACAAACATCTTTGGTTGAGAGAAGTTAAGTGGAAGCTCGGCTTGGCGGAGTTTTCAGTCACAAGCTGTTTTACGCTGGTTATGATCTACCCTGATGAAAGAGCAGAAAGTTGTGTTAGTTCTGGGCAAAATGTGGCTCCAAAAGAGTGTTAAAAATGCAAAACGTTCGCAAAAGCAAAAGCCCATAAGTTGTAGATCAAGAACTTGTAGTAAGCGAGCGATGGGGTCTTTTCAGCGCCTCAACCCTGCGGGCCTTAGTTTTTGTCCTGCCCATTATAGCAGGATAAGCCATTGCCCCAAGTATCTTAACAAATATTGTCCCTTTTGACCCTCGGACACGATACTTTAGTTCTAGTTTTCGGTTAATTCAGAATAGCAACGGAACAATTAAATCACGACCAATAAATCAAAAGTTGACGCCTCACAGTAACGATTTGCAATCTCTTTTTTAAAGAGAAAAATCTGAAACATCGGGTGACTCTATTAGCTTCTATTTTTGAATGTGATCATAATATTTCATGTTTTCCATCGACAGTGTAAGAAGCAACAACGACAAAAGATCCATTATTTCATAAGAATTATGCAATCACCGTTTCACAAGATACAGGAAGAAATATTTGACATGAAAAAATCGATCAGAGCAAATTATTACCTCAGAGTAGTAAAATATGAACCTGACCAGAAATGGTCGCCAGAATTAAAGTAGCTTCCACAGATTGGTACTAAAAAATAAATAAAATTTCGGTTAAATAAATTATTCCCATACATAATATTTTTTCTCGAAGCTAAGAACGTACAAAATTCTAAAATACGTAATTTCACTTGAATTCTCACCTCCAGTGCGTTTCCTTTAAATAAATTTTTGAGAAAAACATTTGAACGTCTAATATAATGTTCGGCCACTTGATGCTTTCGCTTGCATGTAATAATGCAGAAGTGAGAGATTACAGCAAAACAAGGCGATTAAATATGAAGATCTCAATGGTTAATTAACGTAATTTCTTTTTAATTATTTAATCAATACACAAATTATTCGAATAAGAAGGCAACAATAACAGATAGTTTTCGTGCATCGTTTTTTTTTTTCGCTGTCCTTTATCTCGGATTTTAGGGTCTAATTAGTACATTGTTTTAAAACTGGTCTCGATGTTATCTGGCAAGAGCAGCATCGTTTGCTTTCGCTTCAAAATTGAAATAAACCCGAAAGGTTTATGCCGCTGATTACTTAAGTCAATAGTTGTTTCTCTCCACTCTCCATTCAAAATGAACTAATTAACTATGAATTAACAAATTAGCACTAATTTGATACTTACTTAACATTCTTCAAAAGGCTTAAAATGTTTGTTTCAAAGCAAGCTAATGACTTTTCAACTCAAAAAGTAATTATGCTAATCAAAGGGATTAAAAAAGATATTCAGTTGCGTCACTGGGTCACGTGTCCATGACAGAGAATGTTCTCGTTTGTCCTCGTTAACCTTCAATTGGCCTCATTATTTCGCACAGCTGATGCATTTGGGGAGAGCACCCTCCTGCGCAGGTAACACTGTCCTATTGTAGAGAACGGGTGGGAGAATGGGTAAGACCTCCTTTTTCTTTTCGGTTGTCACCAGAACGGATACCTTAAAATCAGGTTGGACACCTCATGTTTATTACACGTCACTAAATCCTCGTAGAGAACCATTTATGCCAATTTATTGGGCAGGTTTTTGAAAAAAGTGAGGAAATCAGAGTAAGAGACAGTTGTGCAAGGAAAACAGCTGAATACAGGGTTTAGCACTGAAGTACAGGTATTAGAAAAAAGGTTTAGCTTTCAACACGACTGTCTCCCGTTTCCCCCTCCCACCCACCCCCGAACTGAAAGTTGAAGTTCGTACACTTTAAAAGACTTTTTCAACGTTTTTCGCCTGTAACACCCAACACTGTCCAGGGGGGGAGGGGGTGAGGGGGATTGTTGGAAAATGCACATATCACGTTTTGACCAGGATTGTAGGTCCGGGCGAGTTTTTGAGTTTCTCGGATAAGTCACCGAAATGCATCGACCGTGAATGTCTGGGGAGACGCCGCACACGGACTGGGCAAGGTAGTGGCCTCGAGGTCTGGGTAAGGAGAAGGTGATTCTGACCGTTCTGATTTTTACTTCGTTTAATTTCAGTGTACAGGAATGATTTTTCTATGCATACGCTCACTAGGTGTGATAGCATAAGAACTCAACAAAAAGGAGGCTGTTGTTATCCTTTTTGTTATTTGAGTGTAAAATAAAGGAAACACTGAGAAAAACCCCGAATTCTGGATAGTTTGCCATCGACACAACCTGTTTCCCGGGCATTCTCGACTCGGTCAGTCCTCCACCGTGAGCTGTGACGTCACCAAGAGAGACTTCCCGACCCTTTCCTAGACTTCACGCGGACAACGTTGTCATTCTTTTGACTCATTCACTCTTAGACCAGGCGAGTGTATTTTTCATTCTGATATCTACATCTGAAAGGAAATCCTCCTATAGTGTTACCATTCAAATGGAGAGTCTTTGGCAGAACTTTATTTCCTTTGATTTTACACACAGAAATTAAAATTTTTCCCCTAACGTCAATGTTATTTTCGGTCACTATTAGAAGTGAAGATGTAATACCTAAGATGCAGGAAACTACCGGTTATTTTACTGTAATAAGTTAAGCGTACGAACCCCTCTGTCTTTTTCAATTAGGGATTGTCTTTCCTATTCATGGTCAACTGTTTAGGCAAGATCACAGTCAATTTAACCCAAAACAGGAGAAAGATCGGGAGAGAATAGGCCTGCAAGTCACAACTAATTTAATGGGAGAACGGTAGACTAAAAACTGAAAAAGAGAGTTGCAAACACACACACACATTGTTCTCAGCAAAATTTATTTTATTGGAACAAGCTTAATTCTCCCGCCATCCAACTCTACAGCCTCGACGCCAAACTGTCGTAATCTTGACGTATCAGCGAGGCCTCGAGGATCCATAGAAGACAGGATGTCCTGATTTTCTTTGTTGTTCTGGAGGATATTCCTGATAGCAAAGATGGCCCACTGACAGATAACTAAAATGAGCGGGTTAAGGTTATTCAAAAGTAAAACATGACTTTAAACTGGCCTTTCTCTAAGTTGTAACTGATAAAAGATAACAGATTAAAACAGTGACCTTGACTATTTTTAGGCCAGTAAACTTCTCATACTGACTCATAAATAATTCATGAAAAGAGTACAAGCTGACTAAGAAAATCAAATGTTTTGTCTAAAGCTAAACGCAAAATTTTGCAATCTTTTGATTAAAATAAATCTTAGAAGGTTCCAGAGCTGTAAATGTTTAACAAACCACTCATCAGGCACTAAATAGAATGTTTATTATGTTTGCAAACACCTCAATAAATTGCTTCCCTCTGTTTCTTTTCAGTAATGGTGCCTGTATAAACCCATGAAGGCGCTCCTCTGTTCGTTTTTAACATTACATGTTGTATAGGAACTTCTTCCTTGCATTAAAAATAATAAGTTCAAGCCAAAACTGTTACACATTTGTTGCTGTTGTGCTATTTCTGTGCTCTCTTTTTCTATTATGGATAAAGTTTTGAATGGGTCATATTTAAAATATAATTTTATGAAACTCTGACATTCACCATATGTTGAATCCTTCTGGAACACGAAATATTTGGGCACGGTTGCCTTGGAAACAGGTTCGAAGCCAATGTATGAAATACATCAATGAGAAATTTGGCGATTGTACGTCTGGTGAAACAATAATATGAAAAAACGCTGTATGTAAACTATGTATTATTTATCCACTAAGAGAGTTTAAGGAGAAGTTAATCAAATTTTCCGACAACATAACTGGCAAACAATTCTAGCAAACAGTGTCTTGCACATAGCCTTGACAGTTATAACCACTTCTTTATGACAGGTTTAAATTCCCAACAGTAAGGCTGGTTTCACCGTAGCATTTATAAAGAAGGAAGGAAATCGGACAAGATGAAAAGAGCTTTCGCTGGTATTTTCTTACTGTTTATTGTAGGACTGTCTACTGTATGCAAAGGGAACGATGAAATTTGCCGCGAGGCCGAAGAACAAAAGGGTTTTTTCCTGAAAAACCACAAATACCAAGAGATCCGCGCGGGATCTTTGAGACAGTGCTACATCAAGTGCACTAGAGAGAGTTCTTGCCACAGCGTTAATTTTCTTACTCCTTCGAAAACGTGTCAAATGAACTCAGCAACACACAGAACTAAACCTACAGATTTTACAAAATGCCTAGATTCCACTTATATTGAAAACGTTTCAAGAGGTAAGTCTCTTCTGAATATCGAGTAAAACACCTTTAGACACAACACAAATATAGAAATTCCACTAAACCTGTGGTCTACTGGCTTACTTGGCTTTTCAAACCCAATTTTTGGAAAATGTGGTTTCTTTATTATAATAAGGTCTGTTTTTCCCTGTAACTTCAACCCAATAATGAGATATTTCAGTACCTTACCGACGAATATGTACTACACTGATCTCAGAACGGTTTTTTTTTTTGTCTTGTCACCGTTTGGCGACCCGAAGTCAGTTGGAGGGAAAGATTAGAAGAAAGGAAACCTCTGTCTTGAAAAGACTATAGTTGTTCAGAAAGGCCTATGGTTTCACACTTTCCCATGATACATCATTTCGTTGCAGTAAACGAAGGCTTAACAAGTGTCTAAGAATTCTCAAATCAAAAGCCTGATCTGTTTCATTTGGTTCAGAAAAATTTTATTATTAACTCGAACAGCCACAATCATTTTTTTTTTAACTTCATATCCGCAACTCACGCTGTTCACATCTGCGATAATATTAAACAGCACAGATTTAATTGCTTTCCTGTGCAAAGTTCGTGATGTTTTCAAAACCTAATGTAAAACAAGGGGAAACAATTGCCCGACAAAGCGCTCAAAGGGAAATATCTGCCCCCAACTTGGCTTTATGCATAAGCCCTCACATTGATGAGAGGCAACTTTGTTCGCGTTCGCAGACTTATACGTTAGGACATTCACTAAAAACACTGGTTTTGTTCTCTTATCTTAGTGAAAAAAGGTTCTACAAACTGGGCTCCAGGCCACTCGTGCAAAGACATACGACAAAGTGAAGCCACAGTCGGGGACGGTGAGTACTGGATTAACCCATCTTCTTCCGGCAAACCAATCAAGGTATACTGCGACATGACCACTGACAAAGGTGAGAGCACAGTCAAACAAATTCCAGGGCAGGTGATTCAAGCCCCATCTACAGGTATCCGGATATTCTTTTAATCCTCAACTTTTTCTTTTCGGATACGGCTTCCGTCCACACGGCGTACCCGATGAATCCGGCATACGAATCCGCAACTTTTTGAATCCGACCTCCAGAGTGGAAATTTTTGAATACGCTATGAATCCGGATTCGTGTAGACCCTTGATCCGGATTTTTTTTTTAATCCCGTGGCGTAACAAGATCATCGAACCCAGTTTTTTACCGTGGATACTGCACTCAAGATGGCAATCTCGCTCCCACGTTCTTACCCGTCTTTACGACGCATGCTGTGCTGCCAATATTCCCATCTGGAGGAGTCCTGGGTAACAGAGTGAATCCGGATACGTGCTGGATACGTGTGGGCGTGGAAATTTTTTAATCCGGAAAGAAAAAGTTGCGGATTCAAAAATATGCGGGTACGTGTTGACGGGGCCTCAGTTTCACACTCACCGCAGCCGCTTAATAGAGGCATTGAAGACTCATATATACAAAGTTAGCTTCGGCTTAAGCCGAGGAAAAAATATTCACTGATTTCAGTCTGAAGAAGACCTGTGTACAACAGTGTCTATTGTTTTAAACTCGAATTCAGGCACCTTCTCGCAGGTATTTGTGAAGATTTTACTTTACATGTACGCCGAGGCAAACCATGTAGAAATGAGTCCTTGGCGCTTCTCTTCTGCGGCAACGACGTTTTCCAAACTGGACTATTTGTTTCACCGGTGTGGTTAGCAATTTTGTCCTTTCGTTCCATCAGAATCTTTGTGAAGGCTGTAACGCTTACTAGACTGGCAAGACATGTCTCCGTATTCATACCCCCATCAACTGTTTTGTTTGCGGGCAGGAGCTTTGGGACTTAAAATTGTCTGACTCCTGCTACAAGTGCAATCTCCCATGTTATACAGAGCTTTCACTGTATTGGACCAACGGAAAATTATTTGCTTTTTTAAATACTCTTATGACGCCGTTCAATTTAGCACTTATAGCATGCCAGCTTGTCGATTTTCTCGACCACTTCAGTATTTACGTAAATCAGGTCCAACCTTTTAACCTTAAATAAACAAAAACAACAACAACAGGTCTAACTTTCACACCATCTCCAGTCTCAAATGAACAGGTACCGTGTATAAACGTAGACCGGCTTTAGCGACAACAGCACAATTTTGGAAATCTTCAACTTATAAAAGACACACTAGCCTACTATCATCGGTATGTGCGAACAGGCGTTTTTCACTTTTTTGGTGAAGAAAAGTTAAATGAAGCTTTCCGGGGTGTCTTTCTTTTGAGAATTCGCAAAAAAAAATTAAGTCAAATCCCCCCCCCCCCCCCACTTCCTTCTCCCCCCCTCCTCCCTCATAGTCGTCCTTTTCCTCAAATCCAAAGTTCTCTATTCTTCCCATGCAGGAGGCTGGACGCTAGTCAAAAGGGTGATCTTTTCAGGCGGTTTCCAACCAACAAATAAAGAAGAGATTCAAACTACCGACTACAGAATTCAGCTTTCAAACTACAGTTCCAACCTCCACCTTCTTGTCACCGAAGGTCTAAAGAACCTTAGGAGCGACATAGGCTTTCAGCAATTCAGATTCTACTGCCGCAAGGCCACACCAGGCAGAGTGTTTCATATTACGACAAAAATCACCTCACTAGGGGAGGCTGTAGTGCAATACTTTACGGGGAACACCAGCGTCCCTCCCCAGGCATGCGACTCTTTCACCGCACTGCCAGACGATAACTCTACGTTATCTGGTGAGTGCATGAAATGGGGGCACCCAACAAAGAACACGTGGGGAAAAAACGCGTGGGGAGAAAACTCTACAACTCCACAAAATATTAAAATGTACAAAAGGCTTGTTCTATGGAAAAGTGAAAAACATGCTGTAGCAATGGGCCATTCGGATTACTTCTGCGATGATTTGACAAAGGACGGATCAGATGGAGACAAGTGGGAATTTTACGTGCGATAAGTCTACATCACTGTTATTTTGAGATTTCGCTTGAGACTGTTTAATTGCCCTTTGGTACTTTTTTAAGCAAACTAATAGTGACCTAGTTTTCTGCGCAACTTCGTTAGAGCCAAAAACCCAGAACAGTCCCATAGTGCAATTCGACACAATACAGACCCAGTCTCAACCTACAATTCGCTACTTTAGAAAAGAGAAGTAAACTGGGCTGAGTTAACATTCGCAAAGACTTCTATGACTATTAGTAGGAAAAGGAAAATAAATTGGCCAATAGCTGACCAACGCATTCCCAGTAACGACATTTCGTTTCTAATAGACTCCGTTTGCCCCTTATTTGGCATGAACGTTCGTTTTCAAATGTTCATACATATGTATTTGACCAAAAATAACTAAATACGCAAAATTTGGGGGTGAACGAACAAAGTATTAAAGAAGGAATCGACAATAGTCATGAACACATAAGTTGATATGGTTTATATACTTTCACGGTTCACGTACTCGCGTCGATAAAACTTTACTGAGCCACTGAAAAAAAAGTCTCTAGAGAACATGAATACAAGGCGATATGCATATATCTAAGTTCAGAAACGGTCCCCTCAGTTCGGCTTTAACGTAATTGTCTGCCTTACCTGGGAGCGGTGGTTTCTGCAGGCCGGAGAAACAACTATTCGCCGAGTATAAGCAAATGTAACAAAAAGCATAAAAGGATACACGGGTTATGGTCATCCACATTGCAACGATCCAGGAGTAAAGGAATCCCTTCAAGTTCACGCACCTATATTAACATTAATACTAGTAGTAATCATAGATCAATAAGTGCGTTCGAGTTTTCTTAGCTCCAGATTAGCTTTTGTGTCGTCAAGCTTGATTTCAAAATCATGGAAGAGATCATGAATTAAAAGGTAAACATTCTTTTCGTAAAAAATGTTCTTCGCGTATACGGCTTCAAAATATCTCACTCATTAACTCTCTACTCTTAAAATGTCTTACTCTCCCTCAAGCATGGTCGATAAAAATGTAAAGTAGATCGTAAAAAGTTCTTTGTTGTTAAAAAGATAAACATGTCACTACAAACTTCGAAAAAATGGTAGCCTTGAAGGTTAAAAGTCTTGGCTTCTTGCGAGACACAACTTGAAGTGAAATCAATGATCATAGGAGCGACGGAAACATATTAGGTTTCTGCTAGATTACTGATGTCAGAGAACCGGACAGAATCTTTTGCCATTGTGCAAACTTTTCATCTCATGATTATTTTACGTTCATGTAGGTCAGTTCAACATGTTTTAAACTTAGCTTGCTTCAGCGAGCGAGATACTTATCATGCAAAATTACCCGCGTAGAGATATCAGACGTGAATAAAGCATTACAGTTGTAACAAACTGCACTGATACGCTCAAGCTTACTTTTTCGTGCATGAAAGAGGTTAAACTACAAATATGTAAATCGACTCAAACGCACGGGTAAACTTCTCACGGCACAAATGATACCTGGTCTTTATTTGTGTGTTTCTACGAAGTTCCAGCTCGATTTGAACGGCATTGACCGAAAAGTTTAGCAGAATCATCAGCTCAGTGATAAAACCCGCTTAGAAAACAACTCCAAAGTTCATTCTTTTGCCGAACTCAAATATTCCCGTGTAATCATCTAGTTGACCTTGATGGCACCAGTGATGCACGTGATTGCCATATGACAATTGCTTATGACGTAAAAAATAGTTGTGTGCGCATGTCCACCAGGTGAGCCTGCAATTTCTTTGGCCGGCTATTGGGCTTAAAATTCGTGCGCGCGCTTAATAATTATTCAAAATGGCGCAGATTTTGAACATCGCCCGTCCAAGTAACCAAAAATCTCGAATCTTCACGCCTGGCATGCACAGGTATCCCATCGACCACAGGATCCCCAAAGATTACGAAGCGTTCTCCTAACGTCGAACGCAAAAACCAATAAACCAATTACTGTATAAAAAAGAAACTCGCGACTAAGAACCTGTTAAGCTAAAATTAGCCAGTTAGGGCCCCTCCGTAGAGGAAGCTGTTTGGCCGAAAATTTTAATCAGGTTTTTATTCTCTAAAATGTCTAAAAAAAATCTGAACACTTGGGCAAATAAGATAAGTCAACATTCAGAATCCTCTTCGGTGCCTTATCACTCCAACTGCAATGCAATGGTATGAAGATTTCATATAAGGAATAAGCTGAATAGCAGTGAATACTCTTAGCTACAACGTATTTTTTTCTTCAGAAAATAAGAATCTATTTAATCACCCTAATAGCCTAAATTTGTGCTAATCACCATTTATTTAAGAACCTGTTTAGGCTAACTTGGGAAAACGCAGGTTCTTACTTGCGGGTTTTTACTGATTAACAGTAACTAAGCACTAATATCAGCAGGTATATTCTCTGCACTGTTCTTTGTACATTTCCTATGATACTGATGAGGAAAATTTGTTTAGCAATCAAGACTTTTCATTTCCTGATCATCTCCTTTTTTCTCATGACCTTTAAGATTGATTGATTATTGCAACTTTAAGGAGAAATTGAATGTTGGTCACTCTAAGGGGGTTAAACAGTTTTGACCACCACAGTCTGATAAGTGTCTGTATAAACAAGGTTTTCGATGAAAACACGAAGAAGGTTCATTTCACATTTGAACCATAAGACAGTAGTCTTTAAAAAACATAATGGTCTCGTACGTGCGAGCCTCTGAAGATGGATTCCACCTCAATCAAAACACAGTATTAGCCTACTTGAACACTTGAAGGGTGGAGTAGGCCTCCTCTCCTTTTTCACCCCTTATGTGTGCACATCCTCGAAATTTCTCCCTTTTGCCCAAAAAACCAGTGCCTGCTACACAGGCACCCATCTTACCTTGTTTTGATTGGCTGTGTGTTGGTAGCACATGTTTCCAATAACTCGCACCAGGTCTCTCTGAAAGCCATGACTAGGGCTCAGTCTCCCCGAGTCTACACCTTGTGGAACAGAGCTGACATTGCTAAAGGTTTCTTTGATGCCAGGTTGAGCTGTCTCCTTTAGTAAACCTGCAGAATTGAATTGTACTTATTGTTAGCAAAAACTATTAAAGTGAATTTGAAACATGTCAAATTTTGTATATTTGCTGCCAGAAAGCTACGCTCTAAGCAATGACAACTTGAAAGAGTAAATAAAGAAAAATAATGTGACACAAAATTTACCTTCATAATTCATAACAATATTTTATTAGATTGTAAATAGTTGAGTATTTTATGAGGGCCACAAGTTTATTAGCCTTTGGCTATTAAGTGCTACGCTCTTTAAATAAAGGCTTTATTATTATTATTATTATTATTATTATTATTATTATTATTATTATTATTATTATTATTATTTAGAGACTGATGTGAAGTAAGCTTGTCTAGAGACCTGTGTTAATTTTGGCTGGACCTTCGGTACTTCTTTATACAACAGAGATCATAATTAAAGTTGAAATCACTATTTTACCTAGCCTGCCTGGCAGGCGCAAAGTACCAGTACTGTGAGGATATTGTGCTGGCAGACATTGACTGAATATTAAAGAATGAAAAACACAGGGTAAGAGAAAGAAGCAACAGCAAATTCCCCCAACATATGCCATCACCTTTGGGGGTTAAACTCTGGACACATTGCTACTCATGAACGACCGAGCAACAAAGTGATATTAGCTTACAAACAAACTAATAATAATGCAAAAGCTATACATTCTGAATGACTAAGTGCAAACAGCCAGAAGCTATGGGCAATGTAGTGAGGACACAGAGGTTTTTGAAATGCATTAATAAATAATGGGGACATTAATTTTTGCTAGAAATCAATAGGATGTTCTTTCACCAGTTGAAGGAATAACTATATGTAGGTTTTCTCAGACATAACTAATTTTATAAAAGAATCATGAAATTTCCTTTCCACATTCTTGACTAACCTAGACAAGTCTCCAGTAATGCTGTTCTGTTCTGCAAACCAGTGATATTTGATGGTAGTCCAGTACTAATGGAGAGTAGACTCAAAAGCCTTGTCACAATCAGCACCTGAAACTGATAAAAAATGCAATTTTAGGCCCGTAACTTTATAGTGTCCTTGCCAGGCACTTGGCCGGAGTCACACATTCCTGCCCAGGTGTAGGGGTGGGAAGCATTGCTTGACTTCAGCCTGAGAAGCTGCAAAGGAGGAAACTAGTAATTTCATGTTCAAAATGAAATGCAACTTTCTACCGTTGAGGTCATTGTGGAAACATTTTATTGATAAAAATGAAGCCTAAAAAATGCCCAAAAAAGAAAAGCATTGGGAAGAAAAGAGTGAGAAGTTGGTAGAGGGAAATAGATGGCTGTAATGCCACTTCTAAAAATTTTGCCTTCTACATGTATGTGTTGTGGTTCAATTTTATCCTTGGTTTAAATTTTATTTTCCTTTGCTTCAATCTCATTATCATTCATTACCATACCCCAAAAAAAACACAACATATGCACGCCTAAACGTGTAATGTAGAATGAGAAACATAAGCCAGTGTAGAACTCAACTTGCAATCAATGTTTTGGGCTGTTTTTTGTTCTTTTTAACCACATGTACGGTGACCAGCACAGACAGCACAAGTGTGAGGAGTCAATTAAGCAAGAGTAAAACGTAGAAGTTAACCCATTTGCTCCTGGGAATTTTGCCAAAAATCACCTTCTGAAGCCAATCAAGCTGTTTTTTCACTGTCTTGCTATAATGATCCAAAACTTCCCAACATTCTGTTTATAAATCAAGCACTTTGTGACCCATTCCAGATGCAAAATATCAGCTTTTCTGCCCTCGTTGTTGTCGTTGTTGTCATTGTTGTTCTCTTTTGATTTGTTTGTTTGTTTTTTTCTGTTACTGGGCATTAACTAGGCTTCATTTCAGTGGGTAACGTTAGGAAACATTCTGGGAATACTTTAAGGATCTTAGGATTGGATGGATGGAAAGGAAGGTGGGCAGTTGAATTTTCAGGTCGACATTGTAAGGCTTTTTGTCATTTCCCCTGCTTTCTTCTCTGAATAATGCTGTTTCTGATCTGGTTTGAAAGATCTCTTCCTTCTGCACAAGTTAGATGATGAAGATGTTGTCCTTGACTGTTAAAACAGAAGGGATGTGGATCCACATGATTGGGCAGTTACAGGTGGTTTATGGGTCAATCGGTTAGGCAGAAAAATTATGCAAGAAACTTACAAAGTCATCATATGAGGTATCCATTTCTTGAAGTCTTTCAGTGATATTTACAGCATGATTTTCAAACTGATCAGCTACATAATTTAATGATGATGCATAAAACTGCTCTGCCACTGACTGCCCTTGTGATCTGTCACTTGGTTCATCTAAGGCATCTAAAACATTCAACGAAAAAATTCAATCATCATTTGCATACCAGCAACAGTGAATCTTCTGTAAATGGCCAAAAAGGCTGCGACATTGAATATCAAAGTTACAAAAGTTACAAAAGGAGTTGGATCTTTGGCTTATTTAACCTGCAAAAGACTACCATTAATTACCTCTACATCAAGGCCAAAACATTCAAAATAACCTATCTGTTAAAACAAGTCTTAAATGGAGTTAGGCCTTTGGCTTGATCAAGCCAGTAAAATAACACCTTTTTACACTACATGGTCTAGCATTAATCCTTTTAGCTACACTCTAGGGCTGTCAGTAAGATTTCAATGTGCCACATATAAGTAATTAGTAAGGTGTAGGTGCAGTAAATGACAGCTAGGAAGTCCTTTTCATTCTATCTTCTTTGTTAATTCTGATGAAAGTAGCATGGGGGTCATGTTCATATAGTAATAACCCTGGGAAATCTCCGGCCCTCAGACCTTGACAACAACCCTGTAATTAACAAAATAATTTTAAATTTACCTTTATTGATAGGTAAATAAATATTAAACTTACCTGTTGTTTTCACCTGGGGTAAGTCCAACAGAATAACCCTATTAACCAGTAGCAAGACAAAATTACAATACTTAAACACAACGGTACTCACTACATGTGCAACAATAATGCACACTCTAAGAATAAACCTGAGTGAACAACAATCTTATTTTGCTATACTGTGAAAAATGCAACATTTGCATAAGATAATACCAATAACAATATTATTTTGTTATACCGTGAAAAATGCAACATTTGCATAAGATAATACTACTACTGTTCCTAGTGAATCCCATCCCTTCACTGTACTTGAAACTGTAAATAATGCAGTTCTACAGCACTGCTCAAAAGAATGTTACAAGTACCAATCTCGTCTCATTTCTCGAAAGACAAGTGTCTCATCCCAGAGATGAGCATCTCATCTCTAAAGACAAGAGTCTCATCTTAAGAGAATCAGTACTGCACAGTGGCAGATCCAGACCTTCAGATAAGGGGGGAGGGGGGATCTGGCCATCCAGACTCTGAGATAAGGAGGGGGCCGGTCTCAAAAATATTTTTTTTGGCCCTTCGGGCCTCATTTTGGTCTAAAAATAAGAGGGGGCAGGCCCCATAGGCACCTCGCCTGGATCTGTCACTGTTGCAGCAATTCTGGCATAAATTACAAGAAAGGTCCAACTTCTCTATGACTAGGACATATGGCTCAGATCAAAAAAGAAACAACACACTTAACAGGGGGCCTGCTAAAGCTTCAAACATCGGGTAAGTCTTAGGCTGAGACTTTTACTCTATTGAAAAACATGTTCCAAAAACAATACATGATAAAAGAGCCAACATCTGAACCTCTTTATATTTGCCTACAACAGCAAGGCATACGACCTGTTTTAAACTGACACAACACGTCACTTACATCACACTTCGTGTGACAATGCTGTTGATCCATGAAAACAATATGGAGTAGTGTATAAGATTCTTTGTGAATGCGGGAAAGAATACATAACTTTAAAGGCAAAATGGGAAGATGCATGCATGAACAGATTATGGTTTTCAAAAACTCAAACCTCAGCCATTTCTTAGTATACCAGTAAGACTTAATCGGCATTAATAATCTGTTTTGAGACAACGTTAAGTTGATTGACTGAGACCCTCACTGGTACTCTTGTAAGGGTTAAAGGTAAAATCCCATAGTGTACAAGACAGAGGAGCTACGTCATGAGAAAAGCCATGATAGAAGACATAATGAGGTGGATATAACTTCTGATTCTGTTGACCAGATCCAACAATGATTCCATTTACAAGAAACCTTTTTGGAGGAATTCTGCATTACACTATTACATTTTAAAATATTTTACAACACAAAATAAATGCAAGCTGTCTATTTTAACAGAGACAAGGCCTCTTACTTAAAATATATTTTACTTTATACCTTCTTTACCTTGCGAGTGGATCAAATTCAATTCCTTGATACATCTCAGGGAATAAACCATTACAGATCAAGTAATCTAAAATAAAATATCTGAAAACAAAAAAAATTGAAAAAAGCTATATTAACCACAGAAGCTTTATATAGTTAAACAAGACACTAAAGCCAGGTACATGATCTGATTCACAGGAGGGGACACTCCCTTATTTGGCCAGATGGGTATGTGCCACTCAACAGGGTGTGGTTTGCAAGGTCTTCTCACTATTTCACTATTTAAACCTGGTCAAACATACTGTGTCAAGAAAATTATGTATTTCCGTCGTCAATTGTCAAGATCTTCAGCTCAGCAGGGAGAGGCGGAAGGCTGGACCATACGCTCAACCACTGACATTTTCAGAAAATCCCCACATTTTGATTCGGAGATTCACAATACACTAGACTGCAAAAAAGTTGTTGTTGTTGTTGTTTTTTTTGTTTTGTTTTTTTTCAAAATCGGTTTTTCAAGGTGAGAGGCGTTGGCGTGAGATTCTCGCGCGAAATGAACGCGTATTTTTCCGTTCTCTCCTCACAGTCTCGTTCTGCGCTTTCACTCATTTCCCGGCCTTTCGTTTGGCCTGCTCGATCGTTCTTGACCTTTGCACGAATACGGGCTCTTTTGCAGTCTAAGAAATACACCGAAGTAATAAACATAGTACTAAAAATGGCGTTTAAAAGTTTAAAGTTTCAAGGCTTCTTTATAGTGGAAAGTGCACTTGGCTTATCCAGCTGGTTTACAGGCCCTGCTCTCAAATACTCAGAAACAAATAATTCAAATACAAACATAACAGAATTAAAAAACCAACTGGCAGGAGGCAACCACCTGGCTATTTACAAGTGTGGCCGAGAATTTGAACTCGGGACGATCGAGAACAAATCCAGCAAGTGGCCTGAGAGCCGGGACTCGAAGCCGGGACCACCGGATTGCGAGTCCGACGCGCTGACCACTCGGCCACGCTGCCTTCTTGGTGTTAAAACTATAATGCAGTAAAAATGATTAAAAGGCTTGATCGCGAGAAAACAGTAAAGTGTTTAAATTTTGAAACTTAGTTAAACCTTGCTTAATACAACATTTTTAAGTTGTACTTGTTCTGTCCCCTCTCGCTCAACCTTCAGCCCAAGTCCGTCGAGGGACTTGGAAAGGTCGAAGTTATTTCCACGCACTACGCATGCCTTGAAAACAAGGCTTACTGATCGCTTCAGAGCCCGCCTGTAGCTTTTGTCAAAGACAGGCAGGAGCGAGAAGGTGGAAGATTGGATAAAAATCAGCCACTGCATGACAGCGTGTAATTGGTGAGGATAGTTTGCTGAAAACAGTTGCATCGTGGCTGAGACATAAAGAGGCAACCAGCAAAACAGGGTCAAGCAGCACCTCAGTGACAGTAGCCGTGAGAGGCTCAGACGCTGTTGGAGGGCAGTGAACTGAGGCAGGAATCGCGGGCTATGGAAAACTTTCCTTGGATAAAACAGGGCCTGCACTTTGGGATGGATCCTTGAGGAGATGACAAATGGATCCCGATAAGAGGTCGCAATCGACAACTGGATAGATGGCGAACTCGACTGGGAGTCTTTTCTAGACGAATTATCAACAGAGGTGGGTGAAGTGTCTTTTACGTTTGCGTCCTCCGAAGCATTGCGATCTAGTCGGACGTTGCGGAGGATAATTTCCAACAGACTGTTGTCAAACGGCCTTAGCTGCTGAATAGAATTCCTCCTTGACGCCATAGGACTCTCAGTGGTGTTGTGAGACAAAATCGTTCCAGATCGTGATCGGACACTTGAACGTCTTGACTGGATTCTGGACTGAATTCTTGAATGAATTGATTTCCTCCGCGATCGAGACCACGACGTGTTAGATGAAGCTGTAGTTGTCAATTCTGGGTCGTTGATTTTCGTCTCGAGTTGATGCCTTTCCCAGAAGATCTGAAGTGGGTACAATCGACGATGTTTTCTGACGCGGAAACCGAGAATAATCGTGACTAACAGGGCAACAAAGGAAAAAACGAGAAAAAAGAGCGAATAATTGGAGATCAGATGAGAGTCTTTTGTTTGAGCACAAGAGTGTAAAAAGGGGAGCCCGTGATGAGAACTCCAATTCAGAAGAGGAATGACTGCTATAAGCAATGCTACTAACAGACACACAGCAAGAAATGCGACTTGTTTTCTACTCGCACGGCGTTTCTCGGCGGGACGAATATAATGCTTCAGTGTTTGGCAAAATACAGCCAGAGCGAAAAGAACCAGAAAGCTAGAGATCAGCTGCCAGGTACTTAGAACGTTGAGGGTGTGACAGAGTGCCTTGTTATGTACCAGCCATGTTGGGCCTTTCACAAGAATCACGAGCATGATCCCGGGTCCAAGTAACGTAGCTGTAAAGTCGAGTGCAGCCAGCAAAGTGATGTGAGGACATCTTAGGTTTGTACGATAGGAAATATAGGGTATGACAAGATTTCCGCACACACCAACTAACACTAGCGTAATGGCCACTACAAACTGGACAATACTGGGTACCACAAACATCTTTGGTTGAGAGAAGTTAAGTGGAAGCTCGGCTTGGCGGAGTTTTCAGTCACAAGCTGTTTTACGCTGGTTATGATCTACCCTGATGAAAGAGCAGAAAGTTGTGTTAGTTCTGGGCAAAATGTGGCTCCAAAAGAGTGTTAAAAATGCAAAACGTTCGCAAAAGCAAAAGCCCATAAGTTGTAGATCAAGAACTTGTAGTAAGCGAGCGATGGGGTCTTTTCAGCGCCTCAACCCTGCGGGCCTTAGTTTTTGTCCTGCCCATTATAGCAGGATAAGCCATTGCCCCAAGTATCTTAACAAATATTGTCCCTTTTGACCCTCGGACACGATACTTTAGTTCTAGTTTTCGGTTAATTCAGAATAGCAACGGAACAATTAAATCACGACCAATAAATCAAAAGTTGACGCCTCACAGTAACGATTTGCAATCTCTTTTTTAAAGAGAAAAATCTGAAACATCGGGTGACTCTATTAGCTTCTATTTTTGAATGTGATCATAATATTTCATGTTTTCCATCGACAGTGTAAGAAGCAACAACGACAAAAGATCCATTATTTCATAAGAATTATGCAATCACCGTTTCACAAGATACAGGAAGAAATATTTGACATGAAAAAATCGATCAGAGCAAATTATTACCTCAGAGTAGTAAAATATGAACCTGACCAGAAATGGTCGCCAGAATTAAAGTAGCTTCCACAGATTGGTACTAAAAAATAAATAAAATTTCGGTTAAATAAATTATTCCCATACATAATATTTTTTCTCGAAGCTAAGAACGTACAAAATTCTAAAATACGTAATTTCACTTGAATTCTCACCTCCAGTGCGTTTCCTTTAAATAAATTTTTGAGAAAAACATTTGAACGTCTAATATAATGTTCGGCCACTTGATGCTTTCGCTTGCATGTAATAATGCAGAAGTGAGAGATTACAGCAAAACAAGGCGATTAAATATGAAGATCTCAATGGTTAATTAACGTAATTTCTTTTTAATTATTTAATCAATACACAAATTATTCGAATAAGAAGGCAACAATAACAGATAGTTTTCGTGCATCGTTTTTTTTTTTCGCTGTCCTTTATCTCGGATTTTAGGGTCTAATTAGTACATTGTTTTAAAACTGGTCTCGATGTTATCTGGCAAGAGCAGCATCGTTTGCTTTCGCTTCAAAATTGAAATAAACCCGAAAGGTTTATGCCGCTGATTACTTAAGTCAATAGTTGTTTCTCTCCACTCTCCATTCAAAATGAACTAATTAACTATGAATTAACAAATTAGCACTAATTTGATACTTACTTAACATTCTTCAAAAGGCTTAAAATGTTTGTTTCAAAGCAAGCTAATGACTTTTCAACTCAAAAAGTAATTATGCTAATCAAAGGGATTAAAAAAGATATTCAGTTGCGTCACTGGGTCACGTGTCCATGACAGAGAATGTTCTCGTTTGTCCTCGTTAACCTTCAATTGGCCTCATTATTTCGCACAGCTGATGCATTTGGGGAGAGCACCCTCCTGCGCAGGTAACACTGTCCTATTGTAGAGAACGGGTGGGAGAATGGGTAAGACCTCCTTTTTCTTTTCGGTTGTCACCAGAACGGATACCTTAAAATCAGGTTGGACACCTCATGTTTATTACACGTCACTAAATCCTCGTAGAGAACCATTTATGCCAATTTATTGGGCAGGTTTTTGAAAAAAGTGAGGAAATCAGAGTAAGAGACAGTTGTGCAAGGAAAACAGCTGAATACAGGGTTTAGCACTGAAGTACAGGTATTAGAAAAAAGGTTTAGCTTTCAACACGACTGTCTCCCGTTTCCCCCTCCCACCCACCCCCGAACTGAAAGTTGAAGTTCGTACACTTTAAAAGACTTTTTCAACGTTTTTCGCCTGTAACACCCAACACTGTCCAGGGGGGGAGGGGGTGAGGGGGATTGTTGGAAAATGCACATATCACGTTTTGACCAGGATTGTAGGTCCGGGCGAGTTTTTGAGTTTCTCGGATAAGTCACCGAAATGCATCGACCGTGAATGTCTGGGGAGACGCCGCACACGGACTGGGCAAGGTAGTGGCCTCGAGGTCTGGGTAAGGAGAAGGTGATTCTGACCGTTCTGATTTTTACTTCGTTTAATTTCAGTGTACAGGAATGATTTTTCTATGCATACGCTCACTAGGTGTGATAGCATAAGAACTCAACAAAAAGGAGGCTGTTGTTATCCTTTTTGTTATTTGAGTGTAAAATAAAGGAAACACTGAGAAAAACCCCGAATTCTGGATAGTTTGCCATCGACACAACCTGGTTCCCGGGCATTCTCGACTCGGTCAGTCCTCCACCGTGAGCTGTGACGTCACCAAGAGAGACTTCCCGACCCTTTCCTAGACTTCACGCGGACAACGTTGTCATTCTTTTGACTCATTCACTCTTAGACCAGGCGAGTGTATTTTTCATTCTGATATCTACATCTGAAAGGAAATCCTCCTATAGTGTTACCATTCAAATGGAGAGTCTTTGGCAGAACTTTATTTCCTTTGATTTTACACACAGAAATTAAAATTTTTCCCCTAACGTCAATGTTATTTTCGGTCACTATTAGAAGTGAAGATGTAATACCTAAGATGCAGGAAACTACCGGTTATTTTACTGTAATAAGTTAAGCGTACGAACCCCTCTGTCTTTTTCAATTAGGGATTGTCTTTCCTATTCATGGTCAACTGTTTAGGCAAGATCACAGTCAATTTAACCCAAAACAGGAGAAAGATCGGGAGAGAATAGGCCTGCAAGTCACAACTAATTTAATGGGAGAACGGTAGACTAAAAACTGAAAAAGAGAGTTGCAAACACACACACACATTGTTCTCAGCAAAATTTATTTTATTGGAACAAGCTTAATTCTCCCGCCATCCAACTCTACAGCCTCGACGCCAAACTGTCGTAATCTTGACGTATCAGCGAGGCCTCGAGGATCCATAGAAGACAGGATGTCCTGATTTTCTTTGTTGTTCTGGAGGATATTCCTGATAGCAAAGATGGCCCACTGACAGATAACTAAAATGAGCGGGTTAAGGTTATTCAAAAGTAAAACATGACTTTAAACTGGCCTTTCTCTAAGTTGTAACTGATAAAAGATAACAGATTAAAACAGTGACCTTGACTATTTTTAGGCCAGTAAACTTCTCATACTGACTCATAAATAATTCATGAAAAGAGTACAAGCTGACTAAGAAAATCAAATGTTTTGTCTAAAGCTAAACGCAAAATTTTGCAATCTTTTGATTAAAATAAATCTTAGAAGGTTCCAGAGCTGTAAATGTTTAACAAACCACTCATCAGGCACTAAATAGAATGTTTATTATGTTTGCAAACACCTCAATAAATTGCTTCCCTCTGTTTCTTTTCAGTAATGGTGCCTGTATAAACCCATGAAGGCGCTCCTCTGTTCGTTTTTAACATTACATGTTGTATAGGAACTTCTTCCTTGCATTAAAAATAATAAGTTCAAGCCAAAACTGTTACACATTTGTTGCTGTTGTGCTATTTCTGTGCTCTCTTTTTCTATTATGGATAAAGTTTTGAATGGGTCATATTTAAAATATAATTTTATGAAACTCTGACATTCACCATATGTTGAATCCTTCTGGAACACGAAATATTTGGGCACGGTTGCCTTGGAAACAGGTTCGAAGCCAATGTATGAAATACATCAATGAGAAATTTGGCGATTGTACGTCTGGTGAAACAATAATATGAAAAAACGCTGTATGTAAACTATGTATTATTTATCCACTAAGAGAGTTTAAGGAGAAGTTAATCAAATTTTCCGACAACATAACTGGCAAACAATTCTAGCAAACAGTGTCTTGCACATAGCCTTGACAGTTATAACCACTTCTTTATGACAGGTTTAAATTCCCAACAGTAAGGCTGGTTTCACCGTAGCATTTATAAAGAAGGAAGGAAATCGGACAAGATGAAAAGAGCTTTCGCTGGTATTTTCTTACTGTTTATTGTAGGACTGTCTACTGTATGCAAAGGGAACGATGAAATTTGCCGCGAGGCCGAAGAACAAAAGGGTTTTTTCCTGAAAAACCACAAATACCAAGAGATCCGCGCGGGATCTTTGAGACAGTGCTACATCAAGTGCACTAGAGAGAGTTCTTGCCACAGCGTTAATTTTCTTACTCCTTCGAAAACGTGTCAAATGAACTCAGCAACACACAGAACTAAACCTACAGATTTTACAAAATGCCTAGATTCCACTTATATTGAAAACGTTTCAAGAGGTAAGTCTCTTCTGAATATCGAGTAAAACACCTTTAGACACAACACAAATATAGAAATTCCACTAAACCTGTGGTCTACTGGCTTACTTGGCTTTTCAAACCCAATTTTTGGAAAATGTGGTTTCTTTATTATAATAAGGTCTGTTTTTCCCTGTAACTTCAACCCAATAATGAGATATTTCAGTACCTTACCGACGAATATGTACTACACTGATCTCAGAACGGTTTTTTTTTTTGTCTTGTCACCGTTTGGCGACCCGAAGTCAGTTGGAGGGAAAGATTAGAAGAAAGGAAACCTCTGTCTTGAAAAGACTATAGTTGTTCAGAAAGGCCTATGGTTTCACACTTTTCCATGATACATCATTTCGTTGCAGTAAACGAAGGCTTAACAAGTGTCTAAGAATTCTCAAATCAAAAGCCTGATCTGTTTCATTTGGTTCAGAAAAATTTTATTATTAACTCGAACAGCCACAATCATTTTTTTTTAACTTCATATCCGCAACTCACGCTGTTCACATCTGCGATAATATTAAACAGCACAGATTTAATTGCTTTCCTGTGCAAAGTTCGTGATGTTTTCAAAACCTAATGTAAAACAAGGGGAAACAATTGCCCGACAAAGCGCTCAAAGGGAAATATCTGCCCCCAACTTGGCTTTATGCATAAGCCCTCACATTGATGAGAGGCAACTTTGTTCGCGTTCGCAGACTTATACGTTAGGACATTCACTAAAAACACTGGTTTTGTTCTCTTATCTTAGTGAAAAAAGGTTCTACAAACTGGGCTCCAGGCCACTCGTGCAAAGACATACGACAAAGTGAAGCCACAGTCGGGGACGGTGAGTACTGGATTAACCCATCTTCTTCCGGCAAACCAATCAAGGTATACTGCGACATGACCACTGACAAAGGTGAGAGCACAGTCAAACAAATTCCAGGGCAGGTGATTCAAGCCCCATCTACAGGTATCCGGATATTCTTTTAATCCTCAACTTTTTCTTTTCGGATACGGCTTCCGTCCACACGGCGTACCCGATGAATCCGGCATACGAATCCGCAACTTTTTGAATCCGACCTCCAGAGTGGAAATTTTTGAATACGCTATGAATCCGGATTCGTGTAGACCCTTGATCCGGATTTTTTTTTTAATCCCGTGGCGTAACAAGATCATCGAACCCAGTTTTTTACCGTGAATACTGCACTCAAGATGGCAATCTCGCTCCCACGTTCTTACCCGTCTTTATGACGCATGCTCTGCTGCCAATATTCCCATCTGGAGGAGTCTTGGGTAACAGAGCGAATCCGGATACGTGCTGGATACGTGTGGGCGTGGAAATTTTTGAATCCGGAAAGAAAAAGTTGCGGATTCAAAAATATACGGGTACGTGTTGACGGGGTCTCAGTTTCACACTTGCCGCAGCCGTTTAATAGAGGCACTGAAGACTCATATATACAAAGTTAGCTTTGCATGGCTTAAGCCGAGGTAAAAATATTCACTCATTTCAGTCAGAAGAAGACCTGTGTACAACAGTGTCTATTGTTTTAAACTCAAATTCAGGCACCTTCTCGCAGTTATTTGTGAAGATTTTACTTTACATGGACGCCGAGGCAAACCATGTAGAAATGAGTCCTTGGTGCTTCTCTTCTGCGGCAACGACGTATTCCAAACTGGACTATTTGTTTCACCGGTAGCTACCGGTGTGGTTAGCAATTTTGTCCTTTCGTTCCATCAGAATCTTTGTCAAGGCTGTAACGCTTACTAGACTGTCAAGACATGTCTCCGTATTCATACCCCCATCAACTGTTTTGTTTGCTGGCAGGAGCTTTGGGACTTAAAATTGTCTGACTCCCGCTACAAGTGCAATCTCCCATGTTATACCGAGCTTTCACTGTATTGGAGCAACAGAAAATAATTTGCTTTTTTTAATAGACTCTTATGACACCGTTCAATTTAGCACTTATAGCATGCCAGCTTGTCGATCTTCTCGACCACTTCAGTATTTACGTAAATCAGGTCCAACCTTTTAACCTTAAATAAACAAAAACAACAACAACAGGTCTAACTTTCACACCATCTCCAGTCTCAGATGAACAGGTACCGTGTAAAAACGTAGACCGGCTTTAGCGACAACAGCACAATTCTGGAAATCTTCAACTTATAAAAGACACACTAGCTTACTATCATCGGTATGTGCGAACAGGCGTTTTTCACTTTTTCAGTGAAGAAAAGTTAAATGAAGCTTTCCGGGGTGTCTTTCTTTTGAGAATTCGGCAAAAAAATTTCAGTCAAATCTCCCCCCACCCCCTCCTCCCCCTCCTCATAGTCGTTCTTTTCCTCAAATCCAAAGTTCTCTATTCTTTCCATGCAGGAGGCTGGACGCTAGTCAAAAGGGTGATCTTTTCCGACGGTTTGCAACCAACAAAAGGAGAAGAGATTCAAACCACCGACTATAGAATTCAGCTTTCAAACTACAGTTCCAACCTACACTTTCTTGTCGCCGACGGTCTAAAGAACCTTAGGAGCGACATAGGCTTTCAACAATTCAGATTCTACTGCCGCAAGGCCACACCAGGCAGAGTGTTTCATATTATGACAAAAACCACCTCACTAGGGGAGGCTGTAGTGCAATACTTTACTGGGAACACCAACGTCCCTCCCCAGGCATGCGACTCTTTCACAGCACTGCCAGACGATAACTCTACGTTATCTGGTAAGTGCATGGAATGGGGGTACCCAACAAAGAACACGTGGGGAAAAAACGCTACAACTCCACAAAATATTAAATTATACAAAAAGCTTGTTCTATGGAGAACGGAAAGTGCTGTAGCAATGGGCCCTTCGGATTACTTCTGCGATGATTTGACAAAGAACGGAACAGATGGAGACACGTGGGAATTTTTCGTGCGATAAGTCTACATCACTTTTATTTTGAGATTTCGCTTGAGACTGTTTAATTGCCCTTTGGGACTGTTTTAAGCAAACTAATAGTGACCTAGTTTTCTGCGCAACTTCGTTAGAGCCAAAAACCCAGAACAGTCCCATAGTGCAATTCGACACAACACAGACCCAGTCTCAACCTACAATTCGCTACTTTAGAAAAAGGAAGTAAACTGGACCGAGCTAACTTTCGCAAAGACTTCTGGGACTATTACTAACAAAAGGAAAAAAAATTAGCCAATAGCTGATCGCCGTATTCCCAGTAACGATCCCATGAACAACTGCGGGACGCATTTCGTTTCTAATAGACTCCGTTTGCCCCTTATTTGGCATGAACTTTCGTTTTCAAATGCTCATACATATGTATTTGAACAAAGATAACTAAATACGCAAAATTTGGGTGCGAACGAACAAAGTATTAAAGAAGGAATCGACAATAGTCATGAACACATAAGATGATATGGTTTATATACTTTCACGGTTCACGGACTCGCGTGGATAAAACTTTACTGGGCCACTGAAAAAAAAGTCTCTAGAGAACATGAATACAAGACGATATGCATATATCTAAGTTCAGAAACGGTCCCCTCAGTTCGGCTTTAACGTAATTGTCTGCCTTACCTGGGAGCGGTGGTTTCTGCAGGCCGCAGAAACAACTACTAGCAGGGTATAAGCAAATGTAACAAAAAGTATAAAAGGATACACGGGTTATGGTCATCCACATTGCAACGATCCAGGAGTAAAGGAATCCCTTCAAGTTCTCGCACCTATATGAACATTAATAAAACCAATAAACCAATTACTGTATTAAAAAAAACCCGCGACTTAGAACCTGTTAAGCTAAAATTAGCCAATTAGGGCCCCTTCGTAGAGGAAGCTGTTTGGCCGAAAATTTTAAACAGGTTTTTATTCTCTAAAATGTCTAAAAAAAAAAATCTGAACACTTGGGTAAAGAAGATAAGTCAACATTCAGTATCCTCTTCGGTGCTTTATCACTTCAACTGCAATGCAATGGTATGCAGATTTTATATAAGGAATAAGCTGAATACTACTGAATCCTCTTAGCTACAACGTATTTTTTTCTTCAGAAAATAAGAATCTATCTAATAACCTTAATAGCCTAAATTTGTGCTAATCACCATTTACTGAAGAACCTGTTTAGGCTAACTTGGGAAAACGCAGGTTCTTACTTGCGGGTTTTTACTGATTAACAGTAAATAAGCACTAATATCAGAAGGTATATTCTCTGCACTGTTCTTTATACATTTCCTATGATACTGATGAGGAGAATTTGTTTAGCAATCAAGACCTTTTCAATTGCTGATCATCTCCTTTTTTCTCCTGACCTTTAAGATTGATTAATTATTGCAACTTTAAGGAGAAATTGAATGCTGGTCGCTAAAAGGGGGTTAAAGAGTTTTGACCACCAACGTCTGATAAGTGTTTGTATAAACAAGGTTTTCAATGAAAACACGAAGAAGGTTCATTTTCCATTTGGACCATAAGACAGTAGTCTTTAAAAACCAAAATGGTCTCGTACATGGGAGCTTCTGAAGATGGATTCCGCCTCAATCAAAACGCAATATAACCCTACTTGGCAGGTGCCAGTTAGTCCTTTCATGGAGCGCGCAAGGAGAAAACATGAAGGGTGGAATAGGCCTCCTCTCCTTTTTCACCCCTCATGTGTGCAAATCCTTGAAATTTCTCCCCTTGCCCAAAAAAACCAGCGCTTGCTATGCAGGCATGCATTCTTGCCTTGTTTTGATTGGCTGTGTGTTGGTAGCACATGTTTCCAATAACTCGCACCAGGTCTCTCTGAAAGCCATGACTAGGGCTCAGTCTCCCCGAGTCTACACCTTGTGGAACAGAGCTGACATTGCTAAAGGTTTCTTTGACGCCAGGTTGAGCTGTCTCCTTTAGTAAACCTGCAGAATTGAATTGTACTTATTGTTAGCAAAAACTATTAAAGTGAATTTGAAACATGTCAAATTTTGTATATTTGCTGCCAGAAAGCTACGCTCTTAGCAATGACAACTTGAAAGAGTAAATAAAGACAAATAATGTGACAGAAAATTTACCTTCATAATTCACTTAGAGACTGATGTGAAGTAAGCTTGTCTAGAGACCTGTGTTATTTTTGGCTGGACCTTCGGTACTTCTTTATATGACAGAGATCATAATTAAAGTTGAAATCACTATTTTACCTAGCCTGCGTGGCAGGCGCAAAGTACCAGTGCTGTGAGGATATTGTGCTGGCAGACATTAACTAAATATTAAAGAATGAACAACACAGGGTAAGAGAAAGAAGCAACAGCAAATTCCCCCAACATATGCCATCACCTTTGGGGGTTTTAAACTCTGGACACATTGCTACTCATGAACGACCGAGCAACTAAGTGATATTGGCTTAGAAACAAGCTAATAATAATGCAAAAGCTATACATTCTAAATGACTAACTGCAAACAGCCAGAAGCTATGGGCAATGTAGTGATGACACAGAGGTTTTTGAAATGCATTAATGGGGACATTTTGTTAGAAATCAATAGGACGTTGTTTCACTAGTTGAAGGAATAACTATACGTAGGTTTTCTTAGACATAACTAATTCAGGGTTCATACAAAAAATTGCAACCATTTTTCAAGGACTTTTCAAGGACTTTTCAAGGACTTTTCAAGGACCACATTAGATTTTCAAGGACAACCTACTAGGAATATAATTTCACAGATTGTACAAAAATGCATATTCCCAGTATATTCTAATAAGACTTTAAGGCTTTAACTGTTTGCTTCACCAAATTCTCTACATTTTTCAGTTCACTTGTCTTAAACTGATAGTTAATTATTGCATAAAACATGGCGCACTTTATGTAAATGACCTTTACATTCACTGAGCTACGATTTATATTCTGTCTTGGACAACCAAAAAGCATCAAAAAATTCTTTCCAGGCTACTGCATTCAAAGTTGAAGAAAATTCAAGCTCTTTTCAAGGACTTGCACAGAAATTTAAGGACTTTTCAAGGAAAAATGGAATTCAAGGACTTTTCAAGGACTTCCCCTAAAATTCAAGGACTTTTCAAGACTGTGCGAACCCTGTAATTTTATAAATGAATCATGAAAGAAATTTCCATTCCTTTCCATTTTCTTGACTAACCCAGACAAGTCTCCAGTAATGCTGTTCTGTCCTGCAAACCAGTGATATTTGATGGTAGTCCAGTACTAATGGAGAGTAGACTCAAAAGCCTTGTCACAATCAGCACCTGAAACTGATAAAAAATGCAATTTTAGGCCCGTAACTTTATAGTGTCCTTGCCAGGCACTCGGCCGGAGTCACACATTCCTGCCCAGGTGTAGGGGTGGGAAGCATTGCTTGACTTCAGCCTGAGCAGCTGCAAAGGAGGAAACTAGTAATTTCATGTTCAAAATGAAATGCAACTTTCTACCGTTGAGGTCATTGTGGAAACATTTTATTGATAAAAATGAAGCCTAAAAAATGCCCAAAAAAGAAAAGCATTGGGAAGAAAAGAGTGAGAAGTTGGTGAAGAGAAATAGATGGCTGTAATGCCACTTCTAAAAATTTTGCCTTCTACATGTATGTGTTGTGGTTCAATTTTATCCTTGGTTTGGATTTTATTTTCCTTTGTTCCAAACTCATTATCATACATTACCATACCCCCAAACAAAGGAAAATAAACTTTAAACCAAGGATAAAATTGAACCACACAATATGCATGCCTAAACTTGTAATGTAGAATCAGAAACATAAGCCAGTGTAGAACTCAACTTGCAATCGATGTTTTGGGCTGTTTTTTGTTCTTTTTAACCACATGTACAGTGACCAGCACAGACAGCACAAGTGTGAGGAGTCAAAGCAAGAGTAAAACGTAGAAGTTAACCCATTTGATCACGGGAATTTTGCCAAAAATCACCTTCTGAAGCCAATCAAGCTGTTTTTTCACTGTCTTGCTGTAATGAGCCAAAACTTCCCAACATTCTGTTTATAAATCAAGCACTTTGTGACCCATTCCAGATGCAAAATATCAGCAAAAGAAGTTTCGAAATAACTTTTCCTTTTTGCATCCTTTCCTCCCCCGACAGCTTTTCTTCCCTCATTTTTGTTGTTGTTGTTGTTATTGTTGTTCTCTTTTGATTTGTTTGCTTGTTTGTTTTTGTTTTGTTCTTTTCTGTTACTGGGCATTTACTAGGCTTCATTTCAGTGGGTAACGTTAGGAAACATTCTGGGAATGCCTTAAGGATCTTGGGATTGGATGGATGGAAAGGTAGGTGGGCAGTTGAATTTTCAGGTCAAGATTGTAAGGTTTTTTGTCATTTCCCCTGCCTTCTTCACTGAATAGTGCTGTTTCTGATCTGGTTTGAAAGATCTCTTCCTTCTGCACAAGTTAGATGATGAAGATGTTGTCCTTGACTGTTAAAACAGAAGGGATGTGGATCCACATGGGCAGTTACAGGTGGTTTACGGGTCAATCGGTTAGGCAGAAAAATTATGCAAGACACTTACAAAGTCATCAGATGAGGTATCCATTTCTTGAAGTCTTTCAGTGATATTTACAGCATGATTTTCAAACTGATCAGCTACATAATTTAATGATGATGCATAAAACTGCTCTGCTACTGGCTGCCCTTGTGATCTGTCACTTGGTTCATCTAAGGCATCTAAAACATTCAACGAAAAAATTCAATCACCATTTGCATACCAGCAATGGTGAAACTTCTGTAGATGGCCAAAAAGGCTGAAGCATTGAATATCAAAGTTACAAATAATTATTAAAGTTACAAATGGAGTTGGATCTTTGGCTCAATTAACCTGCAAAAGACTACAAGTAATTACTCTACATCAAGGCCAAAACATTCAAAATAATGTACCTGTTAAAACAAGTCTTAAATGGAGTTAGGCCTTTGGCTTGACCAAGCCAGTATTAAAAATAACACCTTTTTTACACTACATGGTCTAATATTAATCCTTTTAGCTACTCCCTAGGGCTGTCAGTAAGATTTCAAGTAGCCACATATAAGTAATTAGTAAGGTGTAGGTGCAGTATTGACAGCTAGGAAGTCCTTTTCATATATCTTCTTTGTTAATCCCGATGGAAGTAGCGGTTGGGTCATGTTCATATAGTAATAACCCTGGGAAATCTCCGGCCCTCAGACCTTGATGACAACCCTGTAATGAATGTAAAATAATTTTAAATTTACCTTTATTGATAATGGTAGGTAAATAAATATCAAACTTACCTGTTGTTTTCACCTGGAGTAAGTCCAACAGAACAACCCTATTAACCAGCAGCAAGACAAAATTACAATACTTAAACACAACGGTACTCACTACATGTGCAACAATAATGCCCACTCTAAGAATAAACCAATAACAATATTATTTTGTTATACTGTGAAAAATGCAACATTTGCATAAGATAATACTATTTTGACAGATATTTTTCAGTTTTCTGTTCCTAGACGTGAATCCCATCCCTTCACTGTACTTGAAACTGTAAATGCAGTTCTACAGTACTGCTCAAAAGAATGCTACATGTACCAATCTCGTCTCATTTCTCGAAAGACAAGTGTCTCATCCCAGAGATGAGCATGTCGTCTCTAGAGCCAAGAGTCTCATCTAAAGAGAATCAGTACTGCACAGTGGCAGATCCAGACCTTCAGATAAGGGGGGAGGGGGGATCTGGCCTTCCAGACTCTGAGATAAGGAGGGGGGCCGGTCTCAAAAATATTTTTTTCGGCCCTTATGATCGGGCCTCATTTTGGTCTAAAAATAAGGGGGGACAGGCCCCATAGGTACCTCGCCTGGATCTGTCACTGTTGCAGCAATTCTGGCATAAATTACAAGAAAGGTCCAACTTCTCTATGACTAGGACATATGGCTCAGATCAAAAAAGAAACAACACACTTAACAGGGGGCCTGCTAAAGCTTCAAACATCGGGTAAGTCTTAGGCTGAGACTTTTACTCTATTGAAAAACATGTTCCAAAAACAATACATGATAAAAGAGCCAACATCTGAACCTCTTTATATTTGCCTACAACAGCAAGGCATACGACCTGTTTTAAACTGACACAACACGTCACTTACATCACACTTAGTGTGACGATACTGTTGATCCATGAAAACAATACGGAGTAGTGTATAAGATTCCTCGTGAATGCAGGAAAGAATACGTAATTTTAAAGGCAAAATGGGAAGATGCATGACTGTATGGACAGATTATGGCTTTCAAGAACTCAAACCTAAGTCATTTCTGAGTATACCAGTAAGACTTAATTGGTATTAATAATCTGTTTTGAGACAAGGTTAAGTTGATTGACTGAGATCCTCACCGGTACTCTTGTAAGAGTTAAAGGTAAAATCCCATACTTTAGTGTATAAACAAAGGAGCTACGTCATGATAAAAGCCATAATACAAGACATAATGAGGTGGATAGATCCTAGAGTGATGCCATTTAAAAGAAACCTTTTTGGAGAAATTCTGCATGACACTATTACATTTTAAAATATTCTACAACACAAAATAAAATAATGCCAGCTGTCTATTTAGCAGAGACAAAGCCTCTTACCGGTACCTAAAACATATTTTACTTTATACCTTCTTTACCTTGCGAGTGGATCAAATTCAATTCCTTGATACATCTCCGGGAATAAACCATTACAGATCAAGTAATCTAAAATAAAATATCTGAAAAAAAAAAATTAAAAAAAGCTTTATTAACCACAGAAGCTCTATATAGTTAAACAAGACACTAAAGCCACGTACGTGATCTGATTCACAGGGAGGGACACTCCCTTATTTGGCCAGATGGGTATGTGCAACTCAACAGGGTGTGGTTTTTAAGGTCTTCTCACTATTTCACTATTTAGCGTCTTGAATACGGTGTCTTTTTGGAATGTAAAGGCGGATGCCTCATAAGTGGTCTAACAATTTTTTTCTTTTTCAAAAAAATATGTGTGTAATTGCGTGATGTTAGTTTTAAAAATTACCTGATTCTGTGTGCGAAACAAAAGGAAGCAGAATACATGTACAATAGAATAGAATAATTTATTTAATGTCAAAGACATAGGAAGTGTTTGCACAATTTTCCAAGCATGAGGCTCATGTACAAAACAAGATAAGCAGGGTCCTGAAATCGGGTTTCTTGTCTTAAACAAGGTAGTAAAATGAATGATTGTTGTCTGAAACAGGGTCAGGGTTTGAAGGCCTTGGTGGCACACTACTCTACCCAAACTACTCTGGAGTGCCCCCCCCCTCCCGCCCCCCGCTCCTTGGATCTGATTATTTATACCCACCCCCACTCAAGTTGAGTCTTCTCAGCGCACAAATGAACAATGTGAGAAATAATCTTCAGTCCACAGTGGTCTCTTACAAGCTGCACCCTGGAAAAAACACAAATAAAAATAGTGGAAAAACTTCAGTAATCCTGAGGAGCAAGTCCAGACAGCCTTGTCCAGTGTAAGCTGAGAAATACATGACTGTATACCAAAAACGGAAAAGCTTGATTAAAGTAGGCATGCACAAGTACCTGTTCTGTTCATTTAAACAGTTGTATATTATCATGCATAAACAGTCTCGAATGCTGTGATTTGTTGATGAAAACACATCTCTGTGGGGAAATAATAAATAAGCAGAAAAAACCATTAAGTTTGTATAAAATTAATAACAAGCACAAAAAGGTCACGCATAGATTTAACTGAATGCCAGTGGATCAGAAACACAGTTATCAAACAAGAAATTTCTACTCACTAGATTATAAAAAGTGTAGAGTTTCAAACAACACAGCAGAATAGCATGATTTTACTTTTTGATTGATAAATTGGGAATTCAAAGGTTCAACCAAAACAGTTGAATAGCATCATTTTTTTTCAGGGCAGGATGAAGAGTAGTCTTCCATGCAGCTGTTGTCTGTGTCATCACACAGTGAGGGGTAACCACACAATGAACAGCTGTATGGGAGACTAGATAAAGAGGGTAAGAAAGAATAACTAACTACTTATCATTATTTTATTGAGAAAAGGTAAATTTAATGTTTCCCACAGGATAACAAAACTCACAAGAAAAATTGTGGGAAGCATTTCTTCCACACAAGTCCCTGAGTAGTCTCATTTTTGACCACTGCATTACCAAGAAGCTGAAGGCTACTTCTTAAAACATCATTAACAGCATCCACTCCTACATGCATAGAAAGAAAACAAGTTGGTATAACACGTCAGCACAATCCTCTTACCAAACAGGAGAAAGGGATTGACCTTAAAACAAGCCTTCAACTACCTCTTTCAATTTCCTGGTACTTTGGTTTCGACAAAGTTATGATTATGTCCATTGCCTGATCTGCCACACTGGAAGATCTGAAATTAGACAAGACAACAAAAATATTATTGTAGTTTATTAGTATGGGTAATAGCATGATTTGTGGTGATATTTGGCATAAATAACGCAAGTGATATTTTGAAATTGCTATACGTAATTTCACAAGCTGTTGGGTGAGTGAAATTTGAAAAAATTTGGAAATATCATGAGTGGTATTTATGCCACATATCACGTACAAATCATGCTATTATTTGTTTACACTCCTACCCGCAAACAGTTTGTAATTTTCACATGTAGATATTTCAAATTAAGCTGAAATACCACTGCTCTAGGCCAATCAAATTGCAGAAATTTCTCATGTAGTAGTATAAAAATTGTATTTTATAACACTTCATTTACCCAAGTTAACTGGGAACAGGACAGAAACAGCACTTCAAATACAACATACCTGTAAAACATTTTTCTGAAACATGGTGAGTTTTTGTATTACAGAACTTTATGCTCAAAAGTAAGTTACCACCTAGCTCTCACAAGACAAGAAATCAAATGGAATAGCACATGACTTAAATCAGGTAGTGTACAATGCAATTTACATCTCATGAGAGATTAGTACAAGTAAGGGTCACTTGCTGTGCGATTCTCATGGCACAAAAAGGATATAAAATTGCAAGTACAGTTGTATCCTTGCTAAACTTTACTGTGTGACAAAACTTCAAAGCTATGCAAACCAAATATTAGCATTGCTAGTCAACACAACACAAAAACATTTTAACAAACAGAAATTTTGATCAAGATTAGAAATTAATACAAAATATTAAAAGGACTTACTCTAAAGACTTACTACCTGTGTAAAGCATAGAATTATCAGAATTTTGTCCATAATGCACACAAATTCATCACACATTCACTAAGTGACTCGATCATGCACGAACATTTTGAATTGTTTCTTGGTGTTACAGAAGCTATTGCTGATTTGCTTTTGTTTTGTGGTGCAGATATTGTGCAATGTATTTTCAGTCTTCTGTAATGAATCATTTGGTGTTTACCCTTGTTTAGGTTTTAAACAAGAATTTCTACTGCCTCCTATGAATAAGTTAAGAGCTAGAA
>OZ037784.1:30217319-30444819 GCA_964035525.1 Porites cylindrica | reverse complement strand
TTGTTTTCTCCTAGCACGACGTTTTTCAACAGTCTGAACATAATGCCTCACTTTTTGGCAAAACACAGCAAGAACGAAAAGAACCAGAAAGCACGTGATCATCTGCCAGATGCTTAGAAACGTTAGGGCGTGACATAGTGACTTGCTATTTTCCAACCACGATGGACCTATAACATGAATCACGAGCATGATCCCGGGTCCAAGTAACGTAGCTGTAAAGTCCAGCGCAGCCAACAATATGATGTGAGGACATCTTAGGTTTGTACGATGGGAAACAAACGGTATGACAAGATTCCCGCACACGCCTAGTAGCGCTAGTGTAATGGCGACCACAAGCTGAACAGTACTGGGTACCACAAACATCGCTGGTATGCTGTAATTTCCTCAGTTGAATGTGAAACAGAAGCTCTGAAAAAGCAAAAAACAGCAAATCAGGTGAGAATGTATTACACTGAAAGAGTAAATCGGGAGCAACTTTTTTAAATGTATTGTATGCGTACGCAAAGGACTTAAGGAACGATTTACACGGCTCAACTTTGACGCATGCGATGTGCTTGCGACAATCCTACAACGGGAGTTTTATCATGGTCATCTCACTTACAACTGACTTCCCCGCAGCTATCGTAAGTTTGATTTACAAGGTACGATTTGGGTTGTACATCTACGGTAAGCACATCGCACGTGACAGATTTGTGCCGTGTAAATTGGTCTTTACAAAAAATTTTCCTTTGGTGCAGAATGTTTACCACCTTACCGATCCGGTGATTAATTTGTCATTTTTGCTGTATGTGTACAAATTGTTTTAAATTACCTTAATTACCGCGCTTTTTTAACTGATTAAAAAGAATTACCTCAACAAGCATAAGGTAACAAGCGCTAATTAGTATGCGTTAAAAAGCCTTTTCAATATACACATGTTTTTTTAAACAATACAACAATATTTTTTTATTTGTTTTCAGGATAAGAACTGAGGACGCAGATTTTCCGTTCGTTGCCATCAATAAAAGTGGGACAATTACCCGCTACAAAGTATAGCCAAATCAACTGAACATACTGAAAAGAGTATAATCAAATTACAGCCCATATTTTCTGAAGCTTCCCAAACGGGATGGCCTGAATCATTTGATTTTCTTATCGGAATTTTCGGTTTTCCCATGTAAATTGTAAGTACCCCATGCCAAGTCTTTGGATCTAGTGCCATTGTACCTTACCTTAAACAAAGCCATCAAACGTTACTTAACTTCGCCGCGGAGCAAATGTGGAATTTTTGAGAAGCGATCGAAATACTCCAAGTTCGAACCAAAAAATGAAGCTTTTTGGAGCGCATATTGCTGTTTTAGTTACAAACAAGAGAAAATTAGAATAAACGGTAGCAAAAGAAAATCCCACTCACTAGCATTTAGAACGAACAGCCTACGCGGTTGAATATCAACCTGAAGAATTTCAGGCTTTGACCGAGAATCGACCCCTGACCTATACGATGACCGGACGCAAAGCTCGATTTATTGAAACGTGGGTGTGTTTAATGCAGCCACTGACTAACTATGAAAAAAAAAAATAATGTAAAATGCACAACGGTGTCTTTCCTCGTCGATCCGGATAAACCAACTTATTTTGAACAAATCTAAAGCAGTCATCGTGTTCTTTTATCAAGCGATTGATTTGTTTTCAGTTCTCTGGCTGCGTCGTGCAAGTTGCAGCCAATTCATTCCGGTTAGCTGTTGCATTGGGTCGTCTAAATACTGTAAATAACTACCAAATTAGGTCAAGCTGGGTTAGGGGCATACTGATATACTTTTTCGAGACGTTACCAAACCTTACCCTTACACACTGTGACCACAAGGGCTAGCATTTCGTTCTCCGCGCTTCGTGAACGTAACAGTTGTGTATCATAAATTTCTATAGAGCAAGCCGTGTTCATCCGGAGAGGAGTTCACCGGACGCTGGTATATTGATGCCAGTCGGTTGCCAAAGCTTGAAAGCATTTAAGCTCATGCAAGAGAGAATGAGCTTTTAACAGAAGCGAACGTCAAGTTTTTAAGAGCCATTAAACTTCAAAACTGTTGCATCAATTTTAGCCGAAGAGCAATTTGACTCACCTTATTTTGAGATATACTGTTCCTTTTGCTGTTTAAAGGTTAATGCAACACAAAACTATCCACAGTATAAAAACAAGATTTTGTTTTATAGTAAAAGGACAGTAATTACGGGAAAATCACCTTTTGTTGTGCTAATAACATTACCAGTTGCCAAGCACCGATTTAAAGTAATTAACTAATGAATTAAGCTTTTGTTTCTAGATCAGTAGATCAACAATTTCGAAAAACATTAAGCTTTTGGATCGATAGGTGAGAGTTTTGCTATCCTGAATCTTCTTTTTTTCTATGAGGTCAGAGTGTTCATATAATTTTTGAAGTATAAAAATTTTAAAAATTTTTTAAACGATTTACGTACACTTGAAAAGTTTGCTGCGAATACAGATTATGTAAGAATAGGCTGGCCACAACGCAGCTCTGGGAATCATTGGTCTCCCTTTCTCCCTAATCCTCAAGCACAATTTAAGGAACAAGGTAAAGTGACACGGGACGATTCGCAACGACGATTTTAGTGCAATACAGCGTTGCAATGTTGGAACAATGTTGTAACTATTCGAAACAATGTCGCAACAATGTTGCAACGCTTTATTAAGCTAAAAATCGCCGTTGCGAATCGTCTCGTGCGACATCACTTTAAAACTCCTGTGATATTGAGATTCCGCCCAGTGACGTCATAAACCGGGTGAGGAAAGCAAGACTGGGTACTAGGTCTAGTCCTTTCTTGACGTGACACTGCAGGCTCAGAATAATCACGACGTCTGTGCACGAAAAGCAACGACCACAGCTGACGACCAGTCGATATGATGCTTGAAATGGCTCACTCCGAGGGTTTCGCCAAAAACTCAGTACGATCAGGCCACTAGGTTAGATGTAATAACGAAAAATTTAACCTACTGTTATAAGTCTGTAAAGTACTCAATACCTCTCCTCGTGATTTTTTTTACCCTTTCCCCAAACAGAGAGCCCGTTTACAGGCTATTACATTTCTAGTCGGCAGAATCGTCATCGAGTGTTCTCTCGGTAGTTACGTTCCAGTGGACAAGAACTGCTCACTGTGCCACTAGCTAAACTTGATACTTATGGAGACCGGGAGTTCAGCACTGCTGAGCCAAGGCTATAAGGAATAACTTACTTCTCAGCATTATCTTAGTACTTTCAGATATTCTTAAGCTCTGTAGATTTATCTCGGTATTTTTAGCTTTTAGACTTTTTACCTAACCATAATGATTGGAAAGCGCTACAGAAGCTGAATAGCGCTGTATAATTTAATATCATTACTTATCGTCTGATACAGTCGGTTTACTAATGTAAAAAAGATGAAAGGTTGAAGTTTCGGGCTGATCTAGGAGTTCGTAAGTGCTAATCATCAGATTTTAGGGTCTCTTCTCTTCTCTTTCTCTGGCCCTGGAATGTAGGAACGATTGAGCTAATCTCGTAGCGAGAACCCTTTGCCAAACACACGGACAAACACCGTTAAGATTTTTAGTCGAGGGACGAGATTAGGAGAGAGGTTGCTTCGGAACTTTGATCCATTCTGATAAGAAGTTGTCATACGCGGCGGATATAAAACTTAATTTGTTGGCCACCACAAAACGGTCAACTCTTTTCGGTGAAACTCTCCGTGACACGATATAAAAGTTGTTCTGTTTGGTCGGTAAGCAGATTTATTCCTAAAAGACAACGTGATGACATTAGGAAGTTTAAGAAACGACGTTTTTGAGCGACTCACGCAATTTGAAGTGGACTCTCGGCACTCTTAGACCGTGATTTTGAAAAAATCCTTGGGCAAATAGTAAAGAGTAAAGGCACTCACCGTCGCTGCTTAAAATCCCTATTAATGAGCCCGCGCACGGATCTAAAAACCGACTGAACGATGGGAGATGGGGAAATTGAGCACCGGAAGTCCCTTTCCGTACTTTCGACGCGTTTCTGCCACTCTCATTTGACAGTGCCTTTTCTTAGCTAAATCTGACTTGCTAGTGAATGCAACTTTTAAACTCCTTTCTCACTATCTTAGCGGAAACAGCGGCATTCCCTCTTAAAAACTTGTTAACAGGTAAGTTACTCTTGGATGAAGAGAAGTGATGACGTCACAAAAACGGAATTTGAGAAATTCCCTGGAGATAGGTTGTATATCCAGAAAGAACAAGACGAAAAATGTTCACTTGCCAAAAATCAGCGTATTAGTGCAAATTGGCGGGGAGAAATAAACATTGTCATGCTCCAATGCCCCCGATGTGAGCCAATTTTAGAACGGTTTGTCAGTGATTCATCAAAACATAAAGGTGCTTAAATGGCTGATTTCTTGGCGTAGGGGCTTTTTCATCTTGCTCTCTGAATATGACATCCAACCCATAATTTCACAAATTTGAATTTTTGTTACGTCACACTTCTCTTGCTCTCAGTTTGTCGGCTCCATTAAAAAAATGTAATGACCATGTTTCCAAATCAAATTTCAAATCAGGTGATTGTAGGTGGCTTAACTCATGAGACGCACACCTCACTTCCAACCATTTCAATGATTAAAGATGCTGAAAAGTGTGTACAAAAAACTTTCCTGCCCCTCAAAAGAAAATGAAAGAGACCACACAAACGTAACTACTTAATAATTAAGTTAAATAGAACCTTAATCAAAACACTACTTACAAACGCTTCCCCTAATTATCACACATAGTAATGGTACAAAGCCTTGTGAAATAAAGACTTAAAGATACTTTATTTTTAGGCCCCGTTCACACGTATCCGGATATTTTTGAATCCGCAACTTTTCTTCCGTCCACACGTACCCGATGAATCTGGCATACGAATCCGCAACTTTTTGAATCCACTCTCCAAGGTGGAAATTTCTGAATACGCTATGAATCAGGAATCGTGTGGACGCTAAATCCGGATATTTCATATCCGGTGACGTAACACGATCGAGCCCAGTTCTTTACCGTGAATACTGTATTCAAGATGGCAATCTTGTTCCCAGGTTCTCTCTCTTACCCGTCTTTACGACGCATGCTCTGTTGCCAATATTCCCAGAGGAGCTCATGGGTACTAGAGTGAATCCGGATACGAGTGGACGGGCAAATTCGATTTGAATAGGGATACGTGAAGACGTGGAAATTTTTGAACTCGAAAAGAAAAAGTTGCGGATTAAAAAATATCAGGATGCGTGTGTTGGAGCGCTAGCAGCTATATTAACACAAGATTCAATGGTAGGCAGAAGCATATAATATGCTTCTGATGGTAGGCCAGTCCCGATACTCGGAACCAGTCCAGCTTAAAGATTAGTCTACTGAAATCATTATTAGTTCTTAATTTTGTCAGGAAATTCAACAAAATTGTCCTTATACATATTTTTGTGGGACTTGACCCTTTCATCATCATTTGTGAACAAACTTTATACATGCACATTGTTTTAGTACAGTCATTTTTTTTCGCCAGGAATCCAAAAATGTCAATAAAACTTTAAATGGAGTTTAAGTAAAGGGGGAAATTAAGCAGTTTTGACTGGTGCCAAAGAAAAATCATAATATTTTATTATATAAACATCAGTGAAATTCCAAGTGAGCTTTTGCGCGACGACATGGTACCTTAACTCACATCTTCAAAAGTGCAGAAATCTCCGTATGTTGTTACGGTACATAATAAATCGCTCCTTCTGCAGCAAAGAAATAATGTATAGTGAAATGGTTTGTAATTACATTGGTGTTGATTTAGTAAATAGAACATTAGATGGCCGCTTGGAGATAAAGAATTTCTCTTTTCGTGTTATAAAATATTTCAACACGAGAAGAGACATTTCGTATCTCCTCGCGGCCATATAATAACTTCGATTTAAGAGAGGATAAAGACGTGTCTGACTCGAGGCGCGAGCAATAACGAGGCAATGAATGATACCGTGATACTGGTGAAAAGCACAATAATAAACATTCTATCTAACACCATGGCAGCCTTTTGCCACTGCTGAGTGTTTGCATTCTTGGTCTTTTCAGCCTCAACAGAAAGTGCCAGGTGGTCAAGAAGGCCCAAGGCACGGCCATCTGCAAAACAACGAAATTGACAAAAACAAGGGATTTTAATAAATGAATAAATAAAGGAACGGATAAATGGAGGACTGGACGAACGAAGAATGGATGAGCAGGGGAGGTGGGAGGAATAAACGACGTGTAGAAGGATGGCAAACTGGTGGATGCATGGCTGGATGGCTTCCTACCTGGCTGGATGGATGGGTGGATGAATGGATGGGTAGATGGATGGATGGGTGGTTGGATGGCTGGATGGATGGATGGATGGATGGATGGATGGATGGATGGATGGATGGATGGATGGATGGATGGATGGATAGATGGATGGATGGACGAATGGATGGATGGATGGGTGGGTGGATGGTCGGTTGCGTGGGTGGGTGGGTGGATGGATTGATGGATGGATGGATGGAAGGACGACTGAATAAATGGATGGACGGATGGATGGATGGCTGGATGTATCGATAGATTGGGGTGTTGCTGCTTATACCAAATACCTTAGTCGAATTGAAAGGCTATTGAGAAGGGCCTTTCGATTTGGGTATATTCAACATGAAACATCGATTTAATAGGTTATTAAAGACGGGGATGTGAGGCTCTGGAAAAGTATTATGGGTACTTCCTGGCATCCCCTGCAGGATCTTCTCCCCCCACTTAAGAACAGGGCTCTACGCGGTAGGTCACATCCTTACCAGATCCCATGTGTTAATACAGAGAGATTTAAGAAATGCTTTGTAAATAGATGTCTCTCTGATTCTAAGTAGCTCTCTTGGTAGATTGTAATTAAAACTTAGACAGTTGTATCTTCATTTTATAATGGAATTGTAAGTTTTAACGTTTGATTAAAACCTTGAATAAAGACTTTTATTATTATTACTTTCTATTATTATAGATAGACTGATAGACCGATAGATGGATGAATGGATGGATGGTCGTATGGGTGAATGGATGGATGGATGGATGGATGGATGAATAGATGGGTGGGTGGACTAATAGATCCATGGATAGATTGATGCACCGATAAATGGATGGATAGATGGTTGGGTGAACGAATAGATGGATGGATGGTTGGGTGGATGAATGGAGGGATGGCTAGTTGGCTGGTTGGGTAGGTGGATGGATGGATGGGTGGGTTGCTGGCTGGATGGCTCAATGTGTCGATGGATGGATCGATCCATGGATAGATTGATGGACCGATGAATGGATGGATGGAAATTAATGGATGGATAGTTGGGTGAATGGATGGATGGATGGATAATTGGATAGTTGGGTAAGTGGGTTGATGGATGGATGCATGGATGGATGGATCGATGGATCGTTGGCTGGCTGGCTCGATGGATGGATGGGTCGATTGATCGATGAAAGGACTCACCGACTAACAGGGTCTGGGCAAAAGCATTTAATACCTGTATTTGATTCCTTTTCATTCGAGGCAACGACCAGCCCCTTGGACGGTTTTATCTCCTCAACTAAGCAACCTGAAATGTCGTTGCGTATTCTGTTAGCGCTTTGTCCGAACCCAGTTTCTTGCAAGTCCTCGCAAGGCGAGTAAGGAAACCATGACGATCCGGCAGAACACACCAAGGTTTCATCCGTCTGGTCTTGCGAATGCTCTGTGTTGCTACATTTTCTAGAATTCAATCGTCGCTTTAAATTTATCTTTCCCTCTTTCTGAGGAGCAAAAGCCACTTTTCTGGGTTCTTCGTCTCCATTCACATTAGCGTTATTTTCATGCTCATCCGGGAGAGAAAAATAGACAGTGGTCAAAATGTTATTGTCCTCGTCATTCATGTCAATGCTGGATATGCTACTGCCATATTCTAGAACCGACCTCTTTTCACCCAATGTGAGGTTCCCTTCCAGGTCTTTAGCGCTTGCTCCAGGTGTCTGAGGGAGGATATTACTTGAGGAATTACTGGTTATAGTCACAGCTGGATCTCTACCTGAAGTGGCACCTCGTTCGTCTTCTTCTTGTTTTCTTTCGGTTACTTTTTCTTGTTCCTGATCTTCAATTTCATTTAGATGGAAACCTTTGAGAAAGAGCACATAATGGACCCTCAAATCATAATTTCGTAAGCTTTTCGTGACCAGGGAGAGACCTCACTGGTCGGTTCCCATCCCATGCCAACCATCTTAATAATAGGATTATTACCTTTTGGACCCGGAAGCAATTCGTATTCCTATGACATGCCTATGATACTTTTACACGAGCGTTCCAGACTAACACACTGCACTTGACTCACAGATCGGCAGAAGTGCTGATTCGCCTTCCCCGCGCATGCCGCGGGAGAACTGTCGTGCGGTTCCCAGCTAACAGCTTCCACATGTGTTGTTTGGCTGGCGCTTAAAGGAGTGCTTTGTACGAGCCTGATCAGCAGCCAACTACCTCTGAATACGACTGCTTTACCATGCTGATGAGCCATAATCTATGGGTGCTTTCCAAAGGTCAGAAATGGCCTACGGCCGGACCAGTCATTTTAACCATGTAATAAGCTTTTACTAAGAGTTTTTGCCGAAAAACCATGTTCTTCATGCATACTATGTAGGATTTGACTAATCTGGTTGGATAGTTTTGGTTAAAAGTGAAATTCTCATTACAACGGGAATGATCTGGCCGGTCAGTTCTGACACAATGAAAAGCGCCCTAAGATACGAAGTCCTTGTGCCTTGGACGCTCTCTGTCCCACAGAGGCCTTTTTATGCCACATGGGACTGGACAGAGAGAAGAAAGGAAGCGCTAAGGACTGGGGCTAGAAAAAAGCTTTACACGGCTGCGATTCTGTTTTGCCTGGTTCTCTCATGTTAGTGGCATACAAAACCAACTTCCCTGCGAAGTAGTCATGTTATCAGATTCAAAGTCTTCCACACAGTCTAACAGACTTAATAATTAGAAATTGCAAATCATTACTGTACTCAGTGACGCATTCAAGCCACGTATCTCATGACACTTGTCAAATTTAGTTTTTCGAGATTTTTGTCCTTCGGGAACGATAAAAGCTTCCTTGGGAAGCTACCCTTGATAGCCAGGGTTATTAATGAATAGACTAAAATTAAAGGTGTTTATAATGTATTCCTACAGAGCAGTTTTGGCTGCTGCTGAAAGTAGACTGGTTATTTATCATTCACTTGTGATAGTATGCACCTGTTTCTGTAGGATTAACTTTTGATGGAGTTTTTCGTAGATTCGGGCTTGACCGTCTACAAGGAGTACAACAGAGCAGCGGCTTTAACCAGCGAAGAATAAAATTCTGCAAATACAAAATCAAAAGACATTTTAAGTAGTTGATCTTTGCTACCTTAAGGAAACTTGCTCACTTTAATTCACGTGTATTTTCCGCTATGAGAGTTGATGAAGATAGCCTCTGATCCTTACAGATGATGATCTGTTTCCCGGGGTGGACGTATCTCCTGCCCAGCGATACCGTAAACAGCTGTTTATAAGCCCTGGGCTTGTAAATCTTCATAAGGGGTTTTAAGACGTCTTATGAACGGAGGAACTTACATACGAGGAGGCTTATAGCCGGAATAGAAAATGCGCTTCGAAACAAGCTGAAGCAGCACTGATAAAAATACGTTATGCATTTTGTGTTTGATTAAGCTTCGAAACGTCATAATAATTCGAATTCAAGAAAGAAAAAGCAAGAAGGGAGCTAAAACCCGGGAGGCTTATAATCGGCTATATTTTTTGTTTATGGGCCTATAACTGGGAGGGCTTAGAGGAGCCTATGAGCAACATTTTACGAAATTCCCATACAATCTCTCTTAATTCAAACATACGAACGGCTACACACTTTGTGTGGTCTCCCTGTGCCTACCTTAAGCCTTATGGCCATGGCCGCGTCATGTATTTCCAGTCCTGATGAGTTCATAAAGTACAGTGCGTACACCAGACAAGTGCAGCACATGGCCAGTACAAGAATGATTATTGCGCAGGCGTAGAACTTTGTCAAAAGAGGAAACGCTGTTGAGGTGCTTGGCATTTTAGAATTCACGAGCAGCAGATAAACAGAAAGGCAGAGAAGTAAGTTAATGCCAGCCTCTAGGAAAAAAAAAAAACAAAACAAAAAGTAAACACTACAGCGTATTTGCACCGTTTGCTAGTAAGAGGGATTGCGTCTTTGTCGGCCAAATAAACTCAGTCGTCCATCAAAATGCACTAAAAGTAAGTTAATAATATTTCTTTATCCCGAAGTTCAAATATATGAAATTTATATGTTCATCATTTCATCGTCATCTTTCCCGGGCATATTTCCAACTAATTCAATGACCAGCTCCCAATTGGCTTCCTAGATCAATTTGTTAGAGTCCTACACCGGTATGGCAGAGCGGGTCAGGGATCAAATCCAGGCAAGCCTGAATCTTTTCAGGCTCTCTTTCCGCAACTGCACGAGGTGCGTCTTTAACTGTGATGATCTTCTCTACATTTTAATAGATATTTCTTTTCTCCACAACATGCGGGGATAAGGCTCAACTTCCCCAAAAGAACTCTATAAATCGTTGAGACGTTGCGCATTTTATACTAGATGCCTAAGTGCTTACAAATTGAGTTTGGGATGCCTTTGATTCAACCGTATGATATCTGATGATTTTCCCTGCTTGCAGGCTTATATAATCAAACTTGCTACTAGTCGAACCCTGGTAAGTTCTTAAAAGCGAGCGAAGCAAGCTTCAATGAGGTCGCGCAGCGACCAAGTGTTCGACGAAGTCGAGCGAACGACTTGTTTCGCCTAAATGGATTTATAGCATAGCATAACTTCACGAGGGGGAAAAATGTTTGACATATGCCGTTTCGATTAAATATCACTCACTCTCCCATAAAGCGTATTCACATGACTTCACGGCGGCCATATTGGTGTTCCAAAGCAATGGAACGGCGGCCATACATACATACATACATACTTTATTGGCTCGTCCCCACGGGGCTTTTCAGAGTCAATTTACATTACAAAATTATAAACCAAGTACATGACAATAAGAATATAACAATGATAAAAGAAGACAAAGGTCAATAAAATTAATTAAATTAATTAAATAAAGCGGTCATTAAGAAGCTTTTGCCTGAGTGAACACTTGAATTCCGTCACGGATGGGCTAAGTTTGAGCGCAGGCTGCAACTCATTCCAGAGAGAGGTTGCTCTATATTGAAAGGTCCTTTGGCCGCTGGCAGTGCGGAAGAGTGGTATGTTCAAAAGTTGAGAATTTCTCGTGTTCCTTGTCGAGACGGCGGATCTTCCAACGAGCTTTGATGTCAAATACTCCGGAGCACAACTCGTCATGCACTTAAAAACCAGAACAGCAAAACGAAAATAAAGTTGTTGCCTGATTGGTAGCCAGCGCAAGTCTTTTAGCAAAGGAGTTATGTGATCGAATTTTTTAGCGCCGCTCAAAATACGACAAGCGAAATTCTGTTCTGCTTGGAGCTTGTCCAGATTAGTTTGAGTAGTATTGCTCCAAACAGAAGAGCAATAGAATAATTTACTAAATACTAAGGCATTTATAATAATAATTAGCGCGTCTTTATTAAAAATATGCTTAACGCGGTTAATTTGGCCCAAACGTGACATGCATGAGGATACAGTAGAAACAATATGCTCATTATATGTTAAGTTAGAGTCCAGTGTGACACCAAGGTCTCTTGCAGCCTTAACGGGCTCGAGTTCCTTCCCCAATAGAAATAGCCTAAAGTCGCTAACCTTAGCAGTCATTTGCCGGCTGCCGAATATCACTAGTTTTGTTTTATCTGGGTTGAGTAAAAGCTGATTATCAAAGCACCAATTCCTAATGCTTAACAAGTCCTTGTTCATTTTTTCTATCGTTTCGTGCTGATCGCGGAGTTGAAATGACATGAGAAGTTTGGTATCGTCGACGTAACACTGCGATGTACAATTTTCTGGCACAGAAGGGAGATCATTAACGTAGATGTTAAAGAGTAATGGGCCAAGGATGCTCCCTTGTGGAACGCCAGAGCTAACAGGTAGTTTGGTCGACAGAGTTGTATTTATTCGCACAAATTGGTATCGCGAGGTTAAATAGCTTCCGAGCCATTTTATCGCAGGTCTGGACGCACCAATGTCCTGTAACTTAGCGAGGAGTATTTGATGGTCAATACTGTCGAAAGCTTTGCTTAGATCAAGAAGGACAACTGCAGTCAGTTTCTTTTTGTCAATGATGGTGTTCCAAACAAATCCTGTGGGAGTTGATCTCTTTTCTTATGTAAAAAATTTCTTTCGTTCCCATAAATTTGCAAAGATGCTGGCCACGTGAGTGAATCGCTCTATTGGTCAATTGTTTTGATTCCACGGTGGAATTTTCGACTTGTGAATTTCGCGCCAAACAGATATAAAAAGTCCTTAAAAATGGCATAACCATGCAGGAAAAAAATAAAGGACTTTTATAAAATCTACCTACCATACTACAATAACAGGTACTTGACGGCCAAGATTAGGGAACTTAAGCAACGACGGCGACGGCAACAAGGCCGGGGAAAAAGTAATAGGTTTAGATTGGCAAAACAACTTTGCAAGTGCATCATCCTTTTTTTTGTACATTTCTTTGCCGTCGCTGCACGACTACAACGTGGGAGTGCCTAATTTCACGTTTTGTCGAGGATGTGAACACAAGAGAACAACTTTCTTTTTCTTTTCATGCACTGGGGGTGATACAGTCTTTAAGAATTCAACCACAAAAAAAGTTGCCAACATTTGATGAATTAAACAAGATGGAGTAAGGGCGATAAAATTTGAGACGACGCGAATTCACTAAATACGTGACGTTTTCGTAGCCTGTCGCCGTCATTGTGGCTTAAGCTCCCTACTGTAGGCCAGCCTACCCATTCGCTTTCCTACTTCCGGAGGAATAAGAAAAAGAAGCAAGGACAGTAAAGTGATGGCGACCGGCGGCAAAATATAGTTCACAACATAGAACAGCGATTTCCGCCGCACTTTGATGCTGTAGACTGCAGTGGAAAAAGGATTATCTTGCCAAGAATGACTCTGATCTAAAACCTCTCCATAGATGTGAAGAACATTCCACATGTTGTTTTTGGTTAATGGTGACAAGTCGATGCCGTCGCCTTCAGTCAGATCAAGTTGCATCAAAGTATTGTCCATAGTCCACGAGCCAAAGGTTATTTTGCATTCCTGGTCATCGAAAGGAAAGTCTGCGATATTCATTGCGCATGCGCTGTCGATGCGGACGGGTTGAGAGAAGAAGATACTCCCATTGTTGTCGACAACGACGCCCAACTCTAAATCATCTGGAGAAGAAACTCCAAAGTCTCTTAAGGTACCCATTCTAAAAATAAAAAATTGTACGCTGTGTTATCAAGAAGTGGTAAAAACAAATTAAAGAAGTGGCAAAAGAGCCGTTTGCGAGTGCAATCTATTTGTTTTATATAATGAACATTAAGGAAAAGTGATACTAAAACTCAATTGTTCAAAGGCAGTTTCAAAGTTTTTTCCTTTATATCTTACTAGTAAACAGGTTCTCCTTGACTTTTTCCAGGGATTTTACTCACTTAAAACAGATGGATCGCTAAAGCCTTTTAAGCTGTGAGTATCGTGCCAATGACACAACGCATAATGCTGTGTAATATGATTTTGTACAGTGTGGGGTGGTATGATATGGTACGGTACAGTATCGTATATTTGCATATTTGCCCGATATTTCGGCAGTTTGCAAGAAGACCCTTTACATTTGGAATCAGTTTGTCGTCGACTTGACTTTTATTTCAACCTAAAACTGATTCAGATTTATAAGAGATCCTGCACCACCAGTAGCCCTGGCACCATTAATTAGTTTGTTGTTTTGCAGCTCGGAGCAAGTCACTACATTGAAAATGGCCTGAAATGGGTTTAGGCACGGGCGCGGCTACCTGTACGCCAATACGCACCGGCGTACCCGGAAAATGTCGAAGATAATTCAAAACAAATTCATTATCTATCTATCTATCTATCTATCTATCTATCTATCTATCTATCTATCTATCTGTCTGTCTATCTGTCTGTCTATCTATCTATCTATCTATCTATCTAACTATCTATCTATCTATCTATCTAACTATCTATCTATCTATCTATCTATCTAATAGAAAAAAGCAAAGGAAAGGAAGCTAAGGATAGCTGAGAAAACGCTGGAACTGCCGAATGCACCTTCAATTTTCTTCAAACAACGGAGGGTGTTTCCACCCGTATTTACCCCTGACTGTAAAGTCTCAACTACTACCTGAAGTACTTGGTCCTAAGACCAAGGTAGAAGATTTACTGACCACACTGATAAAAAAATCAATCAAGTCACCCACGTGAAAAAGACTTGGGAGACAGGATAGTGTTGATCAGAAAAAGTCAGTGTGGGTACCTCTTGAAAACTCCTGGCCCGGTTTACGTCCTACCTCTTTGTTAAGAAGGTAAAACATTAGCCTCGGTTCCGGGCGTTTAGACCCCCTCGCCCTTTACGTTTTTCCTGCGTACTTCTCTTTGCGTCATTCCCATTATCTGAACGCCTGGAACAGGCCAGTAAAACGTTTGAAAGGCTACAAATTAAATGCACTTACGCGGAATAAAGTACCATATCTGGAGTCCATATATTCCTAAACTTCACGGTCAATGACGTTACGCTGTACTGGGACAAGTTCCATCGCAGTCTGTCGTCTATCCAGACCTAATTGCAAAGTAATCATGACGCTAGTTGGTCTTAGACTGCGAGCAATCTCTTATTTTTCTTTTCAACATTACTGGGTGAGCCCTGGTAACAAATACATACGAGCGGCGAGCGCGCGGGCCAGCTGCAAATCCCCGAGCCGCAAGAAACAGGGACGTAAGTATTTCTCCCTTTTTTATTGTTTTACGAACGTGCAGGCTAGGATTACACGGGGAAAACTTGAAAGATTATAAGTTAAAAGGTGGACGGCAAGCAGTCTAAGTTAGTTTTAGTTTAAAAAGAAAGAGCAAACTATTTTCCAGTTTATTTCTTATTTTGTATTCTTTCCCCTACCGCGAAAATGCTATTTGTTCTGCTAGTTGTTGTTAATCTGTTGAACTTTCGTATTTTGCTTTTTTTGCTTGTCTGTTTGTTTGCTTGTTTTTTTTACTGTTTTGCCTCCTTTTTATTTGCTGCCCTGTATAATCATAGTTATCTATCGCAAGAACCATCCACCCTTACCCCTCAATTGCTACCTGTACGCCTAGCAAACATATCGAACGCACTCTCCTAAGCTCCGATTACTCCTAATTGTAAAGTTTATGGTAATGTTATGTTAAATGATGTTTAAGAATAAATTATTTAAAAAAATTATTTTTCTTCTTTCCCCTAGAGCGAAAATGATCCGATGAGAGCAAGCCCTTAGCAGCTCAAGCCCTGGGGGAGTGAGGGATAGCTACTACATCAACAAAAGCAATTCACATCTCGTCAGCTCTGCCTCAAGGCACACATCTTTTGATGACAAGTTCACAGTAATGTGCGCGCACTGCCCAGCTAAGATCCTTTGAGGGGTACACACCACTGACGTTTTGACGATTTATTTGAACTTCTATGATCATTTATTAAAACTCAATACCTTACTTTACCTTACTTACCATTCGAAACCAGACGTTTAAACCGATTTTTTCCTTCTTTGGATCCTGTATTCAAAAATACAACATTTATATTACCTCTCAGTTAGTATATACGCAAGTTGTGATTGAACAGTTCTACAGGCCGTATTCTAAGGCCCACTAAATTTTAAAGTTTCATATCCGGAACATCCGATTAACCTCAAAGATATAACAAATATTACTAACCTAGTTCTAGGTCTATACTGTACCTTTAAGCGCCATCTAATAACCTGCGTGCAAATTCATGGGAGGGGGAGAGGGGGAGAGGGGGAGAGGGGGAGAGGGGGAGAGGTGGATGGTCGTCTCCCCACCCCTGCTTGAAAAAAACGAGCATCGTAACTTACAGTAAGGACCTCGAATTCAGGTAGCAAGAGATATGATGCACTCATCCTCTTCTGACACACTTTCCTAAAGTCGCTGATGGTCCCTGCATTCTTTTACATTTACGCGTTTTGCCCTGATCTTTCGTGCTTCACTCCTATACTCACCACAAGTCTTTCGCAATTCCACTTGAGGGCGAATGTATTTCGCCCAACAGTGGTGTTTGTTCACTGCGGAAGTCCCACTGAGCACTGTATCATCATATTGTTTATGAAAAATAACCGCGAATTCTTTCATTGAAAAAAGGAAACAAAAATGTAGTTCATGGAAACATGAAATACGGCGACTTAGCATGGTTTAGCATGCGGCTCCCACAAATCTTCAAAGCCCAAATTTCTTCTTTAAAAAGATATAACACAGACACTTCTCGAAGGTGTTTATTCTGAGTGAGCGGGAATGTAGTGATCAATATATTTGATTTTTGGATCTGAAGGATTATGTTGAATTGTGGATAATATTCACTCACCACACTGTCAAGATTAACAAAGGCTATGTCAAGAGAAATCTTTACTGGTGTTGAAGGCCGCAGATCCTTGCTGTAGTTTGAGAAAAGCTTTTGCATCAGTTTCCATTCGTCAGATCTGTTCATTTCTAGAGAATGATAGAAAATTATCCCTTGAACCACCTGCCACTGAGCAATGCTGGCTCGCTCCTAACTCAATCATGCAACAGATCAGAAATGTAGAAGGCATTTTGCTTCCGTTTTGACAATACATTTGGTCATCGAATGACCTTATAGACTATTTACTGTGCCGATTCATGCACACTTATAAACTGAACCTCTTATCACATCACGAGAAATTTCAGTGCAGCAAGCTTGATAATAATTATGCACCATAAGGTGACCCTTAGAAAATTCAAGTCACTATTGTCATTGTTTTTTTTATCATAGTTCACATGATCCAAGACACCCTTGAAGGTCGTATTTTGGCCCCACCCTCCTAACCCTCGCACCTTCCTGTAATTACCTGACCGTCTTGGGTTTCCGCCCTTTCTTTTGCTGTAAGCTAGGGTCGCAGTATGATACTATTCCGTAAAATAAACCTTTCCACTTTTTTCCCCATCGTGGCTTATTATTCAACCATAACATAACTTCATTTGCTCATGTTATCTTTGAGTTATATACCTTTGGCAGCGTTACAGCTTTTATAAGCTACAAAAATTAACGTCGCCTGTATCTTTATTGGACGGTCGCACAAAACCAAGACATGTGCAAGGACACAATGTTTTCGTCTGTAACATGAACGCTGGCATTCTTAACCAAGTATTCTAACAAACTATAGATTTTTCTTCTTCGAAGGAACAGCTTGCTAACGAACAGGATACAACAACTCCGGCAGGTGTTTTTAGCGGGGCAAGAAAGAAAAAAAGATTCTTTTAATCTATCGTGAACGAAGGAAATACCTCTAAAAATGCACCAGAATTTAATTCGACTCATGCAGTTAGGAACTTTCTTTTTAGTCCCTAATTCTAGATGACACGACTCCAAAGTTCAGTAAGTGTGGTGAGAACAGGATGAGTTTAATATTAATTCTAGTGAGAGGCTGCATTGCAGTGTGCTCAGGGCTACTGTTACTCTCAGGGTGGTTTTATTTTTATTGCTCTCAGTGTACTCAGTGGTTTTCATATCTGTGTAGATGTATGAAAAGCATATAGCAATTCGAATGATCATGTTATCAATCATTGTTGAACAGCGGTTCCTGCGGTTGCCTTCTGTTTCTTGTGCTAAAGACCGAATTCGGTTTTTAATTAATTTTCGAGCTCTACGCGCTGTGTTTCAAAGAAACAAAGCAACTTTAAATTATCATCTTTTAAGGCAATATTTCATATGGCACCGTTTGCTTCGGGTATTTTTAACAAGGAGTTCGGAATTTTCACTTCCTGAAAGTATGATTGCTTTTGAACTGATCGGTTCAGTAATAATAAGATGCGCGCCGCAAAAGATGATAACAGGACATCAAGTATCATCTCTTGATGTGTGCTGGAACCTTATTGATGCGGAAAAAGCGAGTATGGATCATTAGCGCTTGGGAAAGTTAGTTCTGTATGGGCTCCAGATATTTCATGCCTAACCCCGACTCACCGATACTTTAAAACACTGACCTTGATCTCCATATACTGCCAGCAATACTGAAAAAATAATACCACCGAGAAAAAATAGATTTATCTGCATGTTGAACGCTTCACTGCGTGGCTAAAATGTTTTTAACCTCACGGAAGGTCCACTAAAAGCCTTTTAGTTTCTTAAAAGAACTGTTTGTTTTTACTTTAATTTGTGACGTCTTAACAGGTGGTATATTGAGGCAATATATAGGAAAGAAAACGTTATCAATCCTTAGCAAGAGGAAAAATTAGCATCGGCTAGATATGACTATTTTCAGTCATGTCTAAATTGTTTATCTACTGCAAACCAACAAATAAACATAATAAAAATTGCAGATTTTAGATATTTAGAACAATTTCAAGAATATCAAACTTTGATCTCAAGCTAAAAGATATAATTGCAATGATGGTAAGCTGAGTCAGTCTAAAATAGCGAACCAGTAAGAGAACGCCTTATAATCCATATGTTCAAGGAACCAATCAGAACGTGGGTTATGTTTTCCCGTAGTTCAATTTGCGCTGGACAGATTCAGAATATTTAGACTAGGAAAAATGTTTAGAGACAAGAACAAAACCCGAATAAATAATTTGTGAGCAATTTCTTATAAAAAAATCTTGGAGGAGTCTAAATTATACAAAATTAATTATGAGATGAATAATTTATTGAGGTATATAAAAAGGGACTTCCAGCTCAAGTCCCAAAGCGGACAACCCTTGCAGTGCAGTTATTCCCAGTCGGTGTAGTTAGAAAATATCATGAGTGCCATTTCTATCACCGCTCGCTTCTTCGGTCTTTTAATAGCCAAAGACGGAGTTGACCTCTAGCTACCTCTGGCTAGCCTTGAAGCATCCCGCAGCACGCAAGAAAATTCTGTTACCCAGTGCAGTTATGTAACTGTTCTTGAAACGTACTCTGCAAATTTTCGTTTGAGTGTTAAAAACAACGGTTACAGAAAAACGTACGCGCGTCGTCGGACGATGTCACTGAGTGAAGTTCATCAAGGCACATCCGAGAGGCGTCAGAGTTTTTTAATCCCATAACCCTACCCAAATTTTCGCTCAATCCGCTAATCCCGATTCGGTATACAGAATCCGGTGCATACGTTCAATCCCGAAACTCGCTTCTATGGCTTTAAAATCTTTAAATAAGGCAAATCCCTCGCTTGGGCCCTATATATTGTTCGCAACTGTTAATTAAATACTAGCCTTATGCTGAAATCCGACCTGGTATAGTTAAATTTGGGTAAAAAGACGCATCCGGAAATGCTGGACACCAAACAGATGGAACTTAAAACAGTTACAAAATGAAATCCATAATGTGTCAGTGCAAACTCTGGCCATCATGATCATGAAACGTAGTTGCCCCGATGAAAATAGACTATCGATCTGTATAGAACTTTATACTCTTTGGTTGATGTAAAGAAACAGCCAGAGTGAACATTACATCGTACCGTTGAAAAGTACTGCCCTGTCTCTCGTTCTCATTGAACATTACAAGGCAAGCAGGAATGAGCGCAAACTGAAGGCTTCCCAGCGTCTCTGCAGTTTTTTTTAACTGAGCCACTAGCTTAGTGTCATATATGTATATATATATAGCCAAGGGTTTCAAAACACAACGGTGAGGAAAGCGCTTTTCCTTTTTCTTTGTTTAAAAAAGTAATAGATCTTCGTCATTTGAGTTGATAAATTAAGGATGTATTCCGTCAAACAACTGTGAGTTTAATTAACGTATCTTTATCGCCCCAGGACATCTAGCATTTATGAAATAATAGTTTATCTATCTTTTGCCGGTCTGATGCTACTTTTAAAACTCAGTAGTTTCTCGAATAGTTGGTTAATTCGCAGCTGATCGCATTAACTAAGCGGAATATGTCACCAAGGGAAGAATAAAAAGACTTATTTTCGTCACATTTGTGTTTTACCTGGCGACAGATTTAGGACTGCGATGAAAGTCATTTCCCTTCACTGCACGCGGATGATTGATAACCTTTTATATCAAAGTTCACTTTGGGTTTGTTGAATTGAAAACAAGTTCCCATTCAGCCTTAAAATGAAACTTCTGGTCTTAATCTCGCGAAAATTCTTGTAAGGTTTACTTTCCTTAACTTGAGGGCAATTATCTTAACTTATTTTAATGCACCTGTCTGCTAACACATGGCATTCGATGTCTTTTTAGCAAACCCATGTTTTCACCATGCTTTGTTTTGGATGCTAATAATAATTAGAATAACAATAAATTATATAATGAAAATAATAGCAACATAAGTGTGGCAGTGCTAATAGCACACACACAGCGAAACATAACTCGTGAATTGTTTTAGGAAATACGACTTATAATTATTCATGTATATTATCCTTTCTTTTGCTGTGTTTCTAAAAAGGCGGACGAAATGAAAAGCTGAGCGGAAGCGAAAGCGGTTTTTTATCGTTATCTATGAATCAGTAAAACAACTTGATCGTTGATATGTACTTTCATAAAATTAGGCTATATTTATATTTTAAAAAGGACTACAAGCGATGGCGTGTGTCTAATTATCAATTGCCGAGATGGAATAATCGAGAAAGCTAAGTTTAAGATGCAACTTGTGGGGAGCAGAATCTCTTTAACCCTTCCTAAAGGATGTCCTTTTCTAGGTTGCTTTCCCTGAGGAAAAGACATGCTTCAGTTGCACGGACAACGATTGAGGCCAGAGAGAAGACAAAGGCGTCTTACTGACCCTAACTGCTTGTACTACCGCTACGGAGACAATTCAAGAACTAGAACACCATATGTTCAATCTGGTCGCAGCCGACGGCGAAGCGATCGTACAAACGGAATTACAGCAAACGTCAGCGGGAAAAAGTTCTTTTTCACCACCAGATTACTAGCCAAATATCCACAGAGTCTTCTGGGTCATAAACACAAACGGAAATATTTTTACGACTGCATACGGGACGAATACTTTTTTGACCGGAACCGAACAGCTTTCGAAAGTATTTTCAATTTTTATGTTTCTCGGGGAACCCTCGTGGTTCCGGATGAAAGCTTCCCGGAACAGCTTTTAATGGATGAGTTCTACTTTTTTGGACTATACGAATACGTAAGTGATAATGACAAAAAAAGCTTAATCACTCCAAGCGCGCTGAAAAAGAGACAAATCGCCCCGAAAAGAAGGTGTCAAAGAGAAGTTTGGAAAATCAGCGAAAATCCTGACTCGAGTGTCCTCGCCCGTCTGATAAACTTGTTTTCTTTACTTGTTATCATTTTTTCAGCCATCATTCTTTTCGTTGACACTCTACCAGTCACGCGAAGATCAGAATCTTCGACCTTCAACTCACCGACGCCAACCAAAAATTCTAGCGATGCGAATACCTCTGCCACAAATCCAAACTACGAACAGTTGCCGCAGATCATATCAGCGATGGAGTCATTTTGCATTGTATGGTTTACTTTAGAACTTCTTACGAGATTTTTTGTATCACCAGAAAAAAAGAAATTCTTTCTCCAAGCGCTAAACCTCATCGATCTGATAGCTATCGTTCCGTTTTACATCTCTTTGATTATTGACATGCGTATGTCTGCTGCCCAGTTGTATATCATGCGGATCCTAAGACTTTCCACGGTTTTCCGTGTTTTAAAAATCTCTCGGTACGTTTCAGTAATGAAAGTGCTTGGATTAACAGTCAAGGCGAGTGTTAACGATTTTTGGACAATGGGCTTTTTAATCTTAATTGGCACTGTTTTATTTGGTAGTACAACTTATTACTGTGAGCAGTGGGACGCGGACACCAGTTTTAACAGCATTCCTACAGCCTGCTGGTGGGCTTTGGTCACCATTACAACTCTCGGTTACGGTGATCTAGTACCAACAACCCTCGGTAAGTATGCAACACCTCACCTTTCAATGCTCGAGTTGTTTGAAGAATTGTCATACTTAATTACCCACGATTTATAGTATTTTCAATTAGCATTATTTACTCGATTCATCAACCTCGTCCCCACGGCGCTTTTCCCTAGCTTTCGAAAAGCGCCATTGGGACGAACTTGTCGGAATCATCTAATCAAAGTTTAAAATGATCTCCTTTAGGACTCAAACAGAGGTTGGGCCACGCCCAGATTGGTCTCCTTTAGGATTTTAATTCAAAATTTCCGACAAGTATCCTGCAAAGTAATCCGCTTTCTAGATCGGCACGGAGCCTGAGCTTCGCTGCGTTACAGAAACCCCTCCCAGATCACTGTTCTTTTATGCCAACTGAAAGAGAACTAATTTCCGATATGGTCTTATGCAGCGTAAGAAGTTTCGGTATGGTGTAGACAAAGCCTTAGTCAGCGTGGTTTTCTTGTTGTTGTTTTTCAGGGGGCAAGGTAACAGGAGGCATGTGTTCAGTCTCAGGGGTCTTGCTAATTACACCTTTCCTGCCAATCATTTTCAACAAGTTTAATCGGTTTCAAGAGCTGGAAAAGGAATCTTCTTCCGTAGCAAAGAACGACAAGAGCTACCCGCAGATTATACCAGTTTATTCACAATATGAGGTCAACGAAAAATATATCAAACGAAGAATACGACGAAGATATACTATGTAAAACGTTCACAAAGTCCTACTCTCCTACTGCTAAATGTTCTTGGACTCACTTGAATGATATGAACTGTAACACATCCAGGTGTAAAGAAATAATTTTTCAAAAGAAGAACAATACTACTCAGGGGCACCTAACGACTGCTTTCTGCGAATGTCTTTTCGGAGAAACAGATTTGGTCTACAATTTTCTACTACTTGAGGACGGCTAAAAATTTCTAAATAACTGTTTTATTCACGTACAATTTTCGACGCTTATCTAATAAATGTCCTACGATTTTCTTAAGTTTATTTTTTCATATTTCTCTCCAGATTAGGCTGTTTTTCGTAGCAAAAGGAAACCTAAAATTTTCGGATTTAAAAATGTGATAGAGAGAGGAATCAGAAAAATTCTCACTTTGAGATACGTTAAATTGCATGGTAAAACTGAAACCCTTGCAATTTCGAAAAGATTCAACTTCCCCTAGGATGACCAAAAACAGATACAAATTTTATAGCGCCACTTAGAATGCTTGTAGATAGAGATCTATATTAGTACTCTGGGCAGCCTAAAAAGTGTTTTCAATGTATTTAGGAGGAAACCGTCTTTCAGTGCCCCTGAACAATACTATTAATTACGCTAACTTGACCTAACTTGGTGTTACCTTCCAGTCTAACTGTTTATTTGCCAAGCATATCAAAACTAAACTAAAAGAAGCGAACAAATGTCTTCACATAATAAGAGAACTTAGGAAAGAGGGTAGCCAAGGCGCAATCGGTCATCTTTTTAAAGCGATCGTTCTTCGTAAAATAGTGTATGGTCTCCCTGTTTATGGCGCGGGCCAAGCAGATTTAATTGCAGTACACTGCTTACTGAAAAGATGCTTTAAGAGGCGCTACTTCTCAAAGGTTTATAATATCCACGAGGTCTTGAAAAAATGTGATAGGAATTTCTTCAAAAAAAAATAGTAGCGACAGTTCTCACCCGTTTTACCCTATGTTGCCTCAAGCCAAAGCGTCCTCCGTTAAATTAATATGAAATACTAGTCAGTCACCTAAGATAAACACTGAAAGTTATAAAAGTAGTTTTTTGTAACAGGCTTGGTTTCAGATACAATTTACAGGGGTGGACGGATGATCTTGTGATAGAGGGGGGCCTAGAGATATAGTATACAGTGGCAATATGGGCGCGATAGCGCCCATAAGGACAACGAACGACGCACTGTTCTAGGGAGTTTCGGGCGCATACTCCCCCGGGAAAATTTTTGACATTGAAGTCCATTGAGATGAAATCTAGTGCATTCTGGACGCTTAAATTTAGTAAATGCCTGGATTCCATATTGAACATGTAAAAATGCTGAAATATTTAAGAAACGTCAGGTGTGGCTGTGGTCAAAGAAGTAACACTTCATGATGCTAGCAGGGGCCGAAGCGATTGCGGCGCGAGCACAACCTCCCGGCAAAGGCGGCAACATTGTCTCCCCGAAAAGTTGTCAAATCCAGTTTGTTTGAGACGGATATTCACTGCACGATTCTGGGAGCTTTGGTCATTTGCGACTGAAAATGTAGGCTTCGATCACAGATTCTTTTCTTATTAACAATGTTTATTAAAGAAAATATATTTAAGTAACAAAGCTCAAAGTACAATCCAACCCACGTTGCCCGTTCGGGATTTCCTGCGTTAGTCGCAAGAGATAGTTTTCTTCTTGGCCATATGATAAATTCTTTATTGACCAAGCTTGTTCGTTCAAGATGGCTGTATATTGGCCTCATTCTAGATCATTTCTTTTTGCGTTTTTATCGACCCCGACTTCGTCTCGGTCCATAAAAACGTAAAAAGGCCAAAAGCAGCCATCTTGAACGAACAAGCTTAGTCAATAACGCATATGTATTTGTGTTTTTTCTTAAATAGAAGTCAATGATTTTTTTAAAGAATTCGCTCCTTGTTAACATTTTTTAGAATAATACATCTTCCGTCAAGCACACGAACGACATGTTATGATTGAGTTAAGTTTGTCTTAATCTTCTTTTTTTGTCACGGCCACGCACTTCATTTTTAAACGGGTGTTAGAATGATTGCCGGTTAGTAGCTATTTTCCCTGTCGTTGACCTGATTTCAAATAAGGGGCTGACGCCTGACTATAAATAATGCCAAGAGCCATTTGACATCCCAGCTTATAAAATTGTCAAAAACAGCACCATCACCAAGAGTCAAGGGCTCCTGCATGAATATTTTAATTTTTACAATAAATGAGCGATTTCTCGCGCATTCATTGGTCGAGCAATGGTCTTACCGGACTAACAATGCCTGGTACTACCACAGGGAACCCGAACGCTCTATCCCGGGTGGGGGAGTACTGCCATATATCGGCTATATAGGTATCTGCCACTGTGAAGGGTATGGTTTTCAAGCAGTTTACTCTAGGATAGCGTATATAAATCAGAGCGTTTGGGTCTAGAATAGGGTATCATTTTTCAGGAAACTGATCAGTTGGTTGAAGATTTTATGTAGACTAGGGATTGTGGTATAAGGTTTTGTTTTGGCTAGACTGTGCTACTGACCTCAGTAGTTTCTGGAAAACAGCTACTCTAGGATAGGGGGGATTTGAGGAGTTTACTCTAGTATAGGGTAGCAAAATTCAGCTGAACTAGCTCTGGTATAGGTTAAGGGTTCCAGGGTCCCAGCGGCACATTCCCACCCAGAAATTCCTAAGGTACCCCCCCCCCCCCCCCCCCCCAGGCGCTCTGTTAGCTAATAGAAAAATTAGATGTATTTAGCCTGTATTAGCTAATAAATTAATAACATGTATTTATTTACGTTTGTTCCTGTGTCTTTATGAGTCGTTTTGGACGGGATTTGAATCCGATCAGAGACGGTTAACATAATTTGCTGATTATCAAAAAATGCGTTTGCTTGTCTGGCGCGTCGTATTTAAGACGCTCAAGTTTCCTCTCACGTTTCAAATAATGTTAACTATTGACCACAGGTAGCCCAAGCTCGAAATATGAGCATCGGCGAACATCGGGATTGTTGCGTAACATTCGAAATATAAGGATTTGTCTCGGAAAAAAACCTATCGTTTCTGTAACCTACGAAAATGAAAGGATTTCAATAAAAAAAAAACAGCTTACCTTACTTAAAATGTGTGTTACGTCTCTCCTGTGTGGTCCACGGGCCGATTTATATCCGTTTTATTTGTTTTTATGTAAACGGTTTTCTCCATATATAAAGGTTTACCAAGGCTGGGGACTCCAGCGAAAGGGTCCGACGGATGCGCCGAAGGAAAACGGCCGTAAATTCCCTCCAACGGCTCCAGTCGCCTCCAAATTCCGACTAGGTAACACACGATCAGTCGTCATGAAACTTGGCAAACAGTTTTAGCTTAGTGGTCTTAACAATACGTGACAAATTCATTGTTGAAATATTAGTCACGTGACCTGCAAATGATCGTTAAGGTTCAAAGTGTTCAAATTAAAACGGGGGGAAAGGAAATGAAAGGGCAGCAAATATTCTTAGGCACCAGTGTTTTTTCCATGGCCTGGATATTATGAAATAGCCCTGCATGTATGCTTAAGTAGAGCAAGGATTACAAAATAAAGAATAACAGGTCACGTGACTGATAAAAGACTTTAATATTTTAGCTCTAACGGGGATCTCCTTTAGGGTTTTCCTTTCTTGTAGGAAATGATGGGTGGTTCTTTAAAAATCTGGCGAAGTAGCGGTTGGTTTTGTATAATTTTCCTTTTTTCATTAAAACTTCTTTTAAAGTAGACCCTGAAGGCTGGTACTGTGTCACGAAAGGCAATATTTATTTTCCTCTTTGTTGTTGTGTTTCAGGAGAGCAGACTCCCTCTCTGTGAACTTTATATTTGATAGAAGGTTTTCTATCACAGTTTGTGGGTAGCCTCTGTCAATCAAGCGTTTTTTGAAATTTGAAATATTTTCCTCAAAAGTAGTTTTTGAGTAGTTTGTTCGTAGGATTCTCAAGGCTTCTCCTTTGACAAATCCTTTCCACTCGGCGGGTGACAAGAGGTGAAATGTGTGTACTGGAAGGTTTCCGTTTTTTTAAAATGTGTCTTTAAATCAAGTATAGATTTTTCCTTGAATCTTGTGCCCCACCTCCAAAGCTAGGGAAAAGCGCCATGGGGACGAGGTTGTTAACAACCTTGCCCCGTTTGAGAAAACAGGTTTTGTGACGTCATGGTCCAAGGAATGTCACGTGATGCTTCGGATGAATTTTCCAAGACTATTTTCGTGAGATATGTCTTATCATATCTTTTTGGAACCGTTTACTTGGATCCTTCTGCGTCATTTTAAAAAGGATCTTTGCATTCTCTGTGGGGGGTCAAAGGGTGGTCTGCCCGCAAATATCACTTGCTTTCGGTAGAGCTAATGTTGGAGGTTCAACAGCCGGATTCGTTCGTAATTCTGGTTATTCCCAGTTGGTCGACGTTGACCGTTCGTTCGCCAGGTTTACCTCGACGACACTGTAACGCATTACGTCGTTTGGTAAGACGTAAGAACAGATCGAGCTTCAGAAATTCAACAGACTTTTAATTCTGTCAACGAAAAGCACAAAAGCATGTGAGAACGGCGTTGTTATGCAAGTTCAGGTGGTATGACGTCACACACCACAGTTAGCATACTAAAGAAAAGCAAATAAACTAGTAGCACGCCTTCCATGTTTACTTACAGTCAAACCAAGTCAAGCATACCCCCCAAGATTCTATTAATGAATTGATTATTTGAAAAATGAATCCGTTAGTCGTTCCCGTAACTGGTGTCAAATTCAAAGCGGCATTTCTGCATGCGTCATGAGCAGTGAATATTTTACGAGAACTTCTCTGTATTTGGTCAGATTGGAAATCTTTGAATGGATTAAGCTTCTTAGAAGACATTTACATCAATTTCAGGAAAATGGTGCTGGTAGAAATTTCACAACTGCCTCGCGTGCGAATTCACGGCTCATTACACATGCAAGAATGCAGAGATCAATCTGAAATCTACAACTAGCAACGGATTCAACTTTTGAATAATAAATTCATTAATTTATTCTTGGGGGGTACGCTTGACCTGGTTTGACTGTAATCAGCCTAATCACAATTTGCTTCAGAACAAAAGTGGCAGCCGTGGTGAAAACACGTGGTTAGCTTTGTTGCTGGTTTAAGCGTTGACGAGAAAATTCGAGTTGTGCCTCACTGATGCAATCGGGATTTAAGCAATGAATAAAATCAAAACATTGTCGCTCATCTTCCCATTCATATTTGAAAGCATTTGCTTTATACGACTTAGCTTCCATTGAAACACAGTATTCTTGGAGCACCTTAAGGTACGATAATGTACTTAAACCATTTTTTCAGGGGCACCCAACGACAATTTTCGGAAGAATATCTGTTCGGAAGACGATTTGAGATCTAGAATTTTCGAAAACTTTGTTGCAAAATTTCTTGCTTGCCTGCCTCTCCTAGGATTTTCGAACATGTAAAAATGGTATAATTGCCTTTTTGTAACGGATTTTTACCCTAAAAAGGTCACCTAGAATTTTCGGGAGCCTTTTTTCTGGCTGAAATTTTCGAAAAAGTAAGTTTTGATCCCTATTATTTTCGGATCACTAGACTTTCAGCTAGGAAATCCGAACAGATGAAAAATTTTTAGGGGATAAAAATATGCCTATATCTACCGTTTAAATTCTAAAATACGTTTAACAATGCTATGTTTAAGCGGTTTTGAACTATATTCTCGTTGGGTGCCCCTGTTTTTTCTGCGCTACGCGGCCACCAACAGTATATATTTCGATGTTTTGCTGATTTTCCTTTGAGTCATATTCATCTGTGCTACAAATGCCCGCTTTCACAAAATTTTCGCTCGAGTCACGGACCTAAAAAAACATATAATTTGCACGTTGTTCTCTTCGTCGAAAATATTCACACTCAAATGTAAATTAACAAGAGCTAGGTAATAATTCAAATGGCAGCCTCAAGTAAAGCATCCGACGAAACGTGCTTAAAAAGACTAACTTAAGGTGGACTAAATCTAAGCTCTGGTATTTTCTTTTTTCTTATACTTATTTTTAGCTCAAAAGCACAAGAATGGAATTCAAATTCTTGATGGTTGCTTTGTTGGTGGTGATGTCTTCGTCCCGGTATGAAGCAACGACCTGTCCTCGGTGGGTGAAATTAAACAAGTCACCCGTCTGCTTTGGTGCGAAGGGGAACCAGTTTGGCCGTTTTTCTTACCATCAAAACCTCTTCGTGAGTTCGTTCATGCTTGTGCACCGCTCGGGAAAGGTGACGTGTAGCAAAAGCCATTACAGCTACTGGGGATGTGTTCCCAATAATCCAAACCTTGCTGTCCTGTTGACCGATCAGAACAACAAGATACTGGCTCCAGAGGCATCAACCGTTAACAAGGGTGGATGGTACAAACTGGCCGGATACAGCTCTTCCTCCTCGATCCTTGTGTTCTGCGCCAAAAAGAAGCCTCAGTGTATCTTTGCTAACAACGAGCTGCGTCTGTGGTATGGCGAAGATTTGCGCGGCCATACTGAGAGTGACAATGGGGGCAAGACCTGCGCAGATGTATATGGTCTGTTTGCTTAAACAAGAAACTAAACCTGCGATGAAGACTTCGAAAATAACTAAAACTACTCTGTAACTGATTATGCCTTAGTATCATGGAAAAAGCGTAGAGCTTTGTAGTTGTTTGTTATGCTAATGACCAGAAACTCTGTAATGACTCAATAAAGTATCTCGCGGTGATAAATATTTCGTAAGTTGTCTCTGAACTTTCTGCTACTGAAACGTCTTGTTTCTTCCTCAATATTTTCACAAACACAGTTTTTTGCATGATAATGAAGTATTTAAATTCCAAAAAAAAACTCAGGCTAAGCCTGACTCTTGTCTCAGTGGATATATGAACACCCTGCAATAATTAAAAACTGTGATGTGATTATTGCTATTCTGAGTACCACACAAAAGCCAAAAACTATTATTCATTAAACAAACTAAGGCAAGTAAAAATTCGCGACAGTGAAACTGTCAACGAAGATATCTTCTTCTCTATAACAGAAACCAATTACATTACAGCTTATTCATTGGGCGAGCACTTTATTCGAAACATTTTGTCATAGATTCAGTAACTCAGGTTTAGCGTCGTCTCTTTTGGTGCAAGTATGATTCTACGTCTTCAAAGTTATCGGACTTTTTTTATACATTTTTGCCGAAAGGATAATTAACGGGGATAAGCAGGGGTTCTTTTGCAAAGCAAGTAGAAATGACAAGAGAGAATGAGCTAGAACATTCTCTCTTGGAAATGAACGGTGCGCACGAGAGTGGGTGACACGCGCGGGGAAAAAGGAGATACAGTCGACTCCCGATAACTCGAACCTCCAAGGGAAATTGAAAAAAGTTCGAGTTATCGGGAGCTCGAAGAAAATTGCGGAGAGTGTGGTAAAAAACAGTTTTTACTACAGTGTTAACATTTTAATCACATTTAATTGTAGAAATGTCAAGTGAAAATTAAAAGATACTTCTAGATTATAAATCAGAATGTAACGTAACAAAACATAGCCTAAATAGAGCATGCGTTTTACTGTTTTGAGAAGAAAAGCTGCTTCACGTTAGCCTGTGACAATCAACATTAGCCTCCACTAGTAAACTATACTCCTACAACACTAAAACAGGAAATCCAAAAATCTATGTTTCAGACGCCAGTAGACGGCTTTTTTCCCGACTTTTTAAGGGCTTAAAACATGGTTCGAGTCATCGACGATAAAATTACATAGAAAATGACCTGAGGGGAAACGAAAATTGGTTCGAGTTAGCGAGAGTTCGAGTTATCGGTGGTTCGAGTTACCGAGGGTAAAATTACAATGAATGTATGACGGAAATCCAGGAAAAATCGATTTTGGTTCGAGTTAGCGCGAGGTTCGAGTTAGTGAGAGTTCGAGTTATCGGGAGTCGACTGTAATTTAATTTTAGAGTTTATGTTTCACCAAAAACAGTCAACAGTTTTGTCTGTAAAATCGCCATTTGACGGTAAAATAACTCCCTTGCCGTCATTTAACTCAGTTCCTCTTGAAATTTCAACTGATATATCATTATAAATATGGGCTGCAACAGAACACTGAACCCTACTAATCCCCCTCACAGAGAGATAAAGAATACATTAAGGCTGAGTTATTCTAATGAAAACTTTGTTTTTAACAGAGTCGCCTTTAAAATTCAAAGATGGCGGAAGATGGGTTGGCTGCTATGTACAGATATCATCGTTGAATTCTTGTGGTTAGGGAATACTTTCTCCTGCTGTTGAATTTAAATATACAAAAAAAGCTGTAAAATTTAGAAACAGTCGAAACTCTCGTAAGCGACCACCTTGCGGAAATTCGAAAAAGTGGTCGTAACTAGAGCTGGTCGGCTCGCTTACTAGAATGAGCTCGCATGGTAAAACCAGGGGAGTGGTCGCTTGCGAGAGCTTAACTCATGAATAATTTTCTAAAAAGAAATAAATGTTTTTGAGTCTCTTTCTATCTGATATAGACACGCCTAAACTTTACGTCCAATGTTTTAGACCATTTGTATGGTAGGCAGTTCCTGATTAATTAAGGTATACTCTTAAAAAAAATACAAGGCTTTTTAAGGGACCTTTCCAAGCGATCACTAGATGACTAGATGCCTTGCAAGGAAAGAGAGGTCAAAGTTTGAAGTTCTTTGTCGATTATTCTTGCATAATAAACATTTTTGAGTGAGATTTTGAAGTGACAAAATCTTGCACCGACTGTGCCGTGTGGCACGAAATTTTGGGGATTTTTCCAGCGATCCCCAAAAACTAAAGAAGTTCCCACCAAAAAGGATCACCGCAAACACTTGTCCCGCAAAAATTTACTCTAGAGTAAGCTGACTGTAATTTAAACTTGATAATTTGATAATGGACGATAATATGCATCACTTTCGATCGATCATCAGAACAATCAATGACCGACGATGTTATGGTAATCGAATGACAAATTAAGAAAAGCTACTGTTTTAACGGTTGTATAGGGTATAAAAAAGCACATCGTTGTATTGTTTGAAAATATGTATCCATGACCATTACACGTAGGTACTCAATAAAAACAAAAGTGTTGTCAATGATAATTTTCTCTCGAACTTTCTGAAAATCGTAACAATTTATTAACAGCAAGAAAAACCAGTCTGTCATGATCGCAAAAATTAGTTTCCCCTAAACCACAGGTAGCCCAAGCTCGAAAAATGAACATCGGCATTGTTGCCTAACAGTCGAAATATAAGGATTTGTATGGAAAAAAAACCTATCGTTTCTGTAACCTACGAAATGAAAGGATTTCAATTAAAAAAACAGCTTACCTTACTTAAAATGTGTGTTACGTCTCTCCTGTAAGGCCCACCAGCCGATTTATGGCCGTTTTATGGGTTTTTATGTAAACGGTTTTCTCTCTGTATAACGGTTTTCTTTACATAGAGAGAAAACCGTTTACATAAAAACCCACAAAACGGCCATAAATCGACCCGTGGACCACACAGGAGAGACTTAACACACATTTTAAGTAAGGTAAGCTGTTTTTTATTGAAATCCTTTCATTTTCGTAGGTTACAGAAACGATAGGTTTTTTTCCCATACAAATCCTTATATTTCGAATGTTACGCAACAATATCGATGTTCGCCGATGCTCATATTTCGAGCTTGGGCTACCTGTGTAAAAACCGGTCGGGAGGGTTAATAGTTAGGCAATATTAGAAACGTTAGACGAAACTTGAGCGAAGCCTTTTTACGACGCACCAGACAAGCAAATTATGCATTTGATAACCAGCAATGTTAACCGTCTCTGATCGGATTCTAATCCCGTTCAAAACGACTCATAAAGACACAGGAACAAAGGTAAATAAATACATCTTATTGTTTTATTACCTAACGCAGGGTAAATACATCTAATTTTTCTATTAGCTAAGACAGCGTTCGGGTCCCCTGTGGTACTACTATAAAGGGGTGTCAGTAAACCCCCGGGGGGGGGGACTCCACATATGAAAGGGGTGGGGATGCTCGTCGTCTCGCTTACGGGTGAAATATTTCGGATTTTGGTCTTACTTAGGGTGTTGGCAAACGCCATCATATTTAGCCGTGAAGGTCTCGTGCACGTGAAAAAGATGTAAAAATATGTGTATTGTCTGTGTTTTAACATGGTCTCTTTTAGGGGTCAAAAAAAGTTTGGGCTACGCCCAGATTGGTCTCTTTTAGGAGTTTAAGTCCAAATTTCCAACGAGCATCCCCACTGCTTTCATATGCGGAGTCTTCCCCACCCCCGAGAGTAAAACACGGGGTCGGGGCAGGAGCCGATTACTCAGCTCCTGGTCGGGGTCTATCTTTTTTTAAAGAATGCTGTTTTAGGGTTAGGGTTACAGTTGCAACCCCAACCCAAAAATAGACCCCTGCCCCGGCCCCGCGTTTTTTCTCCCCGCCGCGTCTTAACTTTCTCGCAAAGAGGTGGTTTTCAGGTTCTCTGAGGAAAAATGGGGACTACTCGTAGTCTAGGTGAAGGTTTCCGAAAACATTTTTCAAACAAAATTATTGCCACGCTTGTCACACAGGGTTTGTCGTCTTCTTTCCTCTCCTGATCCCGTCCTGTTGCGTAAGCTCTCTATCTTGGATGTCTCTAGCCTGCGTAGCAAGCGTTTCCTCGCGAGGTTCGTCTAGAAAGTTGGAACAAGAGCAAAAAAACATGAATGACGAGGGAGGGGGAGGGGAACGAAGGAGCCTGCGTAGCAAGCGTTTCCTCGCGAGGTTCGTCTAGAAAGTTGGAACAAGAGCAAAAAAGCATGAATGACGGGGGAGGGGGAGGGGAACGAAGGGATGTCTCTTTAATACACTAAAATACACCAGTCGGAGTGGGGGCGGGAAGATGTTGGTAAGGAGACTGGGATCTAATTAGATATACCAAGATGGCGGACGAAGGAGGTGGAGGCGATTCTTCAAAGAAAGCGGCTTTAGATTACTCATTCATCAAGGGGTTTGTGGTAGGAGTTGTCTTTTCACATATTAACAAGAGACTATTGCTAGGAATGTTGGTTGGGACTCTGACTGGAGCATATATACAACAAAATTATCAGGGAATTCCAAATGTCGAGGAAACGGCGAAAAAACTGGCTCAAACAATTCGAGAAGCGCTGGAGAAAAAGAAATCCTGACCACGTTGGAGGAATTTTTCAAGACTATACCATGATTTCAAATGTAAAGCAAGCAGTGGCGACTGTGACTGTGTGAATTTAGCGAATGACTAGATCTATTGACGAGCAGGGCAGGCCAACATCGTGATGATGTAGAATAAGTTCTTTTTGGATGTGATAAACACCCTAGGGTAAAGACGTCCAAAACTACGAGGAATGTTCAAAGAAATCTTTCATTGTTGTTACGAACTTTTGTAGTTACATGTTAATAACTCTAAGAAGACACGAGACATGTGAAAAGCAAACCAGTTGGCTGGTGGGGAGTAGAGGATTGATGCCCCTTACATAGGGTTACCATGGTAGAAAGGCCATCATGCTGCAGAAGGATCCAGTTGTTCGCTTTTAACAATCATGAGACAAAAATTGCTTGGTTTTCAATAAGCAGGCTAACGACGACCGACAATGTATATTGGTTGGCTACTTTGCTCAAAGACGTTGGCTACTTTTTCCTTCAAAGTGGAAGAAGTGGAAGCAGGGAATGAAGTATTAAATTATCCTATCAAATCTTAAATCATATTTTGGTTTGCTGGACTTGAACATACCCTCTGCTTCAATTCTAAAACATTTATGAAAAGATTAATCCTACTGTGCATTACCTATCCATTCTGATTGGAATTTTTTTATCTTTTGTACTCAATTCAGTGCCCAGAATAATAGGAATCGCATTTTAGGGCATCGAAATTTCGCACTTTTCTAGGGCAGCATGCCCCCAGACCCTTCTAGAGGAAGGACTAAAAGCCCCTTGTTGATACAGTAGGTTACTTTACCCAAACCTGCTGGCTACTTCAAGTTTTATTAAAACCCTTGCAACTATGACCTCAAGTGACTGAAACATGTTCCATGGTTTTGCCAATGAAAATATAGCAGTACAAGAAGTTTTAATTCTTGGAGTTTATCTTGAAATCTTTTTTTTTAGAATAACGTGGTCAAAAATTAGGGTGCGTATTATACACAGGCGCGCATTATACACGGGTAAATACGGTACTGCAAGTACCCATGCTTATATTACTTAAAATAACAGAACCAAACAGTGCTACCCCAAACCTTACCTTATTGTTCAGCATACCCATCTCTTTTTTTAGTAGCAGGATATAAAGAAAAATACACTCAATGTGTTTGTAGTTTTATTTAAATTATGTCCTCAATACTTTACAATGTTGAATTTGAAAGGATACATACCTATGTACATAAATAACATGATAAATAAGCTACTGCTGACAATGATAACTTATTTGTATCATTGTTATTATTAATCACAAAAGCAGTCAATTTACACTGTGCATTGACAAACACACTTACATGGTCCATTAACTCATGCAATCCTACTGTAACAGTTGCAAGACTAAGTCAACCTAAGCCACAGGCACAAAATATTTTGTTAAGACTAAAACCAACGTCACACAACTTGATCTTATCAAGGCCAAACACGCAATGAAGGCACCTAGAAAGTACGGCCTTTCTTTTTTTTCTGCCTTATCACTCAATTCTGTCATACTCCTCCTTAAAAAAGAGATAAAAAAGGTTCTACTTGCAAAATATCAGCAAACTTGAAGGGTGGTGATTAGCAAACAAATTTCAATGTGAATCATTGAACATTGAAGCTTTCCTATATAAAGTGGAGATATTTCAGAGGAATGCAAACTGTATTTTTTTACAACCTGAATATTTATGAAAGATTTTGCTGCTCAATTTTCTGGCTACTCTATACAAGACACATATGCTACACTGTAAAATAAATTTTTACATGTGCCAGAAAACCAGTTGCAGCAGCTTTTGGGAGTGGATAATAGCTACATAAAAAAAATTGTCCTTTTTTTCTATGAACTTGGATGATGACAGAGTTGTTGATTTTCTACTCCAGTCTAAGCTGCATCGAAAAATTCCACAAGATTTTGTAAATCATAGTTGTCCAGCACTTCAAGAAGGATTGGAACCTTGCTTTTCACATTCATCCCCTAGGAAAAAAGAAAAATCTCAGCACAAGTTAGGAATGTCTAAAAACTATTGTTTACCTTTGCCGTATCATTGTCACGTTGAGCAAATACTGAGATGGGAAGAGAACAGAAATGATCTTGAATGTTAGATAGGAAGTAATATGAGTCTTGATTGCACATGTAAAAATATATATTATTATATATCTTAAGCTTGGGATCAGAAAGTTGAATCTAAGAAGGATTACTTTTTGCATTAATATCTTACCTTAAATTTGAACTTGTCAATGTACAGATCAGTTATCATACCTGGCATTTTGTTAAGAAAAAAAGCGATGAAAGGAGTTAACTATTACCAGTATTTGACATTACATCCCAAAGATGGCCTGGGGGGGGGGGGGGGGGGGGATTAATAGGCTGATTTAGCAACAGAACAGGAACTTCATTTGATGACAGGAAAGGGCGTGCAAAGGACTAAACTCGACTTCCGGTGCCCAATTTGCTGCTCTGCCATTGGTCAAGCCAGTTGTTTGATTTGCATGAGCAGTTGTAACCTGACGCTTCCATTCTGTTGCTAAATCAGCCCAATATTGTAACATCACAACCTTGGATAAAATATGGATTGGTGAAAACTCTAAGGATCCAAAAAGATGTCATTGACAACTGCCCAAAACTCATGACTGAAAACGTAATATGATCATTAATAGACGTCAAGGATACCATAAAGTCTTTCCAAGTGGCAGGGCTGTTTCTTGTATTCAGCCTGAAGATTTTCTGCATCATCTACCGAAACAGGGATAATTAAAGATTGAAGAAACTTAGTTAGGAGTATAAGAAAAAAGGAAATAGAATAAACAACACAGACAGTAATGAGAAGGCATGATAATCATCCCTTATAAACCAAGGATGGTTTTCACTAGTGACAGAGTGTAAAAATGCTTACAATATAAATTTGAAAAAAACATATGACCTAGACATAAGTTTATAGTGGTGGCATCGGAGTAACAACAGTCAGATCATTTACAGTTTCTTCTGACTTCACTATAACTCTGTTGCTTGAGTTAGTGAAAATCGGATCATCAGAGTCGCTATACCAGCAAAAGCGGAGGAAATCATATTTTAAGCCAATCACAATGCTCATTCTCACATACTGTGAGTGAATTATTCATACAGTTCTACAGCTCCTCATTTCTTGTGACTCCAACAATATTATTCTATTTTGGGGCCTTTCTACGGGTATTTCCAATGAAATTGAAGTTGAGATGATTGTTTAATTGAAGAAATAAGGATTTTAGATATTTAAGCGATGACCACACTGCCTTTCTGATCAAGGCTGACAATGCATCTGTCACGTGAATCTACCAAAAAGTGTAAATTATGCACATTAAGAGTCATTTTGATTATTAAACCTATTACTATTTTTATTGTTATTTATTTTGATTCCCATTTCTGTCCTCAGGATTGTAATCCCTCAATCTCGTTAATAGCATTACCAAGTAAAAAAAAATTCTAGATATGCAAGGATTGAAAAAAACCCATGATTTGATGGAAAACACACTGTGTAAACAACATCCGCAGTTACCCATAGAGAGGCTCAGTTTTAAAGTGACACAGTCATTTATAGGTGATGTAAAATCGTTAAGATTTGATTTTTATAAGATCATTATTGAGCACTGTACTTCTTATTATGACTCTTCACTCTGTCATTAGCAAAACCAGCTTTAAGTAATCCTATAATCAGTTTTTGGCAAAATTTTGATCATAAATCACACATTCTTACCCAGAATCTGTTGATATTCTCGAGCAAAAAATCCAATGTCACTTTCATGCATCTGTAGTTCCTAAAAAGGATACAAATGACTGTACAATCATGCTGTTTTTTATTTGGCTTTAACAATACTTTTGCCCCAAGAAACTGAAATTTTGAGCCCTCTTCCAGATGAAACTGCTCTAAAACCACATGCTTCACGGCAGACATACCTATATCACCCATATATGACATTACCTTTTCCACAGGACTTGGATACCCTTTGACAAGGTAAAAGGTAAAGGCACACACAAGCCAAGGGAGCAAAATAATGACCAGAGCTTATCCTGGTTTCCTTTAACTTGAAGCATGCCTAGGAGTATTGCTACTCCCCCTGGACGGGATGCTTAAGTCCATCACAGGGTTAGCAGTATTTAGCTGGTACCCATTTAAACACCTGGGTAAAGAGAGACAAAGTGGAGTAAAGTTCCTTGTCTAGGGAAACAATGCAACGGGCGAGGCTGCTTGAACCCCGGACCTCCAGTTTTGGAGTTTGAGGTGTTAACTGCTCGGCCACACACCCCTCCACACATTATTTCAAAATTACCACACAGCTACATGCAAACACCAACCTTAAGACCCTCTATTAGCTGGACCTTCTTGGCCAACAGTAGCTGATATTCCAGTTTGGGATGTATTAGGTTAAGTGTGTGGACAACAGAATCTTCATTAAGATCTACAAAATAACAAGAAAAATTAGCAGAAGCAGAAAAGCCCTCAAATCCACAACTTTAATCGGGTTGTACATACAAAAGCCCACATGGTCAGAATAGGAGTGTTATAGACGCAGTTGTCTCACTTAAAATTTCCACTTTCAGTGGCACTCTCCCTGAGTTTGTGGACACTTTAAAAAATAACATTCACACTTTCTTTTAACCATGTTTCAAACAACTACATTCTATCAATACCAAAATAACAGCATCACAGAAGTTTAAGAATTAATTGTTAAATAAAAGTTGTTTTAATATACAGTATTAAAGTGGACAAACCATAAGATATGTTAAGGTTAATCTTTCTCTTTGTTGCTTCTTTGCTAAGAACGTCCTTGAGAATAGATATTGTTGAAATATTGTCTGATTTAAAGATGGCTTCTCCTTTCCTATAAATAATCACAGAATCATACAAAAATTATTTATACTTGTCAGTATTGTTGTTGTTGTTGTTAAATAAAATAATAAAATCAGTAAAATCAAGCTAAAATAAATGTTGAGTGTCAAAATCTTCTAGAAGAGCTCAAGTGCTCAAAGACACTTGGGAGATCGTTCCATTTCTTCACTGTGTGATATGCAAGTTTCTATTTATTTGTCTCAGTTGCATCATGAAAAGTACTTAACAATACTGTACTTACTTGTATTGGCAGTCCAACTGAGTGTCAAGGAATGTCGACAGAAAATGAAAACTGACTTGCTCTCCCGCTGGAGTTCTACAAAAACAACAGCAGTTGGTAATAAGGAGTTCTAGCCATTTCGGAGGTTTGGAAGTCAGAACAAAGAGGCACTTTTAAAGTTATTTTAAAATATTGTGAGTGTTCATCTAGCTGGTAGTTAAACCCAGGGCTACCTTCCACTCCTCAGTCTGGTATTGAGCTAACCAGGTCAAATTCTAATAGTATTAATTAAAAGTACATTTATTAATCACAAACAAACCTGTCAGGAACCTCTGGAAGGCAGAAGCAAACCCATGAATGAACTTCAGCGAGACTGAAATGACCCATTAACTTCAGCATGTTCATTGGCCTGATAAGTAAAAATATTAACAGTCAATATATATTTCTTAACTATTGTTAGTTTATTTGAGCACTCAAAAATAAGTCGGAGCTACGATAAAGGGTTGGCACTGCATGTCTTTCTGTGTGAAAGGTTCCATTTTCGATTCCCAGGTGTGATCTCAAATCCTTGTTTTGACTTCTTTCGTTTCAGTGTAGCTTTAAGTACAGTGTACCTTTAAATACCCGTAAAACAGAGCACCGATGGAGAGAGGGAGTACAATGAACACACTGCCACGGGGCCTCAGGTAATAGTCAGATGATGACTATTTCAATTACCAGCTTGAAACAGGTATCCCTTTATTCTTTCTAGTACCCTTTGTCCTACTGCTTGTAATAATTTTACTTACAAAACAAGTGGGTGCTTCTAAATACTCCCTTACTACAATCCTGTGCAAAAGCAAGGCCCAAACATATTACAACAGGGAAAACCGATAGCTACTTTTTTGTGTCCAGCCTTCTACTTCCTGACACATAATTTATTACTGGAATGACAGGCATCTTTCTTCATCGCATATAAAAAAAAAGCTCAAACAAACATACTATAAACTAAAATCTGAAATGTAATACCAATTGTGAACTTCGAAAAGATGATTGTTGGATCAGACAAATAATAAGAGGATTTCCTTGACTCTAAATAATAAAGAGACTTTCTGACACTTTTCTGATGTCTTACTTTGAATCATCAAACACATGTGTTCTTTGGTGTAATGACAGAGGTTTGATGCTGTACTGACGAACTTGACAGCTTTTGGGTTGGATCCTTGGTGTAATGTATGCTTGCAAAGTGCCATACTGCCCTTCAATTGACCTGATCTGAATAAAAGTATAATACACATAACGGAACTGTCCATTATAGTCGTTTCGAGGACAGCGCAAAGAGAGATCCACCATACTCTTGAAGACTGAATGTACTGGGTTCCAGGCCAATGCAAACCTTTTTGCCCATAATAGGTGCCAAAGAAAAAGAAACTTAATTTTTTCTTGCAAAATTCTACCCAATAAACGGTACTATTCAAACTTTCTAACACAAAGGTTTTATTTCTGTAGTAGTATCATACAATGATGATGCTACTATTGAAATAAAACCTCATTTTATGACTTTATCCTCAGCTCTAAAGGTTCTTAGAATGACAGATAATCTTGCCATAGCATGCAGTCTAAAAGTACCGGTAGATACAAGTATTCTACAATAGGACCAGAGTCCTAGAGTAATTTCACTAGATGGAGCTATGGCCAATTTCCCAAAACACTAACATGGAAAGATAATACATTGTAATATTAAAGGCCACCTTATTCTATCATCAAAATAATTAATTTCCTAACTACCTTTAATTCCAATCTTGTAGTATTTGCCTGACATCGGTAAGTTGCCAAGAGAAAGTTACCATTCTGAAACAAAATGTACATGTATAAACAGAAACAAATTACATAAATCTAGACCTTCAACACATTAAAGAAAGAGCGAAACTTATTAACTCTATAATAGAAAAGTGTTTGGAGCATAATAGCACAAACCTCAATATCACAAGCACTGTAGCTGACCACTGCTGAGTTTTTATCCACATCCAAAAGATCAATGGGAACATCACTCTATTGATAGAACAAAAAACACTTTGATCAATAGCTTATTTCTCCCTAGAATTTAAGCCATTTTTTAATTGACATATTAAAGCAAAGGTACAATAATTATTGTAGTGTAATAAACACGTGAGTGTGTTTGGTGAATGATAAAGAAGAACAAGACTCAGGCCTAGATGCAGAGACCCTGGTTTAAAAGTACAAGACTTTGCAGCAAACATTTACAAGTCAGAGAGGAGAGAAGCCCACCAAAACAAGACTAAGACACTCGTCACAGATACTTCAAAAATCAGATCATTATATTTTCCCAGTGCCTAGTGACTTGTACCTTGCCTAGTTCCTGGGTCTTATTATTTCTTGTGGCCTATGAATTTTAGGGCAATGATCAAATCTCCCACTTGTTGCTACAGTTACATTGCCAAATGCATTGACCAAGAATAGATCTGAGAAGATGCGATACAGGGACTAGGCAAAGTTGTACCCAGAAAATTGTGGTCCCCCGATATTATTATTAAATAATAATCATCATCATTCTACAGCTTTATAGATGTAATATAAGATACAAATTATTCACTCACAAACCTGCAATAAGACATTATCAATTGGAACCTGCACTTCAATACTCAGTGTGTAACTCGCATCATCTCTATTCAGGGCAAATTTGTCATTGATTGCAAACTGAGGAATTGCTGACAAGGCATTGGCTGAATGTGCCGTAAACTGGTATTTTTCTCGTTCTTTCAATACTTTCTGCTGAAGGGTGTCTATTTCCAGTCTGAAAATTAATCATCTTCCTCTCAGTTATGGCATTGCTTATTGAAATAAGTTTGCTGTTCTTAAGACCATCGTGCATTTTATAAATTTCATTTTAAAATTCATAACTCTAACGTAAATTAAGTCAAATATCACGGAAACCTACTATAGCCTCCTAATAATATTAAAATTTTATCATTTTTGGGATGGTATACAAGTATTTTAATTTACTTTTTGCATGTGAACTCACATATTTAATATTCTGCGTAGTGCCGTAAAATAAATCAGAATGACAGGAGTAACTGTAATAACTCCTTCTTTGCCCCTTCCCCTACCCAGCCCCCTTTTATAATATTTCATAACAGTGACAACTTCACATAACTCACTGTAAATCATTTGAGACAGTGATGAATTCTTTTAGTTTAGTGTGATGCAATATGCCACAAGGAGAGCACACCTCAGCTGTTTAGCCCCAGATGGACATAACACCCAAGTGAAAACTTTGAAAACTATCTAAACATCTTATAATATGAAGGCCAAAGGGACACACCCACCATCCAGAGGTCTTGACATCATAGAGACAAGAAAATGTGTATGTGGCTACTGATATCGTTGGGGTCATAAGAACTATCTACAAAAAAGAGGTGTCCATAGTAGAAGTGCCGTTTACAAGAGGTTTGACTGCATTTTGGCTTGTATGTTAAACTAACCTCAGGTTGTCAATTCTGGCCTGCACTTCTTCACTGATTGGTTCCTGGGTTGCAGTGGTGGGCCCTGCCTCTTTCTGCTGTGGTTCTGTTGTCAGACCTAACACCCACCCAGCATATGTGGCAGCTATAACCTCATCATGACCAGATGAACTCACACATCCACCACAAATAGAAGTAATGCTTTCACTCATGGCCTGAAGTCAAATCAGTTCAGTATAGTTTGTATGCTACATTGCAATGATTTCAAAGAAATCCCATGCTTTTTACTTCCTTGATTAAGTAAATTTAGGTGCCTCCTTTTTTTCACCTTTAGCACCCCAGATTGAGGGACAAAAAATCAGATCCATGACTGGCCATTCACAAAACCTGGATCAGCACAGATTGGATCATCACCTACGTGAGGCAAAGGGTTGATCTAGTCCAGTTCTGCCCCCTGCCCCCCCCCCCCCCCCCCCACTCTCTCTCCCCCTCTCCCTCTCTGTCACGCAATGCTTCCCTCTCCCAGTATTGCATGACAGAGAGAGGGGCCAGAACTAAGACTAGGGCTGATCCAATGATTGTCTTGGGGGGGGACAATGAATTCTTTTCAATGACTTGACCTGATACCTGTTTAAATCTATGGACTGGCTCATCCATTTCATCAAAGCCATAAACTTCAACTAAGCCATCATCACGTCCAACAAGCACATCAGGCACACCATCAGCAGTTATATCAAATGTCTCTAAAGCCAGCACACCTGTGAAATAAATGCAGAATAAAATAAACACTTTGATACATAAAAACACACAGTCTTCCCCAGGAGTATTCTTAATATAATATACTAGTAATAACCAAAGTTTATGGAGTGTGAGTGACAATGATCGCAGGTACCAACGCTTTTGCTCCATTGCTGTGCTTTGCGTAAGTTTCACATGACAGATGGTCAAAGCATGCATGATCAGATTACGAGGGGTAGAAGGTCAAGGCGTTTGTGATCATTTCTTTGCATTCCATTCATTCTCAGTGGAAGTCCAAATGAATGCTGGCTACATACATGCCATGCACGCGTAATAACAACCTGGAGATTAGGATTGCGGACTCCTATTGTCAGCCACAATTATTATTCATTCAAAATATTTCTCCATTTCTGACTGGCTAAAATCCCACAGATAATTAATCATAACCAGCTACTGTTGACCAAAATTCTTCCATTATTTAATAACGGGAGAATTTTGCAATATGTGAAAAGTAATGTCAATTCTACAGCATAATCACAAGAAAACAGGAAAGTTAACCAAGAAGACCTGGCGACGAGGTTGAGTTGTTTTTGGTAAAGAGTACAAAATAGAAGAACATTTAACTCATTTCACGTGGAAGAAATGGGTGAACTATTGGCTAAAAACATAGGAAGAACAACAAGAATACAACTCGATGGACAACATCCACTATTTGGAGAACATTAATTTGCAGAACTAAACAACCCTTCATCTCCTAGACTTGTCTATAAACAGGCAATTGAAGATGAACTTAATATCAATGGAGGTAGGCATGACTTTTAGCTTGTTTTTAAACTAGGAATTATTTTGAATGAATAATAAAACCACTATTGAGGTTGGCAAATATCATCTGAAGAATTACAGAGATCTCGGAGGGTGTTATCTGCCGAGGCTGATTCTCAATCTCCATAATTTTTCAGATGACACTTAAATTAATTAGTTGAATATCATATTTTTTAAAAAAAGATTTTTAAAAAAGATTGCATTTCAAATAACAAATTCAGATTGAAAAATGCAGTAAATGTCTCAAATAAAATGCATTAGATACACATTTTCACCTTGACATATTTTGAATGATTCCAACTTTAAAGTGCCTTAAATATAATATAAGTATCATACTGTTGATCGCTATTAAAGTTAATGTACTGCATGAGACAAATCCAAATTATGGGGGGAGCCGCTACCCTGAATAAAATTGCTTATCAGTGCACGTGTACCTCGCAGGTCTATACCAGTTTGTTAAAATGATCTTTAATATTCAATTTAAAAAACAAAATGTACAGTGTACCTGTAACACGAATGCCAACAAAACACTACAAACCTCCACTTCGTTTGTCATTAGGAATTTCCCACTTGTGATTAGGTGAATGCCTGCAAATTGAGAGACAAACAAACAACATTAATTTTTTTGTGTGTTCCATTTAATCTTATGGTGGCCAGACAAAGATTCAAGTAACACTACACACAAAGCTTTGGTGGGCAAAATTGGGCAGGGAATTTAAGCAAGCAAGACTTGGATACAAAATCCTAAAAAGTTTACAACGCAATTTTTGAAAAAACTGTTGGTTAATTAAGAAAGCCAGTTTAATAAGCTTTAATTTGATACAGGGTTTAGCAGTATCTGAAGTTTAACTGGAATGTGCTACATATTTCGTGGTGAGACACCCCTGAAGGTATCCGGTAACCTTAAGAAAATATTCTAAGAAACTGCCTATCTCCATATCCCTCCCTATTAAACCCAACATTAACACTGACTTCTTACTAAGGGCAAAATATTGGCTTAGGGGAGGGGTGGCTGGGCATGAGTTTCCCAGAATGTTATATTGATACAAACTCTTACCGTCCTAACTGAATCAAGCCTATTTTGCCATCAGATGTTCCATATAGAACCTCTTCTCCAGATACACCTAAAATGGATTTAATTCTTGTAAGTGTAGTATCTACATGTGTCATGTAAAATCATTTGACAGGCTCAAGCTACAAAAACTTGTTAACACCAGAACATTTCACCTTATTGATATGTGAACCAACTAAATCACAAAAGCAGCAACAGTAATATAATACGTGGCTAGCTTACATGTTCTTATCTTAACTGAAATACAGTTTTAAAACATATTTCCTTGGTTATCTTCAATTAATAAGCAATGAATTGACCCACTGAAATTGAATACAAATTAGTCCTACCTCCACTACCATTGTACAGAGCAAGGACTTGAGGAGGGCCCGCAACTTCAACTTCATACAACAAATCAGAATCCTAAATATCACAAAGGTAAGAAAGAGATACTGATTAATCTACAGGACATAGTGTTTTCACACAATCTTGGGTCCCCTGTGTGTGTGGTGATAGGGTGTTTTTTTTTTTTTAATGCAAACATTTTCTTACTTTGATGCTTATTGTTCATAGGAATTTTTCAAGGTATGATTAATTATTTTTAATTTTTGTAAAGTATAATAATCTAGCTCCACACTTGTATTAGTTTTTGCTAAATCGGAAAAAACATTGTAAAAATATTAATTACCTGTAGAACTCTCAGGACCCTGTCTTGACAAGCCAGGACTGGAACTAGTACATCCGCGCTTCTAAAACGCACAATACACGTACAGTAAGTATGACAATCTGTAACCTCACATAATACATAAGGAGAGGAGTCCCCTTGATGGAAATGAACGACAAATATAGTTATACACTGACAATGTAAGATGTTCACTAGCATGAAGAGTGATTACTGATTTAAATAATGATGGCAATTTGGGTTTTATCATTTGAGGCCAAAACATGTCTGAGGCTATGCCTCTGATGCTTTAACTTAGTTACACAACACTTCTGCTTAATAGTAAACATAAATGGTGCAGTAATGTATCTTTTGTTCTAATGATTGCTCTTAAAATTTGATCTTACTTCTTAGTGGGTAAACAAAGAACATCAGTGATCTTATCCCCAGATAAATAGTAGTTTTCGTCTTTGCAGTCACGGTAATGATTGTAGATGTAGTTTCCACAAAGGAAAAGATCAGCTCCACTGACATACCTAACAACAAATAAATAATAGACTAGCACTTCAACACCTACTCTCCTGCAAGTTTAAAGACCTCAGAGAAGTTTTGGGCATGAAATTTGAATCAAACTTAGTCCAACAATTTAAAGAATGAAATAAAGGAAATAATAAATTATTATCTTATCCTTTAAATTCACCCTTACGTTTGTCCAACAAGCAGACTTGACTTATGCAATGAATGTATGTCAAGGCATTTTAGATGTGAATATAAGAAATAGTTCAGGAAGAGGTTCCACTAGTTTTGGAACAAGACACTTGGATAGACTTGGCTAAATATATATATGTTACGCGTCAAAATTATATTCAGGTCAAAATTTCTCAACCTAGGTTGAATTAGGGCTAGGAGACAAACGAAATTGAGAATCAACCTTATAAGTTGAAAACTTTTAACCTGAATTTAATTTTGACCTGTAACATTGTACACATAATCTGATTTCTTTATGTAAATCATGGGATGTTAACCTAGAGAACTGTTCAATCTCAAATTTTGTCTTATTCACACATTAAATAAATAAATATATATGTACACATAATTCATAAAAAACACAAAGGACAAATTGCTAAGATAATTCTATAACCTACATTGGGAAAAAAGAACACGCAAGCTAAAGAGGTCTACTGAAACTGGAAATTTCAACCTTTTATGCTACAACCCACTTAAACATTTCCCACAGCGTACTAAATGGCACTTACCAAAAATAAGAAACGGCAAGCCACATTGTGCATTTTTCTAGATTATTATTTTACTTTAGATTTCCTTTTTTCAACAGTTTTAACTAAAAACCCACAACTACCAGGCAGTTCTAAAAAATGGTAAGCCCCCTTAATTCTAATACTGGATTTACATACATGGACTGAATACTTTCCGTCAGATTGGTATCAAAGCCCAAGAACTGCTTTCCTTTTTTAGTATAACCACGCACTTCAGCACCAGATGCTATAAACATTTTTTCTTGAGATGGACCATCTAGCCCACCTAGCTGCAACTTAGAGATTGGCGCTCCTGGAAGAGTCTTGAATGCAATCTGTATTTTTAAAATAAGAGCATATATAACTTACAATGGTGTGTGAATACTGTCCTATTTATTTCTAGGAATTAAAAAACTGTAAATACAAAGTTTAGTTTGTTAAAATTATGAGTAGTAGGGGTATTTATTTTTGCTGATTACCAAATAAAAAGCCCCAAAGGCAAAATGACTGACCTAAAGGTTATAGTTACAGTAAACTCCCATTATTGTGGACACTCTCGATGGGACTGTGATTCAGCGTCCATAATAGCAAGATTCTGATACTGGAGAAATTACATTTATGTGTATATTGTCTCCAGAACCAATTGCAGTACAATGTTAGCACATAAAGAGCATTGCAACTTTAATTTCAAACAAAACAAATTGTAACAGAACAGAATTTGCATCTCTCTTTCGTTCACTGCAACCTGGCTTAGGACTAGCATTGCAGTTATTTACAAGATTTATGGTGTAAAGAAATTGTTTTTTGGAAAGACTAGACAGGGTGCAAAGAAAGTCAGTTTTACAGCCTGCATTTGGGCAAGCTGTAGCTAGCGTGTACTAGCCCACAAGTCATTTCAAAACCCCTTTTGGTTAGCAGGATTGATTACAATTTTCCTTCTGTAATTTGAATTTCCCCAAAAAAACAACACTTGCATGTCAGGCAAGTTAAGAACAAAAATCACTAGCACGACAGTAAAATCCAATAGCCTCAGGCTATTGGACACGACTTTCTTTGTCCGCTGCCAGACCACCTCATTCATATCAGTGGAAGTGCAACATTATCCTTAAAATAAGAGGAAAAGAAGAAGAACTCCCTAGTAATGATGCACAGAAGAAGCACAAATTAAACCAAAGTGACAAAGGTGAAGAGAGAAAGAGGAGGAAATAAATTGTGAATTTGTTCGCACTTTGGTGTCACAAATATTCATGACAATCGGAATCAACATGTATTTTTTGCACAAATGACGCCATGTACCATACAATATGACATCATCTATCATCCCTTTCCTATCAATTCTCAATTATTTTTGAAGATGTAGGGGGGTTGACAGCCCAGCCCCCCAAGGGAAAAGTGACATATTTCCAGTTGTTACTTGCCTTTGCAATCAACAGCTGGAGAAATTTCTGCAATTTTGCAGGCTATCAGTCACTCAATGGCAACAGTTATTAAATGTTAACCCTCTCTACCACTATACATACTGTTATTGCTTCAAAAACTGGTGCCTAAAGTGGGAACTACTGCATGCCTAGGTTGAGGAAGTGCCTATACATCTGGTGCTCAGTTTTGGAAAGGTGGATAGTACTACCCACTGGATAAACTACTATCCAAAGGAGAGCGCAATAATTATTGGTTTTCATAATACTTATCCTCTGGATAGCAATTTATCTGGTTGATAGCGCTATTCAATTTTTGAACAACCAGGGCCTGGTCTTGGTTGTTCAAACGGGCAATTGCGCTTTCCACCAGATGAATCACCATACATTGGATAAGTATTGGGGAAACCAATACTGTGCTAACTTTTAGATAGATTTTTACCCGGGTGGATAACACTATCCAAAATTTGAACAACCAGGGCGTGAACAGCACCCATTTCATTTAGAGGCTGGCCGGCAAAGAATAAGACAGGAAAATTACATTTTATGTTCTTAATTACCTGGGAAGTGGTCTTTTTCATCCCAAAACATGTCAATACTCCATCTTGATCAGCTATAGCAACCTATAAATACATTTGGGTTGCATAATGGATAAATTTAGAGTAGGAGTTCTAAAGATCTACATTTGAAAATTATTTTAAAATTTTTCACCTTCTGCGCACTACGTTTTCCTCCACTAGACAACAGCTTCATCGTCTTGGTAGAGGTCACACCAACCTGACACAGAACGAAAAGAAGCCGTTGAAGATGAATTGAGCGAATATGGTGAATCGTGACAGTTGCTGCATCACCATGGAGGATATAAACACACACACACACACCTGCAAGAAGTCCAGGCGGGTCAAGTTTAACTCCATCATCTTGAAAACGGAATAAATTTAGTAGCTTTCCCCTGAAAGGTCTAGTTTTACATTGCCAAGAAGAATTGCAAGCTATTAATTTCACATTTGGAAGCAAACGTCAGTGACAGACGGATCTAAATCGATAAAAATCAGGACAAAAGTTCAGCTGTGTGAGTACGTCCAAGAAGCTTCCAAGAAGAAGTAACTTTTGGTCAGCGGAGGAAAAGAATGGGTGACCGGGTACTCCTTTATGTAAAATACCACCAATTATCAAATTGTCAAATGCGTGCCGACTAGGCCTAGTATACCATGCGAGCAGAGTCTCCTTCGATCTAGCCTAGATACAAATATGTGGATATTTTTAAAGATATTTAGAAGCTAAGATTTTGCGATATTTAGAAAATCTCAAGATATTTAGGAAAAAATTGTGATATTTAGAATTTTTGTTTCGAAAAAAGAACTGAAATCATGTTGTTGTTTTTTTTCTAGGAATCTTCGGCAGTGCTAATTAGGACATGGGCATTAGTGACAGAAATTCAAACAAATCTCCACATATGAGCCTGTCGTAATCAGATTCAGCAATATTTTCCATTTATAATGTATGTAATGTGGCATGGCTGATGACTTACCCTCTGAGCCACGCACAAACCGAACAGTAGTGTCCTATTTTAGACTGCTTTTAATTCGACGCGGTCTTTTACGAACTCTGCCTGAATTAAAGTGCAGTGCCCTAGTCTTCTTGGAGGCTGAGGGGTACTGTAAATAAGGTTGACTTTATGTGAAATTTTTTAGAGTCTTGTTGTATGCTGTACAAGAACATAATTTTCTGAAATTGCAGAAATTTGTGTTGCCATTTTAGATGACAGGCTATTTTGTTGTGTTTTTAATGTAATATATGAAATGAAGCCAGACATTTTTTAGATATTTAGAACTTTTTCGAGATATTTAGAAAAAAATCTGGAATTTCGGGAAACATATTTAGGCGATTTTTCATGATATGTGTATCTAGGCCTGGTGCCGAAGCCCTGTCGGTGTTCTTTGGACTCAGTGTCATGTTGAGACTATAAGTAGACACCTCGGTACCGTGGCTCATGGGGACAAAACGCTCCAAAACACTTCCCAGAATCCAAAACACGTCCAAGAATCCAAAAACACATCCAAGAATCCAAAACACGTACCAAAAACCAAAAACACATCGAAGAAGCCAAAATACTTCCCAGAATCCAAAACATGTTTGGATTCTGGGAAGTGTTTTTGAATTCTCTGAAGTATTTTGGATTCTGGGAAGTGTTTTTGGATTCTGAGAAGTGTTTTTGGATTCTGGGAAGTGTTTTTGAATCCCTGGGAAGTGTTTTTGAATCCCTGGGACGTATTTTGTTCCCTACGAGCCACCGTACTACCTTGAGGATGTGGTCAGCAGGCTAGAAAAAGAAGGGAGGTTTCTAACCGAACACAGGTTACCTGGATCTCTCAATCGAAAGCGAAATCCAAATTAATGTATTTGGTTCGAAGAGAGTTTCTGTTTGGACTTTGTGTCACATCGGGAAAAAATTCCGTATCCTGATTTCAAAATTACAGATCCTGATTTTCCATTGAAAAGAGTCCTGCTTGGTCATCATTTCTAGGAAGTTAACTGAGTTAAGCCCGATTTCTTAGAAAAGCCGGATACATCAATGTTTGATCCGGTCGGTGGCCTGAAAGTAAAGAGGAGTTAGCAATGAAAACACACGTAGCTACACGTGTCACGTAGACCACCGATAACTTTCCTAGATGTTACAATCTTACTGACGCTGAGGTATATTTAGCCGGAGTGACAGGCGTTTGAAGAAAGTTTTTGCACAGAGGCCGAACGGGGGCGTTAAAAAGAGCGAGAACGTGTTTAGGGACTAGGACTTCCTCTCTGGCCAGACCGTATTGCGTATCACTTTCGTATCACTTAATAATTACTACATATATACGCTTACCTTCACTTCAAATACTTTCAGGTTCATGGACAGCCTAAAAGATTCTTAATCATTAGCCTTGGCCATCATTCAAATATGTGCAGCCCAGCAGACCGCATTTGTCTCCCGTGTCAAATACGATCACGTTTGCTAGCAGATGTAGCTAACTAGAAGTGGCTTAAAACTATTATTTTTGTTACAACTTGTATTAACCGTACAAACAAGTTGAAATTAAAGAGGGTGGGATAAAAAAAGCCAGTAAAGAAAAAAGTTGAAGATAGTCTTAGTAATAAAAACAAAGAAAAGATCAGGGGAGCATTGTCAAACAATGTGTGAAGCTCAAGGCAAGAAAATAAAACGGCAACAAAGAGCTTCAAGCTTCATATTCAATTTCCTGTTGGTTACCCTGCAAGCAGTAGTTTCTACTCACTCACCAGTGTCACTTACGCTTTAAGGGCAGTTTCCGGCCCCCTAGGTAGGTGGCGGGGGGGGGTAACCCCCACGTAAGAGAAGGGGATGCTCGTTGGGAATTTAGAATTAGAGGAAACCAATCTGGGCGTAGCCTCCCCGCAGACGTCCTTTGGGGCTCGTTTGTCACGCATTCATTTCTCCCGTGGGGGAGAAATGAATGCGTGACAAACGAACCCCAAAGGACGTCTGCGGGGAGGCTAATCTGGGCGTGGCTCAGGTTTTATTTGACCTCTAAGAAATCTTTTGGAGACCAAACTTCAACACAGTATGACGGCTTTTGTTTCTTTTTATTTATATCGAGGTAGCTCGATTCTTGAACACGTTAATGCCAAAATAGGCGTCGTTCAAAAACTCCTAGATATCATCATCTACATGAATATTAGTCTATTTGGATACGTGCTTGCCCACTTGCTGTCACTAAAAAGTAGGCCATTATATATTTCTTTAAGAACAAAACCTTCATTGTGGGTAAAAAGAATACTGGTTTTCCGTCCTGAATAGCGGTAAGTGAGACAAAAATCGACAATCTCTACCATCTAAGCGAGACGACGAACACCTGCTGTCATTTGCATGTGGGTTTGTGAGTTTGGGGTACTTGTTGGTTTTCCTGTGGGTCATGAACTTAACGGGCAAAAATGTCTTCAGTTTCCTCAAGGAAAAACGACGACTTTCGCACCGAGATTTACGTACATGATTCTCCAGTTCAGTTGTTCTTTAATTACATTTGAAGTAGAACACTTTTCAGCAATTTTTGAAATATTTAAGAAAATACGCCAACAAAAAAGATTTCTTAAAATCCATTTCGAATTTGCATATTTCTCTTTTAGTTTCTTATAATATGTCAAGTAATCGGCTCCTGAATACGTTCATACATTCCCTTAGTTTTCTCGAAAACAATACCCGATTCCACAGCAAAATGGGCAAAGTCTAGACCCATTTTCAGGACAAAACGACGCAAAAACGATACCCTTTGGGGCGGCACATACCTCATGGCTCATAAGGGAGTACCCCTACGGGGAGCAATGGAGTTTTTTTTTCACGGGCGGAAGTCGCTGGGTGAATGGAAAATATGTCATAACTTTATTTTTTATAGCGATCGCAGTTATGAAAGAAAGGAAATTATTAGCTGAAAATCTCTGGGTTCTCTATCTTAGCACAGATCGTGAGCCAAAAAAGGCTTTTTGTTATTAAATTTATTTTTTGGTGTTGATGCTGCAGGAAGTGAAAGGTTTTCTTTTGTTTCTTAGTCCTTAAACAAACTATTTACCCTGGGATATAAAAAGAGAGACGCGTGACGTTTGTAGAATGACATGTTGTAACATAAAACCGCGCGCGAGTGTAACGTGCAGTCGAGAGAGGGAAAATTACTGCTCTTTCCAATGGTGGGTATTGAACTTGTGCATGCTTTCTTGCGATATTCGCACCGTATTTTTCTAATTGTCATTCCTAAACAATTACAACAGCTCCGAATGATCTGTTTGTAGATGGTCACGGCTGGTTCCCCTTGCTGTGGACGATTTTGATTGGAAACCGTTGTCGAGGATTCAGTTCATCCTCTCTTGGTTTATATACAAGGTATTCTCTGCTGCTGTTTAGCCGCAAAGATGACCATGCTTTTCCACTTCTTCGTTTTGTTTCTTGGAGTTTGTGTTCTCGATTGCAGAGGTAAGAAAATCGTATTGTATGCAGAAGTATTGTGCTTTCGTCGGACCACCAAAATTTACTGTACTTGGACGGCCCATTCATTCTTTGCATGATAAGGAATGCTGTTAGGAGGGAAAAGTCCTTGAAATATTTTTATTTTTAGTGGTTATTTTAATTAATTGCCTTTTATTTGCAGCTCGCTATTCATCCGATGCCCTAGGTCGATCAAGGATCATAGTTATAACGGACTTTCTAAATTCAAGTGACGGTGACAGGCTGATCTCGTCATTAGAAAACAAGGATGTCGAGTTGGTTTTCCTTCAACGCGATATCCCCTCCAGTGTTCAAGGATCAGTTGATGTATTGTCTGGGGAAGAAAAGCGGTAATTTACCTAAGAGTGCACTATTCAATGCTGTGAATTCATCTGTATGTTTCTCTTTCAAAGTCAATCAGCGTGAAATTGCGATTGTCTCGCTTCCTTCTTCGTAATCGCTTTCTCACGCGTTATAACTTAAATTCATCAGTAGTGACTAACCCAAACGATAACCAAAAGTAGTACAAGAAGAATTTTTATCTTAGCAGTTATGTATGTAGTAAATTTGCGGTATAAATAGTCAGCTCTCAGACAGGACGCGAGGAGTATAAAATATTAACAAACAACGCGCTTTACAAAAAATTATGACCGACGCTAAATTTTCAATTTTTCGTGGACTGCAAATGCGTTGGACTAAACCTTTTTCTATTTTTATGCAATTTGCATTGTGTTCGAAGTTTTCCTGGGGGATCTGTCCTCAATTCGTAAGAAACCACTGTCCGGGAGGAAATTTTTCGCGCGTGACAAAAATAAAGCGTGATATTGTATGGAATGCAGGTTGAAAAAAAACTATTGTTTAGAAAAAATAAAATCCGTCATAGCGAGGGATGTGAACGTCATTTTAAGACCTTAAGTACATTCACAGTAAGTCTGTACGAGCACACACTCAAAGAACAAAGATCTTCCTCAAAAGTTCCTCGTGTAAAAATATTGTTTCAATTAATGCTGCACTTTACTGAATATTATTTGTTGTTGTCTTACCCTACCAGAAAAATTAGTATAATTGTGCAAATTTCGAAATCATTTGTTTACTTTTCAACGTAACTTGTTTTGGTTGAAAAAAATGTTAACAGCTTTTGAAGACGCTGCATTGAAATCGGGGTCAGAAAAAAAAACTTTCCGAGGTTATTCTGGTGATGTAAAATATCTTCTCAGATATTTCTAGTGTAAAAGATCTTGTTTAAAATGTCATTTTACACGGACGTGTTACTTGATACTTGCTGTCATCTGAAACTACCAGTTTAATTTAGTATAATTCAGATCATTTGTTGACATTTCTACACAACATGTTTTGGTTATAAAATGACAGTGTTTTTGTTTTTTTGGACATTCCCTGATTAAAATCTGGGACAGAATAAAGAAGTAACTTTCAAAGGTCATTTTTTTGTATAAAGTGAAGACAAAAGGATTAGGGGCCAGTAGCTTTATTTTGCAGCGGGCGTCTATTTTATTGGCTGATAGCTTTTCAGTCAATTTTTGAGTTTAAAAGAGCTTACAGCAGGTGATCAGCTACATTTATAAGTGGATACCTCTTAGGCAGATTAACATGCACGTATGCATGCTATGATATCATGCTTTTTCAGCATATTCCTTCGATCATTTATTTGTAAAATAAATTCCTATCATTTGGCACAGTTTAAAATTATGACTACACCTTTAGTTCAGTACCCTGCCCAGATACTTATCCTCATGATCCCTTGAGTGAAACATGGAGGCACAGTGACTAAGCGAGCATCTTTTCCTTATATTTGACCTTTTCTTCTCACTTCCTCCCTCTTTACAAATGTGTACCAGCAAAATGCTGCTGATCCCATCCAGGGGGGCATAGAGTAGCCATTTTCCTTGGCACTTGATGCTACAGAAGCCAAGATAATCTCCTGGCCAGCCTTGTAGTCCCTATGTTAGCTTGTAGCTTGTCTCTACCTTTCTTTCTTGCGTGACACATGAAAAATTCTCTGATCTGTATCAATTCACACACCCAGGAATGGCTACGCAATTTAATTCAAGCCCCAAATGAGCTGACATTCGTATCCATTATTGTATCCATCAAATCCCCTTGGAAGAATTGTGTTTAAAAGAGGTTTGGAATTAAGAATATTTTTCCAACAATTTGTGGTAATAGCTGCAGAAATTAGCTAATATTGGTGGATTGAGGTTATAAAAATTGTGTAAGGAAGGTGCCCTTTTCACGGAGAAATTTTTATTTAATAAAAATAGTTGTCTAAATGCCTTGGCGTAGGATATTGGCCTTATTTCCTCTCACAATGATATCTGCCACTATTGAAAACTATTCAGGTCTCCTAATCTTCTTTAACCCTCTTTTTGCAAGGGAATGTTAGTAATTGACAAAATACCAGAGATGGTTCAACCAAATGTTTATAATGTTATTGATCAAATGGAAAATAACATTATTATAATTTATTTTTTCAGTACTGTTATTTTGCCCCTACAAATGATATGCAGCACCGAAGGAATTATTCAACATGAATGGATATAAGCAAAATTTTTTTCTGTTAACGGAATTTTTCTGTTAACTTGATATCTTGTTATCTTGGACAGTACAAAATGAAGACTGCAGACTGACTGCAGACCATTGTTTTCGGGTTTAGAAAACTATGGGACTATTGTTGTCACGTTCTCATTTGCATAGTGAATTAACAATGTTCAGTAGCAGTCTGCACTTTGTACTGACCGTATCTTGAACTATCAAATTTAAGGGATGTATGAAAAAAAGATTGTAATTGACTCTTGCTCTAATGTCAAATTCTCTCTTTGTTACACAAAAAAAAAAACAAGGTGACAAGTAGGGAGAACTTAGTTGTCCACCAGATTTGCCTCTTGGACTTTTTTAGACACATGAGCCTTATACAAAGTTCATTTATTATGCCCTTAAAAGTTAGTTTTGAATTCCCTAGTTCCCAGGTCTCCTTTTTTATTGGTGGTGGACAAAACGCTGACCCCCAGTCCATGGACTACCCCCACGGACTACCCCAACAGACTACCCCACGGGCTACCCATATGGACTACCCTAATCACTAAACTTCAGTGGCATAGTCTGTTTAGGGTCACTAGTCCATGGACTAGGGGTCAGTGTCACCTTTTTTATCTGTAAATCATGATGGTTCATTAACTTAACTGATTGCCATTAAAATCTATGTTTAGGGCTTTTTGGCAAGTGACTGATAAAGAACTTCTCCCTTGGTTGTTGGTAGAAAAACCAAGCACTCTAATTTCTGTAACTCACAGCACAGATATTCCAAAGGTCTTGATTTCTGCAAGGAGAAAAGGTATAGTAACACCTCTGATCATTTATGTTCAGTATTCATGAATGTAATAGCAATGATAATTATTACATCTGTGAATATAGGTTTTTCCCTTTGTTGATAATTTAAATGTCAATTGATTATTAAATTGGTATACTTTTTTCAACAGTTCTTTTGAAAATGAGTGCCTTGTACACAAACATTGATGGCACTGGAAAGGCACAAAGGCACTGGATATTTAAACTTTCATAGCCTGAGTGCAGATGTCTCCTATTTCATTTTCTGCTTACAGAAAAAGGATCTGCCTGCATGGTGCAATCTAGCCTGCGAACGGCAGACGTTTCTCCTCGCTCGTCACCGCTGAGGGACGTTTCGCGAGGAGGAACGTCTGCGACTCAGCGACAGAAATTCCATACTGATGACGTAAATCAATGTTTACATAATAAATTCGGTAGTCATGGGGTTCCAAATGCAAATTTGTTTAATTCTACGTTTCTCCTGGTCGATTTTGGTAAAGTGTTGTGTTCATCTTCGAATGAGCCCCAGCAAAACTCAAATGCTTCTTCGAGAGAAGACTATATTCCACAGATAGTGGCTGTTTTGTTAGAGATTCATCGCGTTTACATTTGACCTTTGCGGCCTTTTGCCTTTTGTTTTTCATTCGTAAACAATAGCTAAAACAATGAAACTTCTCCGTCGACCAATTAGCGCTTCTGACTGGATTCCGGACAGATTTTGCGTCATCAGTATGGAATTTCTGTCGCTGAGTCGCAGACGTTCCTCCTCGTGACACGTCTCTCAGCGGCGATGAGCGAGGAGAAACGTCTGCCGTTCGCATGCTAGGTGCAATCAATAATCATGTTCCAGTTTCCAAGATCTTGGGAGAAGACAGCAATTTGCCACTTCATGGTGGGCATTGTTTGAGTAAACTCTGATTGGTTGTTGTCAAAAACTGGTGTTGAGCATGGTTTGCTCCTTTCTTCAACATCTGTCAAAAACTTCCCAGAGATGGTGTACTCCAACCCAGACCTTTCCCATTAGACATGCTATCATATAAATACATGTACATGGACCAGCCCGTAATAAAGAAAGTGGCAGATCCAGGCCCTCCCCTTATTGTTAAAGACCAAACTAGCTGAAAAATATGTTTGTTTGAGACCTGGCTCCCCCTTATCTCAGGGTCTGGATGTCCAGCTCCCCCCCCCACCCTTCAAACAACAAAGCTCTACTTTTCTTCTCAAGTAAGGAAACAATTCAAACTTTTAACGGTTCCATTTAAGCCATTATGCTCTTGTTTGCAAAGTGATAAACTTGTGAATTGCCATGTTGGAAAATTTTACAAAGATCTATTTTATAAACTTTCGCGTGATTTGATCCGTCAATCAAATCGTACTTTTTAATGATTTCGATATCCTCTCTGATTTTGTTGAGATCACTAAGTCTTCATGTGTATATACTAAAACAGTTATTCTTTTCAATCTCGGTGAATAGTGGCTTTAGGAATATTTACCTCGATTTCAAAGAATAATTGTTAATATACTCAGCAACTTTCCTGGTGACGGCAACCTTTCCAAAAGTCATAAATGGCCAGCTGGACTGGTATTTTCAAAAATGAATTAGGCTTTTTTAAAGAGTTTTTGCTAAAAAAAACCCATCAACTCCACCCAAATTATTCAGGAATTGACTGATCTGCATGGCTGGACAGTTTTGATTAAAATTGAAATTCTCATTATGGCGGGATTAAATTTTCTGGCTGGCCAACGCGGACAAATGGAGAGCGCCCTTGTTTTAGTTAGAGGGCAGGCCCCCACCTTCCTACAGGTCTGAATCTGCCACTGTACACTGGCTCATTTTGGGGACACTTCTTTTTTGTTATTTTTGAATGGTTGATCAACCTATTCTCATTTTCCTCTAGGATTATTGTCATTCGCCAAAGAACTTGTGATATGGATCATACAAGGTGGTGTAGCAGCAGTTAGTGGAGCGGTACGTATATTTTTTCAATGTTGGTTTATTTCCTTAGTTCAGGGCTCAAAATAACAGCCCGTCAATGGACAATGTCGGACCAGAAGGGCGACTTGACTGGCAAAAAATCTCACCTGCCAGTTATGTTGTCTCATTCTTTAGTTTAAACAAACAGTCAAATCCTCACATGTAAATCTTTGTCTCTTTGTAAAAATACAATCACATTTACGAAATTAATGGAAAATTCCACAAGGATAAGTTAACTTTTTTCTTATTTTCTGACCAGTCAGGTTCAAACGAAACTAGACAAAGCAAAAATTTCTCTGGCCAGTCATCTTGTCCGGCCATGCACTGTCCGAAAATATTTTTGAGACCCGCAAAATCATTGCTTAGCCAGAGAAAAACAGCCGACATTTTGCTATGGGTGGTTTCCCCATGAAATGACATCTGAGAAACAAGTGCAGAAATTCCATACTGATGATGTTTGGTTACTTAGATATGGGTAGTGCTTCGATTGGATGAAGGCAAGCAAATTTCTAACCAGTCAGAAGCACTGCCCAGATCTGGGTAGTGAAGCATCATCACTATGGGATTTCTGTGCTTGTTTCTCAGACATCATTGCATAGGGAAACCACCACTGGTTTCTTGAGATGTCATCTGTTTTTTAAGGCTAATAAATGCTAATGACATTTAGTTTTTAAAGTGCCGCAGTAAAGAGACATTTTGAAGGGCAGCTTATAATTCAGCATAGAGTTAATTTGTGAAAAAGTGGTGAAAAAATTATGTTATTTTATTTTGGATTACTATGTTTTAACTATCATCTCAACCAAGATTTTTTAACTTTCATTTTAGAACGGTATTATAATGACCTCACCAGGCGACTTGGATTCCCGGTCAAGTAAATTGGTTGATGTAAATCATCTCATCTCTAGAAAAGTTCACTTTGTTTATGCAGAAGATTTTGAAAATGCAGTTGTGGAAGTATTTCAGAGAAGGAAACTCGGTGTGCCCAGAAGACAAAGAAGAGATGCTGCTGGTGCTGCTTCAAACAGTTCAAATGCAACCACAAGTGGTGAAACCTCCACCTTTTCCACAGTGTACACTAGTATTGCAAACCAGATAACTGTTAGTCCTAGTATGACCCATACCAGCAAGCCATCAAAAAGTTTGAATTTTCATGTTACTTCAATTACTGCATCATCGACTGGTTCCTCTGGGATTCCGGTCCAGGCATCACCCAGCCTTAAAGTGACTCTTTCAAGTTCAAGCACTACAACTATGGCTTATTCTTCTGGCATTGCAATTCAGATGACTACATTGACTGCTACTAGTTCAAGTGTTGCAGCACTGACTACTTCTTTTGGAGTTCAAGTGCAGACTTCTTTTAGTCCAACTGTGCTTTCTATCAGTTCAAGTATTGCAGCATTGACTTCTTTTTCTGTATCTTCAATGCAGCTCACACCTTCTGATACAAGTGCTTCTAGTTTAAATATTGCGACATTGACTACTTCTTCTGGGGTTGTGGTGCAAACAACTTCTAGTCCCAGTGTCAGTACAAGTACTGCAATATCAACTAGTTCTTCTGGGATTGCTAAACAGACTACGTATAGCCCTTATGTAAGCGCTATGAGCTCAAGTGTTGCAGCATCAATGTCTTCCTCTGGCTTTGCAGTGCAGCAAACGCAAAGCCCGAATGTAAATGTCACCATTACAAGTGTTCCAGGGTCATCGTTCAGCCCTGTTGTCAACACCACACAATCTGAAATGACAACAACGGTGACTTCCCCGCCATCTCCCTCAGTATCTATATTAAAGTCGTTAAGTCCAAACGTGAGTGTTGTGGCTCAGTTGAGCTCAAGTTCACTGACCTCATTTTCAGTTGTTATTAGCTTGTCAAGTGCTGTTATCTCAACAGCCCCAGTGTTAAGCTCGAGTTCAGAGTCTAGCGAAATAATTGGTGCATCAAGTCCCGTGATTGTTAGCTCCACTGCAATTTTGCGTCCGTCAAGAAGTGAATCCATGTCTCCAAGTGTCGTGGTTGCTACCTCATCCAAGATCGCGTCGACAGGAGTTAGCTCCACTGAAATCCCGAGTCATACTAGCGAGCCACTTTCCAGTTTTACAGTGTCCAGTTCTTTTACCTCAACGCAGCCCTCTCAGGTAGTTCAAAGTCCCTCAGCCCTTGTTTCAAGCTCAAAGCCTTCTTCGATCAGTTTTGTTCGATCTCAAGTGTCAACCAGCGCTCTTGTTGTTCAACCTACACCTGTATCACAACCATCGAGTGCTGTAGCCTCGACCACTCCAACAACTAGTTTAAGGGTAAGTCCAAGTTCCGCGGCCATCAGCTCATTTACCTACTTAAAGCCCTCTCTTGTAAGCTCTCAGTCAGCAGAGACAACGCAAACTGTGCCTAGTTTAGCGCCATCCTCTCTCACCGTGGTTCAGTCTTATATCTCAACATCTACCTCTTCAGTTATTCGACCTTCTTCGTCGTCTCTTTATTCAAGCCCTGCAGCTGTCCCCACAGAAACGTTTAAAAGTTCACCTTTGGTGTCAAGCCAGACCACCTCGGTTATCGCCACTTCACAGACAAGTTATGCCTCAGCTTCACCGTCAAGCAGTGCGACCAGCAGCCCTCTCGCAGTGGCGACAACGATTCTGACAACAGCATCAGTTGGTATTTCATCTACCATTAGGATCTCGCCATCATCCACAGAACGCCTGTCTCCATCCTCCTCCAGCGCCGTGGCTACTGAGAGACCTCCTGTTTATAAAAACGAAACTGTCGTCATAGTGTTTGAAGGAGATTGTAATGATATCACGAACGATGTAAAGGCAAAGGAAAGATTTCGAAATTTGGTCGTGATTGAAGTTGCTAAGGATCTTGGTGTTGATAAATCCTTCATCCATGTTAGCGATGTCCAATGCGGTTCAATACTGGTTACTGTCACTGTGATTGGGACAAGCGGGAAGGCAAATGTCTCCCAGGAGTTGAAGAACTTGGTGAAAAATGGAAATATAACGGTAAAATTCAATGGCAAGACGTACACAGCAAAGAAAATTGAACAAGTACAGCCCTCAACCACCCAGCCACCTACGACAAAACCTTCGAAGAATAATATTCCGTTCATCCTTTATATCACGTTTGGCGCTCTAATGGCTTTGATATTCATCGTTGGCATCATTGTATTAGTTGTAAGGTGCCGTAAAGATCGTCGCCAGGGCGGTTTTTTCCTCACCGCGGACACAAACTATGAACTGAGACGATTTCAAGGCATTCCGCGGGCAAGAAATTATTCCAGAGTTGACTACTATGGGGACCCTGTGGAACTCGACGCCACAGCCGCTGATCCTGATGCTACATCAGATGAATTTCAGGCTCAGCCAGATCCGTACAACAAAGGTTCTTCTCTCGACCGCGTAAAACCAGTCGCCGCAGCCAGTGGTGAAGAAAAGTTTAATGTCGGCACTGCAGGATTGCCAGAGTGGAAGAATCTCCCAAAGCTTTCGAAATCCCACGTGGCTCGCGCTGTCAGTCCAAAGAAAGGCCTTCAGCCTTCGTCTGGTTCGGTCGGAAGTCGGAATGAACTGCTGGCCCACGAGGGCGAGACCCCACAGGAAGACTTGAAGCTGTCGTATGATAACCCTGGTGTTGACATGGAAGATGGTTCTTCCAGTGGGAAGATGGACGCGGAAGACAAGCCTGGCGTTTCTTCTTTTGGTGATAGCACTTCCGGCCAGGAAAACGAAACGCAGAGTCTGGAGAAAGGACAAGATAACCATGGTCTTACCGAGGACTGACGACAGCTCATTAGGTCCTGTTCCACTTGACACAATGGTACGGTCTTACCAACTTGTTAAGTGTGGTGGCATGGAACAGTGGCTGGTTATACATATAATCAGCCAGTCCAATATGATTGGAAAGCGTAGCTTTCTCAGAGCTGTGCATGTGTGCCTTGATTTTGTGAATTTTGATTTAGATGAAACAATTTCTCCAGCCGCAAGATTTTTGTTTTAGCTAACTGAACGTTTCTCAACTGATTTTTAGCATTAATTTTTGTTGAATGTTTAGTTTTAAAGGCTGTGAGGTAGTTTAGTTTAATTTTTACTCGAAAGCAGGTTGACTGTGGACGTTGTGCTTTTTCCTTGTGAAAGCGCTGTTTGAACAATGCTGCAAACTTTAGGTATCTACTCTAAGTCCCCTGGCGCTCGGTGGAGAGGGAATTTAATAACGGCCAGCTGTACGTGAAGGAAGATAATTTTCACACCGAATCATCTTGTTTTAAACCTAACAGTACCGGCGTTAGAGGTCATGTTAGTGTTTTAGTTATACAAATGGCAGATATCATGTAACCTTCACGAACAAGATAGTGTTACCTTGGGTACCAAAGGTTTTTTTTCGCGCGCGCGGATGACTTATCTTTGGCCGAAGCCACGAGCGGCCCGAGAAGTGCACATGAAAAGTCCCCACAGCCCCATGTTAGAACAAAGTAAGCAACGTAATTTAGTTATGTAGTTAGAGTGCCAGTGTAATTCCACGATTTCGTGAGTTTTGCATCGCTTCCGATTGGCTGAATAATCTCATCGAGCCACTCTCAACCAATCAGGAGTAACTTGCTCATACCTTTTTCCCGCGCTTGGCGCCGGTCCAGCGGTTTTAGTAGTTTTGCAGAGAAAACTTGCATGCATTTTTCTTGTGAGTGAAAGTTTTGGCTGGTGTAATAGTTCAAGGAACGTAGTAAAGCTGAGTGACGTTGCACTACGTGACGCGTAGTTTGGTTTATGACCGCTGAAAGAGAACTTTTCTTACTGAAAATAACTTTAAATAGAATTTTTCTGCATATTTTCTAATCAAAGCTTTCTTGATTGAAATCTCGAATGTTACTGATAGTTTTAGTACGCAACCCAGGCAACCCAAACGGTAATCAGCCAATCACAGGCCAGATTCACGAAAGGAGTGACTTTAGCAGTTCGTTAACCAATCAAAGACAAGAACATCTCTTGTCTTAAGTGTCGGTGTCCCTGGTTGAGTTCATTGCGCTATATTGAAGGGTGATTTGTACAATGAGTGATTTATATTTCGTAGATGTGTGGTAATATGTAAGACAATTAAGTGATTTGAACTTTCTATATGAATACTTGTTTCTGCAGTAAACAAATATTTTCAAATAGTGTTGGTATGTTTCGGTCTCTTAGAGGGGTGTGTTAAAGGTGTGGAATGGTACTTACGAACTAATCCCTAATTCGGCTATGTTTAGACTATACGGATGGAGTTTTGTCCTTTCACAGAACAGTTTCGTCTCGTAGCGCCGAAAAAAAAAAAGACAATAGACAACTTGAAAGCTATCAATGAATGTACTTTTATCCTTGTACTCTTTACACCCTTCTAAATTTGTTATACCCTTATGTATACTTTGTACTCGTATATACACTTGGATCCTTCAAATCCTTGCTCTGCCTGGAAACCTTGAACTCTTCAAATCATACGGAGGCCGAATTCTTTTTTTTTTTTTTTTCAAATTCTTTACAACCTTACCTCCACTCAGACGTTTTCAAAACATTGGCCTCTCCCTTGGTAGTTACAGAATATTAACGGATTTTTTTTCTAGTAGATACGTAAATTCGTCAAAAAAGCAGTGGAAATCGCATTGGGTATCTGTCGAGTACTATTTGTTCCGTATTCTTTGAATGTTAACGTTATTAGGGACTTTAAGATCCAATGACGCGCACGGCGACGAGAACGTCAAAAAACAATAGTTTTCATAAGAAAAACAATAACTTTGCACGTGCATCACGCTTGTTTGTACATTTCTTTGCCCGTTTTTGCACGACTACGACGTGAAAATGCCTAATTTCACGTTTTATGGAGTGCGTAAACAAGCAACGACGAAATTTTATTTCTCTCTCTGAACTTGGATATGGTCCCTCGGAATTCAACTCCAGGAGGGTTCGCCTACATTTGACAAAGTAAGTGAATAGAAATAATTGCGATAAAGACTGAAAGAACGCAAATTCACTTTTAAAGCGACGTTGTCGGTGCCGCCGCGTCCTTGGATCTTAAAGTCCCTATTGTTGTTGATCAGCCATCCTGCTATTTTGTCTTTTCATGCATTCCTTTGAACCCTTTCGCCATTTTCTTGAGCTGGCAGGTAGTCATGCCAAAACAGCTTACCTGCCGTGCTACCGTCCGAGTGACTGACATCATTAATGGTATAATCTAACCATATTCCAAATTTGGACAAATCAGAACGGGGGAATCATTTTCAATGATTATTTTGTGCCTCATAAGCCAAAGCTCCCTTATAGGCAATTTGAGGTCCTTTCGCCTAACATTTTCCCGCCAAGGGATTGGAGACCCAGGAGCCGACAAGGGAAGTCCTGAAGCGGGGGATGGGTCAGGGCCGCAAGGGAAGGGGGGGGGGGGGGAGGAGCTGAGATTGAGTCCGATGATGCAGAGAGCGAGACCTTAATCAATGATTCCTTTCGTCTTTTTTCGAGCTGTCAAAATGTATTTCAGCCAGAGAGAGTTCCCTTCCCCATTACCTAAACTACACATTAAAACATGGCGTCTTTTGCCTTAAGGGCGGGAGCTCTTTATTGGACCCCCAATTATATTTCAAAATTTAGTTTCTTAGATAACATAAATAATCAATGGTTAAAACTGACGAAAAATCTCACTGCAGGTTCTATTTCAGAAGAAGGACTTTAACTCTTTCATTCTATTATGGCGATATTATATGTAGAGATAGCCTGCGAGCAAGCTCTCCTATTTGGGCGAGTGAAACGAGTCTCGCGAGAACGCGCGAGCGAGCGGCGAGGCCGCGAGGGGCAGAGGAAAGGAGCCCCTCGCTCGCGCGTTCTCGCGAGGCTCGCTTCGCTTGCCCAAATAGGAGAGCTTGCTCGCAGGCTAATGTAGAGATTGGTGCAATACTATGACCAAGCTACAAGCTCTACATAATAACGCTGCGCGAATCATTTTAGTTTTTTCCTTGCTTGCTTCTTACGAGCGATGCATTTGGGAGGCTCTTTCCGTGGAAGTGATCCATGAGCACCTAGTTGTTTTTATCAAGATGATATTACAAAGGCTTATAATAGGTCCTCTAAGGAAAATATGTCGAGCATGCAAAGACGTGCAGCAGGGAGTTATGTGCATAGGCATGAGATGCTGATGTGCGAGCATTCATTCCCACTTTTTCCCTATGATCCGGTTGTTCCTCCTAGCCTGCGTAGCAGGCGTCGAAAGGGGTAGGGGGTAGGGGATAGGGAGGAAGGGAAAAAGGGAAGGGGCCACGCAGGCTAGTTTCTCCCAGTGTTTAGCCCGGGCAGCAGGCGTTGAAACGAGTGTCGGAAGGCACTGAAAAACGGTGGGGGGTGAAGTATCGCCGCTAAGTACAAAAGGCCTGGCAGCTAAGCAAGAGAAACAAGTGAAGTCACTAAGGAAAAGTTTTTCGTAGATGAAAGGTCACGTAAACTTTCACATTTTACGTTCGTTTTTGATTTAATTTACTGTGAATAGTTGATTGAGTAGCATTAGATATGGATCGTGATCGGTTACCTTCAAATAGTTCGCTTGGACCTGAAAGACTTGAAAATGTTTTAGGTAGTGATAGCGAGGAATGTCCCATCGTAGAGGGAAGTAACTTGCGATTTTCGCGAACTGCTCACAGCGATGTATTTCTGGAAGAACCAGAGGCTGCCGCTCTGGCACAATACGACGATTTTAACACTATTGACTGGGTTCGTGATCGACAGAGAGAACGAAAAAGGTTTCGTGAAATGCGGCGAATGAGAAGAGGTAGTCTTTGGGAGCGAATACAACAAGCAAATGACGCCTGGGCTGGCTGGTTGATTGTCTTTCTTGTTGGTCTAGCTGCGGGATTATGTGCGGGGATTATAGACATTGGAGCGACATGGATGACTGATTTAAAAATGGGTGTTTGTCCAGAAAACCTTTGGTTTAATCAAGAATCCTGTTGCTGGTCAGATAACACTAGTTTTCAAGAAGTTGGCTGCCATCAATGGAAAACGTGGGCGCAGATATTCACTGGTTCAAACGATGGCGCCGGGGCATATGTGATTAACTACTTTATTTACGTTCTTGTCGCTTTATTTTTTGGTTTACTCGCCGTCACGCTAGTTCGTTGGTTTGCGCCTTATGCATGTGGAAGTGGAATCCCAGAGGTAAGGAGATTAATATTACATAATGATTAATAAAATAATGATCCTGCAAGACCAATGTTAATTTTTTTTGCTATGCATTAGTACTCTTCATCCCACAAAAATGTTTTATTTTCACAGAGAGAATGAATAAAACATTTACTCAGGTTACTTAGGTTTCGCCGCTTCTTGGCAGGGTCACCGCAACAGTGCGTGGCACCAATTATTTACTGTGGCCCTTAACTGTCCCTCCCCCCCATGAAAGATAGACCACCATAATGGGGACTATGTCCCCTACTCTTTAGGAACAGTGCATGGGTTCTTAAATGTCCCACAGAATTTATAAATGCAAGGGTTGTGAGATGGCACCTGCAGTTTATTGTCCTTATTCGAGAAGAGAGGGGGGTGTAAGGGGGGTCCGAAAACCGCAAAACCGTACAGAAATACGCCAAAAAACCGCAAACCGCATCGGATTTTTTCCCGAATACCGAAACCAAGCGTACATGTAGGCCACAATATGAAAGCTGACGTCAGCAAGACTTGTGATATATTCTGACTAGGAGTAATCGAAGCTTAGGAGAGTGCGTTCGATATGTTTGTTAGGCATACAGGTAGCAGTTGAGGCGAAAGGGTGGTTGCGATATCGATAAATATGATTACCTATGTCATATTTTGAATGTATTAGGGTTGCATACAGCGAAACCTCTATTTAAACTGTGTATCATAAGAACGTTTTCAAAAGATATCGTATGGTTCGGTGTCAAGTGCTTTAAATCGGAGGAGACATTGGCCAGAGTGCGTCGTAAATGGAACATTTTGTTTTACTGGCGCGAGTTACAGGGCGCAGTTACTCAAAGGCCGATTAGTGCTTAACCCGGGATTCTTTTTCTTTCTTCAAAAACATTTCTTCGGATAATTTTCTCTGTTATTTTTAAGAGCATCCAATCATCAACTTGTTGACAAAATGAATTGCATTGAATTTACTGTTTTAAAAGCTTTCACATCTGAATTCAAACTTCGCACTAACCCTGTCAAAGCCTTCAATGGTACGTGTGTGCGGCTCACGTCAATAACTTTTCCAGTAATTTGGTCCGGCGTGTTGATTTCAGTGACTCGAGAGTGGCGCTACTGTGGGCTGGTTTATAAGTTTTTCCTAATAAATAACATAGAGTTAAAGTGTTCATTTGTCCGGTGCCGAAAATATCACAAGTCATGATCAAATGGCGCCGCCGAGCTTCACATCTCGGTAGATTTACTTTGTGACACAAGGGCTGCCGAGCTACACAACTCGGTAGATTTACTGTTTGACACAACGACCGCCAAGCTACACAACTCAGTAAATTTACTTTGTGGCATAACGGCCGCGGAACTTAACACGGTTTGATGCATGCACCAGGAGTCGCAGACATTTTCCAAAGACAGTGACGAACCACGCTGATAAAAATGTGAAGGCTTAATCCAAAGTAAAATTTAACAGCAAACTTCTGAAAGATGAACGCTTTAGACGATTCAGCAAACACATATCGATGTACGCTTTACGAAGATTCCGCAAACTTTTTAAAAGATGAACGCCTTACGAAGACAGAATATTAGACCTTATACTAGCGTCCCACGCAGGCGTTTTTAGGGGGAGCTCGTCTTTCATCCCTATGAAAAACGCGCTCACCTAAAAACGCCTGCGTGGGAGGCTAACCTTAGACTTGCTACAAGTCGACCTCTTGGCGTGCGGAGCGAGCCTTGTTTGGCCGCGAAATGGCCGACCGCGAGCGACGATATGAAATCCGACGAAGGACTTTTGGAAAGTCTAATCAGACCTCAGCAAACCTTTGAAAAATGAACACCGAGAACACAAGAATCACCGCGTCAAAGTGAGGCAAAACTTAAGCAAGCGCCTTAAAGCGAGGCAAATGTGTGTCGACGACGACGACGAAAATGCAGTCTCAAAAAAACCTCCCTTATTAATTGCACAGGACACCCAATAATGTACACAACACCCAACACAAATTAGGGGTTGCGTTCTCGTACCTCGAACGCAATAACATTGTGCGTTAGTATTAAACATACCATCATAACGCTAACGATATATTGTACTACACTATTATACTCTATTTACTACTAACCAAATGCCAAGTACGCTTGTCATGTACTTGAACGAGTAGTGATATCTCCCTTGACTTTGAAAAACTCTGTCACTGATCCTGTACGTCTTACATTGGGTGACTGATTACTTTGGACGACCCTGTGCTAGTTGTGGAACGCGGAATAAATGTTTCTTCTGGACATGTGACCTTCTTGTCTTGTAAAGAGTTCACGTTCAGTGGAGAAGACGATTGTTAAAACGTACAGCTCTTCTGAAGTTCTCCCCTTCCTTTCCTTCTTCATAGAAGATTGCCACGCAATTAATTCTTACGTCCTCTTCACTTTCAGTTGCGACCTCGAAGACCTCAGTTGCCATTGTCGCGCATTGAATCAAAGCAACGAGAACACGACGCTGTAAGGCTGTACGAGCTAACATCCGGCAACTAATTTTTTTACGCATCACTGGCCAAAAGGGTTAATCACATTAAGTATTAACTGGAAAAGGCCGTAATTGCAAACCACAGAGTTAAATTGTAAGCTGATATAATGAACCCTGATGCGTTGTAAAACAAAACACTTGCGCTTGCAAAACAACCGGATGCCGACCGTTCTAAAGAGTGTTATCACCGCAGACACTTTTTTTATTCACCGAAAACCGCGACTTAAAGGTTGTAATAACTGCAAACCACTTAGTGTTTTGAAACCGCAATACCGCGAGTTAAAATAGAAATTACCGCAAAACCGCACCAAAAATAACGCAAAACCGCATCACCGCATACCCTTACGCCCCCCTCAGAAGACTAGAAACCATTTGGAGATGTCTGTACAAAGGCAGCACTTTCTCCTCAGTTATTTAAAACCCTGAATGTTGGGTCAGCCAGGGTTTGAACCAGCGGCCTCCTGCGTGGCAGACCAGTACTTATCCAATTGAATTAAGTGGGCAGAGTTTACAAAATAAAACTTTACCCATTTTGAAAAGATGTTTCCCAGTGCTAAGAGAATTCAACCATCAAAAGAGCTGCAAATAATAACCAAGAAAAGATTACAAAATACAGTCAAAGCCCATTAATACGGACAATGAGGGGGCCTTAGAAAGTGTCTGTATCAATGAGATGTCCGTGTAAAGCAGGTTGAATTTAGAGAAAATGTAAAGGTTAGGGACAAGGAAAACTGTCCATATTAATGAGGTGTCAATATTAAGTGGGTGTCTGTAAAGCAGGGTTCGACTGTATGAGATTTTATATGGACTTTCACTTGTTAACAACTCCTGCTAAACTTCTTTTGTGACCTTCACTTACTCAATAAAGAATAATCTCGTAGACATCTTCAAGACTCCGGACCATGTTGGGCATAACAAGGAAAACAATTATTCTTTGTGATGAAATAATATTGAGAATCAACCCATAGCTAGGTTAAATCAAAACTAACCTGAAATCAAATTTGACCTGTAACATCTATGTCCTTGCTCATGTGTAGGGAAAAGTTGGACATTGTTGTCCTTCTCAGCTTATATCCCCTTGCTCAAAAGCAGATGAGTGACAAACAAAAGGCATTATTTCAAAGAAAAATAAACATCAGTCCCCAGTTCTTGTTTCGGAAGGATACAGTTGAGAACTCCAACACAGACACCACTGGCCACTATCCTCCTTCCCTCAGTAATGACAAGAGGTTGTTACATCATGCACTTGTTTTCCATTCTCATTTTAGCTTTGCTGTTAGTGTATGCCATTCTTGTTCTAATATTTTAAATTGCTCTTTAGATTAAGACGATTCTAAGTGGTTTTATCATCCGTGGTTACCTGGGCCGTTGGACGCTAATTATCAAGTCCCTGTCAATGATGTTAGCTGTTTCTGCTGGCTTAAGTTTAGGAAAGGAGGGTCCCCTTGTGCATGTGGCAAGCTGTTGTGGGAACTTTTTTTCACACGTGTTTGCTAAATACAGTAAAAATGAAGCAAAGAAAAGAGAGGTTTGTTTACTATTGATAGTTGCTATGTTTTTTGCCAGCTTTCATATCTTTTTAGTTAAAATTTTAAATAAAAATTCCAGTCATTGTACATATTGGAAACATACAGCTGTACCCCAGAAAATTGGAGTATACAAGAGTACATGTGCCTATTTGTAAAGAATCCCCACTGTCAGTTTTTTTCTTACCCAGATATCAGCCTTCAATTTTTTTAGCTTCCACAACCTTTCTTTTAATCACATTTTGATTTGTTTTTGTTTGTTTCTTTTTTTGTACATGATCTATTCCATTCTACTTTTTTTTAGAAAGCCTATTCCCATTTGGTTCAATGCTTCATTCCTTGTTGATGACTCACTATCACCTTAGTCTTCTCAGAGTTTCTCATAGATCTCTGTCACATCGGGTCAGTTATTTAAACAAAGTCTAACTTAGGCTGCAGTTTAGCAAATCTTTGGACCTCCAGATATCTTCTTTTCTGGGTTATTTTAAGAAAAAAATAATTATTGCTTTGCTAGTCTACGTCTTATGCTTTCATGAAGTTGTTCACTGTAAATGGTGTTTAAAAAAAAACGTTGGACAAACTGAAAAAGGCTTAGAATGCAGTTTTGTTAAACACTGGCTAACCCCGTTTAAATAACTGGCCCTTAATGTTTTACTTATCTTTGCACCAATAATTCAGCCCTTTTTACCACTGCTGTCTGTTTATTGCTTACTGCCAACTTTACCTAGGTCTTATCAGCAGCAGCTGCAGCTGGTGTGTCTGTGGCTTTTGGTGCACCCATTGGTGGTATCCTGTTCAGCTTGGAAGAAGTCAGTTACTACTTTCCAATGAAGACATTATGGAGATCATTCTTCTGTGCAATGATTGCTGCGTTTACTCTCAAGTATATGAACCCATTTGGAACTGGGCGTTTGGTTATGTTTTACGTAGAATATGACAATCCATGGAAGCTGTTTGAACTTATACCTTTTATAATTTTAGGTGCTTTAGGGGTGAGTGTGATCCTTCTAGTAAGTAGCATTAATTTTTCACCTTCAGACTTTTTTTTTGTTTTGATGATTTGTATAGGGTTCCTTTATTCTCAAGTCATAATTTATATTCCATTATCACAGCTTTATCATTTAACTGATGAAATATAATAAATACCCCCAAAACAAAATCAAATAAATAAGAGGGTAAAAAGTTGAGTTGACAAAATCTTTTATGCTGGTTATTTACTCATTTCTGTTTCACATGATCACTGTTGATCAAAAACAAAGTTGTCTCTAAAAATGCGGCAGCCAACTAATAAGTTCAGGTTTTGAGACCAGATAGGCTATCAGAAATGAAGTATAAAAATTCGATGGGCTCATAATTTTATATTTTAACTGTAAAAAATGTCCCAATATACCACACCAACTAGTGGTAGTCTTGTATCATAAAATCAAATATTAATTTAGGGCATCTTCCATTGGCCATATACCAGAATAAGAATTTATAAGTTGTTTTGGCTTTTATTGTATAGAAATATTTACAAAACTGCTTGAAATAGAATATTCCAGTCTATATAAAGTTTAAATGGTTTAAACATCACATCAGAAGAGCTTTGTAACAAACAAAACTTTTGCGTATTCTTATTTCAGAATATGATTAATCAAACGCACCCGTATTATTTTTTTAAGTGTTTTTGTTTTTTGTAGCTTTAAAAACTCATCAAGCAGTCTTTTTTTCTGCTTTTTCTTTTATATAGGGTCTTATAGGTGCATTTTTCATTAAGGCAAACTTATGGTATTGTAAACTGAGGAAAACAACAAAACTTGGAAAGTATCCAATAGCAGAGGTGATAAAAATGACTATCCCACCTTTTACATGTTGTTCAGTTCTATAAAATAATAATGTATCAAATTATTTATCCAACATGAAAAGTGGAGCTCCCTTACATTAAGCTGTGATAAAAAGTGGAGTGCCTACTAAAACACATTAGCCATTATCTTGAAAGAAAATAATTTCTTTTGACTTCTACAATCTAAATAAATACCTCGGACTCACATACACCCAAAAATTTAAATGTAAGCCCATGATACAACAAAAGTTATCAGGTTGTCAGTGGAAACCTCAAAAGAGTGCATGACCTCGATAGGTAACACAACTGAGCCGATAATACAATCATCTCTTACAGATCAGAGGGTGCCCTATTATGATGGCATGACTTCCTCATTTGATTATGCTGCGTTGTAATAATATTATGTGACCTGGAGCACACGTTCAGTCAATCAGCTATAATTATTAAATGTAGCAAACAGAATTCTTCACATTAGGAGGTTTCCCAGATTTTCTTACTAAAAGGGCTCCATTTGACAGTGCCTACATGTAGCTAGCTTAGCCCAAGAAAACAGGAGGCACTTCGCAAAACCACAACTGCTTTCCCTACAAAATGACGTCTGAGGAACGAGCGATGATAAGCGTGTCACTACCGAGATCTGGGTAGTATTTCTGTTTGGTTGAAGCAAATTTTCCGCACGGCACTACCAATCAGAAGCACTACCCCTATCTGGGTAGTAACACGTCAACAGTGTGGAATTTCTGCACTCACTTCTCAGACGTTGTTTCTCGGGAAAAAAGGTGGTGTCACTGAAACGTTTTGCTCTTTTCTCAGGTCATACCATGCTCTCCAGTAGTGTCTTATTATTATGTTGTACTGTTTTCTTCAGGTTTTACTCGTGACTCTTGTCACAGCTTTGTTGGCATATCCCAATCCCTATTCAAGGTAACAAAATAAAACGTTAACGCCAGCTACTGAATCAATAAATTCATTCTTAATGAGTACGGCTGTAAATGTATGTTTTCGTGGAAGAGGTCACACATGTTGACAACATCGTACATGTATTCAGGCGTTAGCTTTGTCGACATTTTGTATCAGCCTTTTAACCTCATCTAAGTTATTAATGTTTAACAAAAATGTTTCACTACCTCAGTGCCTTAAAAAGGTGCTGAAAAAGGTCATGTTTTTTATTGTGTAGTTGAACGAACCTCTCTACAGTGGTCACCTTTCATTGGCAAGGGTAGAAGCTGGCTGTCATGGGAGGGGGCGGGGGTTAGGGATGAAAGGGGAAACCAATTTTTGGGTGAAGAGGGTAAAACTTTTTAAGTTTTGAAAATGCATATTATATTGTACATGTAAAATAGAGGCCTTCCAAGGGGTAGAAATGACAGGCAACATGGCCCCAAAAACTGGCAACAGTCATCTAAGAAATCATCAACATTAGACAGAAAAGGAAGAAAAAAGTGACAGTGACAATTCAATTTTAAATAGTCATTCACTTTTACATTTGGCTGTTCCGGCAGCAAGTAACAAAATTTCTTCCGTTATTTTCAAACATTTTCTGTTATTTTCTTTGGAACATTTTCTAATTGTGGTATTGTTCAAAAACATTCCTTGGAAGGCCTCAAAGTAATATACAAAATATATAATAATAGTGTGCTGATAAATAAGAAACAAAATGTTTTGAAAAAATATGAAGATAAAACAAGGTAAGTGCAGTACAGTGAGTGCATCAAGATGGGCGAGAAAAGGCTGAGGTCTCGAGGGGAGAGGTATTCCCCCCCCCCCTCTCTCTCTCCTAGCATTCGTTCTTCTCCCTTGTGGCTCATTCTATTGTGCCCTAAGTTTCTCAAGCACCTGCGTTTGTTCTTTGGTTTTGCAGGGAGAGTAGCAGTGTTTTAATCAAACGCCTTTTCAGTCAGTGTGGTCCAGATGACATTTCTGAGTTATGGTATGTTTATGTACTTTCTCAGGACCTGACAGTATTTATCCTTAAAATCTTTCCAGAAAAATAAAGAAAAGCTATTGCTGTTTTACCCTAAGCAACCCATAATCAGCCTGTAGTCTCTGCTATAATACTTTATTGTTATTTTTGTTTCGTCTGGCTGAACCTGCACATTTCAAATCATTGTAAAAGAAAAAGCGAGTCAGTTAGTACAAGTCATAGCTGGTGTGTTGAGAATATGCCACCTGCATGCACACATGATGGCAGCCTGAACATTTGACACATTTTAACAGATTGCAGTGTAACACAAGCTACACAAAGTCGTAGGATAACAAGACCTACTTTTATTTCATTTGTGTTTCTGTGTGTTTTCACAGTGACTATGAAACAGATAACTCCACCCTGAATGTGAATGATCCTCACTGGCCTGGAGCTAATGCAGGAGCCGGGGTAAAAATGGCTGTGTGGCAGTTAATTCTGGCCATGATTTTCAAGGCAATCATTACTATTTTTACATTTGGAATTAAGGTGAGGTTGTGAAGTCTGTTAGTTCTTTACTAAGAACTAAGAAACAAAATTCATCAAGTGCAATAATATGATAACTAGAAAACAAGTTGTACCACAGAACCAAAAATGTAAGTGCCCTGTAGCCTGCATCACAGATGTAATTTAACCTTGGTTAGTGGGGACTTTAAGATCCAACAACACGACGGCAACAAGAACGTCGCTTAAAAAGTGAATTTGTGTTCTTTCAGTCTTTATCGCAATTATTCCTACTAGGAGTTGAATTCCTAGGGACCATATACAAGTGCGGAAAGAGAAACAAAATTTCGTCGTTGGTTGTTTACGTACTCCATAAAACACGAAATTAGGCATTTTCACGTCGTATTCGTGCAAACACGGGCAGAGAAATGTACAAAAAAGTTGTTGTTTTGCTTATAAAACCTATTGTTTTTTTCTTGATGTCCTTGTTGCCATCCGCATTGTTAGATCTTAAAGTTCCTAGTAACATCTGCAAAGCAGTGCGGTGATCCTTGCTCTGGGCCCCTAACGGACTCATTGAATTACCAGAGGTGGGTTTTGAAGTTCCCTTCAACTTGATTGGCAAATCAACAACCGCTTTTTAACAGGCCAATCATGGTGCCTACTCAAATCCTGGTACACAGGTGAGGGGCCAGAACAAGAATTTCAGTACTGTTTCGCGGACAGACTTAACCAGAGTTTAGTTTCATCTGTGGTGCAGGCTAGCTAGTGCACCCAAGAGCAACTGCATGTAGCTTATACTTTCATCGTTCACCCTGATCATTTTTGTTATTTTAGTTGTACTAGATGACAATCCACATCTCATTTTAGGTGCCTGCTGGATTGTTTATTCCAAGCATGGCCATAGGAGCTTGTATGGGAAGAGTTCTTGGCATTGGAATGGAGCAACTGGCCTTGTATGTTACCAAATGTAGAAACAAAGCTAGTTTAGTTACACTAATTTTGTTGAAGGTTCTAGGTAGTTTCTCCATAACCTCAGATAAGTTCACAATTTCTTCACCGTATACAGAAAAAGTGAATATCTTTTAGGTATATAAAACTTACTAGTAAAGGTATTTTGTAGCTCCTGTCCGATGTAAAATTCTCATGGAAGGGTGCAACAAAAGTGCTCTCTGATAGTCCGGGGCTAGGGTAGCGACCCTTCAGGCCAGCTTTTTTTAATTACGAGTTGTCTAATGTACAGGTAAGCAACATTAATTTGTGGAGATTAAGGAAATGAAAGTGAAAAAGGGGGTTGCTAGGTTTATAAAACTGCTCTGGGCTAGTAAACTTTAAGCAACAGTTTTTTTTTTATTTTAACGTGATCCTCAAGAGGACTAAATCCAAACGACAGAATTCACGTAGATCAGACTTTCTATACATTTTGAGGCCTAATGCTGTTGTTATCTTCATGTTTTTCAGTCATAATCCTCACTGGTACGTTTTTGAGTCATCCTGTGGTAAATCAATCGCCACCTGTATAACTCCTGGACTATATGCCATGGTAGGAGCGGCAGCAGTTTTGGGCGGAGTTACAAAAATGACAGGTACAACTGCATATCTTGTTAACTTTTACCACAACAGTAGACCCTCTCTGCAGCATGCAGTCGGGTGACCTTTCTTGCACAAAAATTGTGGGAAACAACTTACTAATTTAATGCCAAATATAGAATATAATTAATAGTCTGAAAAGTCCTCCATCTCTTCGCCACACACCCCAGTGGGCCGCCCACTGAGCCCGGAGGGGTGGGGTGAAGAGCCGGATGACACTTCAGACTAATATAGCAAAAACAAGGGGGATTGCTAGAAGACAAATTTTGAAGTGACTGACACATACAACCAACAAATGCCAAACTAGCAAGTTTAGGGGTGTGTAATCATTATTAAAGACCAAATCCATGGAAAAATAAATTGGTTCCTAAAAAATCCCTTAAAGAAAAGGTCTCAGGTCTGTCTGAATCATCCACACATAAGTTTGTCCTTGCTATTTTGCAAGCTTTACTGATTATCAGACCTATCTTTCCTCTGCTTTAATGATGCATTATAATCATCCTGAAGTATCCATTTTTCTTTTGAAGTTTCCCTTGTGGTGATCATGTTTGAGCTGACTGGAGGACTGATGTACATTGTACCACTCATGGTGGCTATTATGACAAGTAAATGGATTGGAGATGCATTTATTAAGGAAGGAATGTATCCTTCTGCTATCATGGGTTGATGTATTTTACTTAGGGTGCTTTTCATTTGTCAGATGTAGCTGGCCAGGCCAGGCCAGGCCAGGCCAATCTATTCGTAAGGAGAATTTTAATCAGAACCATCCAGCCAGATTAGTTTATTGTGATGGGTTTTAGTAAAAATCTCAAGAGAAGACAAAGATTCTATTTTCACATTAACCGGTCTGGACAGCCAGATCTGTCGTTTGGAAAATAAACAGGAACAAAAATGTTCTAAAAAGTGATAGTGAGCAAACCCAATATTGTGCTCCTAAGGAGTCATGATAGGTATAAAATTTAGAGAGACAGTGGAAATAGTGAATTTTGTCTGATGTTAATGTTGCAAACCCTTGACTGCTGTTCAAGCTATGACGGACATATTCATCTGAATGGCTACCCATTCCTGGACAGCAAAGAAGAATTCACTCACACGACACTGGCAGCTGATGTTATGAGACCAAGGTGAGATTAAAATAATTGCGTTCAAACTTCCGTGTTTGACCATCTGTCATGGGTGACCTCTCCTCCCCATCCCCAACCACCCCCCCCCCCCCCCCCTTCCAGAAGTGATCACCTGTGCAAAATATCAAATTGAGTTTTCCCAAGCGACTTTTACATTGAGGGAAGTGTTAACTGAAACTCTTTCCTCCACTGATTTAGTTGATGAGCCAAAGCTGCTGAAAGGCTACACCCCAAAGTTGCATCTCAAACAGGAAAAGGTGCTCCAGAAAACACCATGATGCATGTTCATGGCAGTTACTTGCTCTGGGTTATGGGCTCCAGTTTACTTTCATTTTAGTAGGTGATTTTCATCGCACAAGTTATTAGATAATCTGGCTATGCCATTATTTTTCAGGAAAAATGATCCTCCTTTATCATGCATTACTCAAGATAGTTTTACCGTTGGAGACATAGGTAATAAAGATTTTCCCAAACGTTAATTTCAGTGTTCCTGACTTATTAGTTTATATGAACTGAATTTAAATAGTGTCTGGTTATATCTCTCACAGAAACACTTCTTGAAGAAACCGAGTTCAAAGGATTTCCTGTGATAGTGGACAATGAATCACAAAGACTGGCAGGCTTTGTTCTCAGGAGAGATTTGAATATTGCCATCAGTAGGTTTCACTTTGTCTTGACTTCTGGTTAAAGTGACTGCTAGAGTTCCTTACCTTCAGTTGTATACCGTAAATAGGCCTTTTGCATTGGTTGATAACGTGATCAACTTTCAGTAAACACGAAAACAGTTCGCTTGTGAAAAATTTTGTTAGCACGAGCTGAAGGAGCATATTAAAATTAGGCAACCTGTAAATTTTCAGCCGTATACAGCTATTTCGAGCAAAGTTGTCGGAAAAACTGTGTACACGACAATCCCGAAACGTAATATGGGATATGATCAACGCACTTTTCCTGACACTGAAGCTGTCGAATCTACTTTTGCTGCTTTCCTTTAGAACTCGCAAACATATATCCGTGGCCTCTCGTACCATTCTTTCAAATTCTTTGAAAAACAGTGAACTTAAAATCACCCACAATACCTTTCGGGATTGCCGCGTGCACTTTTTCCGACAACCTATCTCGAAATAGACCTATTAGGCTAACTCAATGTTGTACCCAATTCAAGCCCTTTAGGAATAAAACTTTTTGTTTCAGGAATTTCCATACATTTAAATGAGAATGCTACATTTTAATGCAAATACAATAGACAAAGAATCTTAACCCTGGGAGATTTGAATTGGGTACAACTTTGAGTTAGTCGAATAGGTCTATAGCTGTGTCTCAAAAGCAGCGATTGCTACGGCCGCCGGTGTTAGGTGTTAGGAGTTTTGTTCACGCGGAACCACCTTCACCGTACGAAAATTTAGACGCTTAGCCGTTCAAACTTCCGTATGAACACATCGAAAATATTTAACGGTCCCGTGTGTCGGTGAGGCCGGTCAAATTCTTCAGCCGTGTGGAGGAAGCATACTAGTAAGTTCTGGCAAATGTATGACTTTGTTACTTGTGCTTTCAGGTCACGCCAGAGCTCGTGATGAAACAGTGGTATCGGCATCACGTGTTTACTTCTTACCCAGTCCCCCTCGGTATGCTGAGCCTGGTCAGCCGTCTAGTTTGAGTTTGAGACATATTGTTGACATGGTAGGAAACTGGATTAATAAACACTTGAATGTTTTCATTGTGTCACTGTACATCACGGTGAAGCCGAATGAATTGTTTTGTGAAAAAAGTGGTTGATAAAAAGTAAAGTGAGGTTTGTGTTTCCCTCAGAAATTAAAAAAAGACAGACTTTTTGGCTTTGAAAACAAAAGTGTCAGTTACGGGGTTTTCTATGATAATAAAATTATCGTTTGTTGCAAACAGGAAAAAACGGTTACGAACTGGATAGGCAAAGTTGATCCTCAGTTCTTATGAAGTTTTCCATTTCCACTTGAAGAAGCTTTTATTAGGAGGTTTTCTCTCGTCAGACAGATCTACTCGTTATATCACTTGTAACCCCGTTGATAATTTACCCATCTGGGCCCGGTTCCTGAAAGGCCGATTGGCGCTAATCCAGGATTAAAATTTTGTTCGACGTTTTATATTTACCTTCCTACGCATTGCTTAGAGTAAAATTTTTTGTTATCATCACTGTATATCAGAGTGAGGACGCAACGGTATTTTGTAAGCTTGAGTTACATGTTCTTAGAAGAGAAAACGATGCTTAAAATTTAGCTTAATGTTGGGTTAAACTTAACCTTAAACTTAAACTTTTTCTAGGAACCGGGTCCAGGTTGTTGTGGCTTATAACAAAGTTGTTTTAATTCGCCACTTAAGGAACGAGAAGGGGACTGGAACCGAAATGCGTCCTGCAATTGTTTGTGGGATCGTTACCAGGCACGCGCCGGTCAGCTATTGGCTAATTATTCCCTGTTCCTAGTAACAGTCCCAGAAGTCTTTGCGAAAGTTAACTCGGCCCAGTTTCCCTCTCGTTTCTAACGTGACGAATGTCTGTTGTATTTCAGAGCCCAATTCAAATCACTGATGCCATGCCCATGGAAACAGTAGTAGAAATGTTTCGTAGGCTGGGATTAAGGCAGACACTTGTTACACACAATGGGTGAGTAGACAGCTTATTTTCTTTGAGTTTTCGCGTGCAATCCTTCATTGTCACAGCTCTTCTCAGTGGTGTCGTTTATTGCACCGTTGATGAAATCTCAAGTGTTAAAAACTCAAATGAAACTTATTAAGCACTATCCACTGGATAAATCACTTTATTATATAGATACTGATGAAATACCAGGATTTTTCCTTTTACTAGAAAATCATATCTTCATCGGGCGCAGTGAAGATACTATTTTTATCTTTCACGTGTGAGGGTATTGGTGTCGCCATGGTTACTAACATGATTAGCCATTTACAAGAGAGCTTCCCGTTTTTAATAGAGTTTTTTTCGAAGTTGTCACGACAAACTGAACTTCTCCGAACCCTGTGGAACTGGCTAAACATTTTTATTTTCTCATTGGTTTATTGGGTTTATTGATTAAGGCTTAGTTCACACACCGGATAGCTTTTCGTGTCGACACTCTCTTCTCCGCAGATGCATCCGCCGATAAGCTTCAAGTTGTGTTTTATGTAGGAATTTCATCGGTATCTATAAAATAAACAGAACATTACGTGGCCGCTTGGGGATACGAATTTTATCTTCTCGTGCTGAAAGTATCTTTTACGAGTGAGCGAAGCGAACGAGTGAGAGATACTTTCAGCACGAGAAGATAAAATTCGTATGCCCGCGCGGCCATATAATATCCTCTATATCTAGTGCGTAAGTATTGTGGAAAACAATTGGGTTATCTGCTGAAGATATATTTAAACAGTGGATAGCGTTATTCACCTTTTGAACAACTGCGGCCTGCAGTACTTTACTGTAGTGCTGTTTACTGTGATGTACAACAGTGGTTCTGAATTTTGATTCTGTGAATCAAACCCAGTAGTGTAAGCACTCAAATAAAAGCTCTTGAACAGTGCCTTCTTGTGGTACTGTTTATTGTGCTTTTTGAGATTACTATAATAGTTGAGTTTGTGAATTAAATCGTAAAGATTACCACGCAAGTACATGGTTACCGAGCAGTACTTTATTATGCTGTATAAATTGACATTTGTGTCTATCGATGAAATCGATACCATAAAACGACCATTCATGACAGAGGTATTGATCAGTCAGGTGTTTTGTTTGTTGGTTGGTTTGTTTTCCGACATCAGCGTCGAGTGTACGTATACACTAACATAAAACATGTTTTTAGTTCACGGAGTTAATTTTGTTGTATCTATTTTTTTCAGTCGCTTGTTAGGAATCATCACAAAGAAAGATGTTCTACGCCATATTGCCACGTTAGCAAATCAAGATCCAGATTCTATACTTTTCCATTGACAGTCGCAGTTAAAAAAACGATTTATGTACTACATGACGTAATATCCCACACAATAATATGGAGTTATAATCTCTTAAACAGCAAAATTTTGAATGGTCTGTAGAGAAGTGGACACTGGGTCCCTGTGTGCCGACGTTTTCTCTTGGTTCCTACACAATCCACCGCTTTTACAATACTCATGACTCCCTGAAACGCTCTCGTTTGAAATGGTATCTGACAAGGCGAAATGGAGCAAATATGTATCACAGCCACTTATCGGGTACCCAAACAAACGCCACTGAATCGTAGTCAACAGTTAACGACTAATTGACGGACTCAAGCAAAACTCAGGCCCGGTTCAGACGCCGAATGAAGGCCGACGCAAACTATTTAGACCGCCTGAATTGATTCAGACGCCAATCTTAATTCCAGCCGAACTAAATTCAAAAGATGAAAAATGCTCGTTTGGTGAAACTGCTTGCAAAATACGTTACTATAATTTATGCATTAAGTTAGGCAGATGAAAGTTTCGACGTCTGAATCAAAGCCGTTCCAAAGTCGTTCCACAGTCGAAATTCCCGGCCTGGCTAGGCGGGAAGAACGGCTGAGCCGTTTCAAATTGAAATAGACGTTCCTAATTGATTCAGACGCCGAACTTTTCATGTACTCAATTCAATATATTAGGTTCGGCTCATCTGAACCGGGCGTAACTACGAGAGAATGACTGTATAACCGACAATTTGACTAATAAATGACTGTTTAACTGTGACAATGGACGAAGCGAAACTCACCAATGACATTACAAGTCTTCATAGTCTTCACGGTTTAACTGACAGACGACCAATGACATCGCTACTAAATTGACCAGTCAGGGCCGGGTTGTTCGAAGCTGGATTAAGATAACCCAGGGTTAGTGCAAAATTTGAACTCAAATATGAGAGCTTAAAAAGCAAATTTAGTTTAATTCTCTTTGCCTACAATTTGATGATTGGATACTCTAAAAAGAATAAAGAAAATTATCCGAGAAAGCGCTTTTGATAGCAAGAAAAAGAAACCCGGGTTAATATTTAACCTCAGGTTAGCTTTAACCGGCGTTCGAACAACTGGGCCCAGGTCAATAACCAAATTAAATAAGATAACTGACGTGATACAACTCACTTTGACTGTGAAGATGACTACCGTACATGCTGTCTAAACGCCAGTCACTGTCACCCTACGTTCACACCATTTTGTGCTGTTTTTTCTTTTTTTTTTTATCCAGGCACTAGTGCTCGGACCGTTAACGTGAACGTACAGTCAACTCTCGCCTTGCGGACACCCCGCTATAACGGACACCTCGATAATACGGACAGCAGATAAATTCCGGGTAAAAATAAATTACAGACATTTGACTGAAATAAACTCCCGCTATTACGAACTCTCGCTACAGAGGACACTAACTTAAGGTCCCTACGGTGTCCGCTATAAAGAGAGTTGACTGTAGTCTCATTTGGATTAGTCTTACAAAACATGGCCATTCCTCTGATTAAGAAAAGAGGTAACAAAGTAACCCAAGCGTTCACATCAGTTTTACTAATACATGTACATCTCAGGTCGAGGATATATTTTTAAAATAAAGCGATGAAAATGACAATAACAATAAATTTAAAAGTAAAACTGAGTCAGGGCTATTGTGATTGAGTTAGTTAATCTCATGATATTACTGTTCTTCCATGGTCCCGAAAAATTTACGAGTAGTTTTAGGCGCACCGAATTCGAAAACTTTTTGGCAGATGAATACGTTAACGCCGATGACGTCATAGTCGTTTTGTCCTAATACATCTCATGAGTAAAATGGGGTGGATTACATTATCTTCCCTTTTTGTATTTCTAATACAATAGATTCACCTAGCTTTAACCCGGTTTTAGGCGGTTTGTCATGCTTTAGTTTATTTAACCGGTTTCATGGTGTCGAAGGAATAAGCTATACTCGCCGGTGTCTTAAAATCCTGTCCTGGCTCCAGTTCACTGGTTGTTGGCACGCAAATCGTGGATATTAATGAGGGCGAAGGCAGACTAGGTCTTTCTTTCACGAAACAACCCCCCCCCCTTTAGAACATGACAAGGAGGCTCAAACCGGTTAAGGCTAGGCGAGTCTATTCACATAGACCATAATACACCTTGTTTACCCCCCTAAATTTTGAAATACAGTCGTCCCAGAAGGAATCGAAGACAATGGTTCTGCAAAATTTGGGGGAAATAAGACGCATTATGGTGAAAATGGTGAATACAAAAAAGGGAAGATAGTGTGAATCCAATGCGTTATATTCATGAGATAAAGGCAAAAGACTATAATGGCAGCTTTAATGTATTTCTGCAGAAAAGTTAATGAGATTCCCCCGCAAAAAAGGTTAATTTGGGGCGGCCTATACTGCTTTTATTTAAGGCTGGTTCCCCTAAAGAAATGGTTGAATAAATAAGGAAATAAAAAACAATTGGTGTGGTGGCATTTCTTTTTAGTTCTTTATCTGCCATTCCTGGTCGAACTGGAATTGGGAAATGTTGGTTTTTGAAGACAGGGGAAAACTGGAGTACTCATAGTAAAACCTCCCTAAGCAAGGTTAAGAAGCATCATACACTCAACTCACATACAGCGTTAGTATCGAACTTCCGCCGCTCTCTCGGGACCGGTCTTGTTCCTTGAGGAGTGCGAGCTCATTTCCCGAATAGTGGGTGCTGAAGGTGGGCGTGGCCCCACTCTTGCACATGTCCATGGCAATAGTAAGTTGTATTTTAATGAATCCAATACGAGGAATACGTGAAATTTCTGAAATTTTGTTTTGTATGACTGTCTGTGAATTCATGTTAGGTGAATTCTGTTCGCAAGAAACAAAAACGAAGCATATCTTTCACTATGGATCCTTTCTAGAAGCATATCGACCTAACTCATGCACCCCTAGAGTTTAAAACTTACCTAATCCTGCTTCGTTTTTGTTGTTGTTGTTGTTGATGTTGTTTTGCAGTTGGTCTCACTTTCAAGGAGAGAGGACAACGCGTTGCATAGTCTCTCTTTAATACATCATATTATGAAAAACTACTCGGAGTTATTTTGACTTCGAGTCTGTCCTCCTCTAGTCATTGAAGAAGTTTCATTGAGCTATTGGGCTTATGTATTGTAAATAAAAAGATAAATGATTAAGAATATATAATGAGCCCTTTGCAGAATGCGTTTAAATGGTAAAACACTTTACTGGAGAGGAGCAAGAAAAACACGGATGTGACCGTATTCTGTGAAGGGCCAATTGTCAGCAATAAGAGCTTTTGGGGCATTTTTTGTGTTAAAAGTAGTAAGCGACAGTCTCTTATCCGGGTATTTTATCCCGTAAATTAAGACTAAATAACTCGATCGCATTTAGTTCTTCTCTTTTGCCGTAGAAGGTAAGCGGTGCTAAGAATCTTCCCCTGTTGGTATCACACTCGTTCCGGTATCGGCTCGCGCACGTTGAGTCGGTTGCCTTGACTCAAGTCCAATGGAATCTGAGGCACTTGACCAACTACGGCGAAGGAGGCGACCGTTTTCTCCTGAACATGCGGTGGTATTTAGAACCGCAGCAACTCTCATCACTAGTCCGCTTTCTTTATTCGATTTCTGTTGTACGTCCATTCTCTTTAATTCCTCTCTCAGCTGTGGTATAATAAAAGAAAACGAAGCAACAATTATGATTATAATTACAATTATTAAATCTTAAGCAAATCCAGGGCGCGTATTTTTAGCTTTGTTACTCAAAGGAGACGCTTATTCGAGAGAGGGTGCTTATTTTGAACAAAAACCATGAAAAACCGAATTTACAAAGCTCCAATAGTAATTTAAATGGAACAATAACAAAGCTTCAGCAGAAACAAATATACGGAGAATGTTTTGTTGAATGGGATGTGAGGGAAGTTTGTAAATAAAAAAAACTTAGACGAAGCAAAGACCACTGTTTTTTCTGACAAATTGTTAAAAAATAAAGGGAATAATAATATTTTTTAATATTTTGTAATACTTTTTTATTTTCAACGTTTTGACATTTTCGTGCTTGATATGTGCTTTAAACCTATATTATGCTCAAAAATTGCTCAGAAAGGCAAAAAATTGCTCTAAAAGCCAAAAGTTCCTCAAACGTTGGGGAAAGCCAATGAACTGCTGCTGCTTTCTGTTTTTATTGTTTTTATATTTTAAAACAATAACTGCCCCCCTTCCCCCCAATAAAACTTTAAAATGTTATTTTTATGCTTGTTTTATCGGCAAGGTTATAACCGAGGTTAGTTCTACTTTAGTACTTTAAATTTTATCAGGGTAAGGGTCGTTTTCTTCGATCACTGTGGTTAGTTAAGCGTTTTACTTTAAGATCTATCCTGGTATTTCCTAGCATTCCCACGATCCCTTTGAAATTTATAAGGTAACCATCAGTTTTCTATAACAAAAACAAGTAAACGGTCTCGTACCGTCTTTAGCTTTTTCATCTGCTGTAGTTGATACATGGCCCATCGCCTGTTATAATTTTGCCAAAAAAAACCGCATGTTAGAAAACTGAAATGTCTTTAATCTTTAGTTATGCGAAAGGACGTAACTGGAGAACGAGGGACCGGAAACACGAACTGTGACGAAATTGGAAGGTCTCTTTTTTCTTTGAAACAAGGGTAATTAACTCACAATTCGCAAAGATCATATGGGCCTGAATTTCAGATTTCTCCTCGAGTTGCAAACTCCCAGCAGTTTGCGACTCGAGAACACAGCTGCGATTCAGGGTTAACGTCAGATACATCCATGTGGTAACTATACGTATATAAGGGGTTCCTGATGCATATGTTGTCTTTCAATAGTATAGACCAATTTCGGTATAATTAGATTCATAATTGGTACCGAGGCTTGGGGAATTAAAACAAACGAAATGTATCATTCGGTCAACACTTATTTCCATCCGCCAAACTGACGTTGACGTTGAGGGTTAGGGTTAGGGATAGGTTAGGGTTAGGGTTAGGGTTAGGGTGTGGGTTAGGGTGTGGGTTAGGGTTGTTGCTATATATGTGTAATTAAATCAAACCATTCATTGTCAACTGTAGGGGTTAAAGTGATGCACTGTAGAGCCGATGCGCCGATATCGAATCCTTCTCTTGCCATCTTGAATTTTTTTTCCTTAAAAATTGAAGAGACTTAGACTTTTATGAACAGAAATTTCAAGAGACAGAGAAATTTCATGTAAGAAAAGTGAAATGTCTTTGAGAGCCACTGCTGAGAGGAAAATGTCAGTTTGGCGAATGGAAACAAGTGACGACCGTATCATTCATTGCTGAGCTCTAAGATGATTTCTTTCGTTTTTTTCCCAGCCCAACCCTCGGTGCCAAATCTGAATTTTATATCGAAATTCGTCTATTTTATCCTTGGTTTAAAATTTATTTTTGATTATTTTTAACTCATTATCATACATTACCGTACAAAAATAAAACCGAAAATAAAACTTCAAACCAATTGAAACGCACCACATACATATCCTGTACAATATATAGTATATAACGTCTCAGATTTATGTTTATTCATTTTCTTTATTCAATTTGTGTCCTCTAAGACTCGCTATCATGCTGAGTTTGACATTTCAATGCGTTCAAACCTTGTTGACTACGGACATTGAGGGGGGCATAGAAAGGTCTAGTATATTAACGGGGTGTCCGTATTAAGGGGATTGAATTTGGACAAAATGCAAGGCCTTTTATTCCCAGGGACAAAGCAAACTGTCCGTAATAATGGTCGAGATGTCCACATTAAGCGGTTGTCTGTAATTAAAGCGGAGTTTGACTGAGCATCGAAAGTGGCCGCTATTATAGACTATTCACAGTCCTCTATTTTTCCGTAAGATCGTCGAGATCGAGCGCTTTGTCTTTCAGGCTGCCATCTTGGATGAGTGACTTGGGGGCGGGGCCGGTTTGGTTCTCGCCCCCTCCCCCAAGAGCTATAATCCCCGACGCCCGCCCCCTCGATACATATGCATTTGAAAATCAAGATGGCCATCATTAACGGTGGAAGACCCCCGGGGGGGTACTCGATATATCCTTGGGTGGGGAGGTGCGGCCCGAACCCTCATAACCTGACCCTGTTTAAGACAAAAATCGCTGATTTTCCTACCCTGTTTAAGACAGAATTCCGATTTTTGATACCCTGTTTAAGACATTTAACCCGAAACCATACCCTGTGTAAGAAAATAATAAATAAAAATTTTGCTGTAGTTTAGTTCGTAGAACATACGCAATATGTTTATCGTCCAAGAAAAGATACCCTGTTTAAGACAAAAATTGATAAAATCGATACTCTGATTAAGACAAAAATTGATAAAATCGATACTCTGATTAAGACAAAAATTGATAAAATCGATACCCTGTTTAAGACAAAAATCCCGAAAAACATACCCTGGCTGGCCGCACGCCCCCATTAACCCCTTATAAGGGAGTACCCCCCGCCCCCTCCCGGGTGGAAGACGCTCGACGATCGCACAAAAAAATAGGGGACTGTGGCTCCTGGTAAGACCAAAGGAACAATCAAGAAGCAATGCAGTCTCGTTTGAAGCAGCATTTTTTGGTTCGTTTCTTTTAACTATGCAATTATAAAAAATCAATTAAAACCTGACCGTTTCTACTTCTTCTCTCAGCTGTTGATTCTCTTCCTCAACTTGAGCTTTATTCCGCAGTGCATCAAAGGATGGCACGTGAAGGAACTGCCTGTTTGATGATCCACATGCCGTGCTATTGAGACCACGTCTCAGAGGATTTTCATCCGGATTTTTGTATATTCTGTAGACCTGAGAAATACGAAATTTAACTATCTAAGTATTTGACACAAACTGTGTCAAAGTGTGGATTGCATCCGACCATTTAACTGAAAGCATCAAAGAGGCATTTTTCTGTGATGCCGTGTACTGGTTTACACAGATTTTTAAACTTTCTGAAACTAGGGATAAAATCCTGGCAATAGTGACTATTAAATAAAGCTACTGAGCAGACTACGTTCCCTCTTGATGGTGTTTACTTTGCTTTACAGTATGAAGGTTCTGGTATAACAACAAAGGCAAATAATGTTACAAGGTTGTTTTCATTTAAACCACTACTAAAGCGTCCTTACCTTAGGTATGAATAGTATTCCAAGAGTCAGCGTAGTGCAAAACAAGATGACTGCACAGATGAGGCAAAAACTGATGGTGGGGTGGCTGTTGGTGAAGAATGACACAGGAACACCAATTGCGCACAAAAGCACCACGTTATACACACTGATGCCGATGAATCGCGAGTCATTCAGAGCAGGGATAGAAACCTTTCGAGTCCCAATTGCGAGAAACAGGCCAAAAATAAGCAGAAGGCTGTGAAAAGTATAAAATACAATAATCCAAACTGTGAAATGAGGGCCATAACACTCCTCACGGTAAAGAATCGTCCTGTAATCGCGATCCTCAGACACCTGTAGGTGAAATGAAAAGAAATCAGAACCAACCTCCAAGGAAACGTTTTTTAATCTTGCCGAAAGTAAAGAGATTTCTTACACATCTCAAGAACATACTAGTTAATATAATTTTTGAACTCTTTTTGTCTGTTATCAATTGAGTGTGTGTTTATACTTGCTCCTTAATTTTTTTGAACGCACGCAGCTTGTTATCCTTCGCCTTTGTATTTTCCTTGTTTGCTTTTACGCCCGTGGGGGGGGGGGGGGGGGGGGGAGAAGGGAACCCAAAGGAAGTTTGGGTAGAGATGTACTTCCAAGCCTTTTAAACCCTGCCGCTGTTTAGAACAAAATTGGTCCTTAAAAAAAATTTTTCAAACTAACATTATGGAATTAATGAAGTTAGTTTTTTTTAAATTATTAGCACTTCAACTGCAGACTTCTCATCGCCAACTGGAGTTCAAGCGCCTTTTCCTGTTGACATCTACCATGGCTAGGTACAAAATGTTGAATCACTTAATAGTTCTACCAAGTCTTACCGAGCGAGTTCCTTCCGTCTGAATTATGACGTTCCTGCTGGGGGGATGCAGAGTCATCCAGATCACCAGCAACAAAGCATCAACAAATACCAAAGCCCCCAACAGCCGGAACAGATCAAAATCACGAACCACCTGATGAGAACGGGGTAATAACAGATATAAACCGTCAATAATTAACAAATAATGCGCTCATGCCGATGGAATGAAACATATCAGAATCTCGAAAAACCTGTAAGAGAATGGCCTCCCACGCAGGCATTTTTAGGGGAGCTCGTCTTTCATCCAGGGATGAAAGACAAGCTCCCCTAAAAACGCCTGCGTCGGGGGCTAGTAAGAGAAGGAATGTACAACATTTTGAAATGTCAGTATCTATTAAGATAATTCCGTTACTATCTCCACTCCTTCCCAAGACGAAATTCACCTCAGAGAAATTCTAATTCTATCTTATTCAAACCTATCAAAAAAAGAAATATCCTTTGGCAGTTGATGCATGATTCTATGTCTTTCTGGTCTTTTTTGTATTTTTTCTTGATCTGTTTTTTAACCATGGAAATAAAATGTTCATGAGCAAATAGCATGTAAAAATTATTAAGTTACCTTTCTCACTTTCTTGATATTGGTGAAAATTTGATGAACTCGCCACGTTTTCGAGAACATTGCCCCAAATCCAACTGTAAATCCAAGGGATAATAAACAGAATCGGGCCTGAAAAAAAGCATTTTTCTATTTAATTATTTGTCCAGTTCACAGTACGTATTTTGTTGTTGATGGTGGTGTACATTATCTGCATTGTTACCATTGCAATTAATTGTCTTTTGTTGTGGAGATTTTCCTTTAAGTTATCACTGTTATTTAGCCGCACAATGCATAGTCACTGCCGACAAAATCACAGTGTAATCATCTCACGGCAACGCAGCCGCCATGAGCTTATGCCTTCATTCAAGATGATACCGCTATAGCATCACTATTTGTTAGTTAGACTCACACGGCAGACGTAATTGTAGCTGAGTGGTGACAGTCTTCCATCCAATCCATATATAAACACAGTAGAATACATCATGATGCCTCCAAGAAGAATCACGTTATTCAGGTTTGGACTTGATAGTTTTATATACCTGGGGAAAATATAAGATAGCTTGTTTTATTCTGTCGACATAGGTGCCAATAAAACATGCATTTTGGGGGTATCCTTCCTCAAAGTAAAGGAGACGGTCATGATCTTAATAATGGCAAGGTCGGGGTGATGGTCGGTATCATGGTCATCATAGTTCTAGTCATAAAGAATTTGTGGTTATAGCCACGGTCATCAAGAATGTGGTGGCCATAGCCACGGTCATCAAGAATGTGGTGGCCATAGCCACGGTCATCAAGAATGTGGTGGCCATAGCCACGGTCATCAAGAATGTGGTGGCCATAGCCACGGTCATCAAGAATGTGGTGGTCGTAGTCATGGTGATCAAGAATATGGTGGCCATAGCCACGGTCATCAAGAATGTGGTGCCATAGTCATGTTCATCAAGCTTCTTATTGGTAAAAGTTTTTAATCTTAGTTACTGAAACAAGGGTGATTAGACACTAACTTTTTCTTCCTATAACGAAGATTGAATCCCAATAAAAAGACCGCTAGAGCAATTCCGAGAGTACTCAAACAACTTGTTAAAATGATCAGCCACATGGATATCTTGACATACTCAGTCACTGTGATTGTCTTATCAAGAGGAATTCTACCATCTGTGAACAAAATAAGGAAATAAGTATAATCTCCACATATATTAAACTTTTATTTCTGCAGTATGCTTGATGCCTTTTGAACAGAAAGAACTTCATATCCCTTCATTTTTTTTGAGGCCGTTAAAGGATTCAATCTCATAAGTAACAAGTTTTTCTGACTAATCTGGGACACTTTCATCGTACAAAATGTTATAACGTAAGATTTTGCGTTTACATTGGTGTCCATTTCATCAATGTGAAGTCAGTACCTCAGAGCTAGGCATTCATATCTTACTCGCGTTCTAACTTCTATCATGTATTTATTGTCACTTGCCTTTGTAGTATGAAATGTAGTTATTACACGAAAGGAACCTGTTAGTTGTCTTAAAAATTCAGTATTCGAGCAACGTGCAGCGAATATTACGGCCAGGGGCTGAGTTTCCGTTCGCGTCTTAAACGTCATTCACGCTCCTTTCACTTCGTCGAGTGTGAAGTTCTTGCCTCAAGCCAAGGTAATTAATATACAGCAAGGATATTGATTTTTAGGCCAATAAAGTAGTTACCTGGCCAAACATTTCCTTGACCAAAGAGCTGAAGCTTTTTGACGCGTGCGTCGTAGCAACCAACCTTCACCGCGCGGCCATCTGTGAACAGGAAAGCCAGCAACTGTCATTACACGATTTCCCAGGCTGTGTTTGCATTTTCTCATCGTGCTGAGCATTCTGTCTCTTATTTCTTTTTCTCGCCAAATCTAATCTTAGCCCTGAGGGTTTGCAGCACACGTTTTTGAAGCTGTTAGGACGGTATTTACAAGTGGTATCTTTTTCCAAGTGTAAAGCCATTCGGCTTTCCTTCTTAATCTAAGTGTGACAAAATGCTGCTGTTCGTCTTTGACTCGATGCTTAACTTCCCTCATCGTAATTTTGAAATCACCCGAGTATTCATGAGCAAATATTATGATGCTAACCAATAAAATTCTGGAACACATAACTGTCTTGCAACATTGATGCAAAAAGAGTTGAATAGCTATGTTGCGCGTTTTGCCACCCACATCAAACTTGTCTTGCAACAAATTAGTTTATTGCTGGTTGCGAAAAGTTGTTGCAGAAAGTATAGATCAGTTCTACTTATTGCAAAAAAATCTGTACATTTTACGCATTTTACCAGCCCAAGGCAAATGTGCTTGGCAAAAAGTGAAGAAACGTCCGTCTATAGCCTGACTCCCGCGTAATTTTAACCAATCAGAAGTCAGTATTCACGCAACTAGCAAAAACCTGATTTGTTGCAAGACAGGTTTTAACGTGGGTGGTAAAACGCGCAATATTTCATTCCAACTCGTTGCAAAACAAGTTACACGTTCGCTAGGTCCGAGGCTTAGTCTTAGCACAAAATATATGGCAAGTACCTGGATGCTGTTGAAGGATTTCCACCATACCATCATACCGGTCGCCGTCATCAAAAAACGCAACTTCTCCCTGAAAACGAAAAGTGTTTTCGAACTGAGTTTCACATCGCTTTCTCCAGGGGCACCCAACGACAATTTTCGGAAAAATGTCTGTTCGGAAGACGATTTGAGATCTAGAATTTTCGGAACATTTGTTGTTAAATTTCTTGCTTGCCTGCCTCTCCTAGGATTTTCGAACATTTAAAAAACGGTAAAATTGCCCATTTTCAACGGATTTTTACCCTAAAAAGGTCACCTAGAATTTTCGAGAGCCTTTTTTCTGGCTAAAATTTTCGAACAGGTAAGTTTTGATCCCTAAAGTTTTCGGATCACTAGACTTTCAGCTGGGAAATCCGAACAGATGAAAAATTTATAGGGGATAAAAATATGCTCATATCCACCGTTTAAATACTAAAACACGTTTAACAATGCTATGTTTAAGTGGTTTAACTATATTCTCGTTGGGTGCCCCTGTTTCTCTGCAGAAACAAGGCTTAATTAATTCGAGCTATGTGGTCTCAGTTGCTATTTATCACTAAAAGATACAACAATGCAAAAATATTTCAACTTACAGTAACTCCAAGAAAGTGTATGTCTTGAATGGTCTGTACAAACAACTTGGTCATTTCCGTCTTGTTGCGGTAAAAGTCTTGCAACTTTAGCCCCATGGACTTGAGAACTGGTATAGACTTGTTCAGTGACGCAGCTACAGTCCATACAGCATCGTAAGTGTAAGCGGTAATGTTCGGTACTCTTGATAAGTTTAACTTCTTTAATCTCTCTTTATACTGTTCATAAAATTGCCTGGTTGTCTGTGGATAGACACGATAGCCCCTTAAAATCAATTTCGTCGTTAACATAACATATTTATTCAAGATGAGGAAAATAAAAATTATAAAACATCTTGAAAAGGAAAACTGGAGGTTGCCCCTATGACATTTCCCTAAATAGAAAGTTAAACAGATATTAGCTATGTATAATATAGAATATATGAAATAAAAAACTATTTGCAAAAATATAAATTGGATCACTAACGATCAATAATAACAATAGATGAGAACATGTGCAAGACAAATAACTAATGGATATTTAGCAAGAGCTTCAGCGCACTCTTAAAACGGTTCAGGTTCCCAGCCTCAACAACAGATCCTAGTAGACTATTCCAGTCCCGTACGATTCGGATAGGAAAAAATTATTTATAAGGATTACACTTTGCTGGCTCAACATATAGCTAATACGGGTGGTTAGCAGGGTAAATTGCCCTTGGTAAAATTAAAAAGATCGTCAAGGTTTAGTTTGTTCATGCCAAAAACGATCTTGTAGCATTCAACTATAGAAAGAAACAAATTACGTGTTTCGAGTGTAGGCCACTTTAGCTTCCTTAAACGATCTTCGTATTCCATCTCCCCACGTTTTTGCCCGAGAGCAAGCCGAGAGGCTCTTCTTTGAACTTCTTCTAACGTTAGAACATCCTTATCCAAATATGGATTCCAGACCAAAAACGCCAGGTTTGTTCCTCATTTACGTCTTTCCCTCCAAGCACCGCCCTCCCTTTTTTTTACGTCATAAAGGCGCATGATTACACCGGATTAACAGGGCTAAGAATATTTCATGAAATATTTTGGCAGAAATCAACTTATTTATTCCCTTGGCAACAGTACAGTCCAAACCAAACTTGTGACCCCTACAGTAATGAAGGCAATATAAGCGCATGAACGAATCTCTCATACGTTTAGTAAAACTAACGAAAAAGGTTGCTGACGAATAAAGCCATGCCATAGCACATGACACGCATGCCAAAGTCTTATAAGAGATAGGCAAATACTCACTAGGCCTGAAAGTGTTTTGTTCTCTTTTTCTTTCTCTTCTTCGGTCACAAAGATTTTATTATTGAATATGAATGTGTATGCTACAGCTTTCTTCATTTCTTCCTTGGTACAAGCCAGAGTAGGGTCTGGTACCGACCACCAATTGTGCGTGTACGTTCCAATCAGAATCCAGACATACCGAACTCCATACAGGTTTGACTTGTATGCCTAAAAATAAAAACACTTGGGAATTTATGTATTGGGAAGTTAAAATAAACGATCAATTAATATCTGCTCAATTGAGAAAACAAGTAGCAGCGAAGAAAGTGGCACAATGCTCATTCCGTGAACATAACTATTTTTAGAATTCATCCAAGATCGCAAGCATATACTCTTTCCAGGAAATGTGCAAGAAGGCATGTAGTGGAAGGCTACCATAACATAAGACAAAATTTTTTACTTATTTTCGAAAAATCTGTGTTCCTTTAATACATCTTTTCTTAAATTACCTGACAGAAGACATGCCTCGCCTGTGCTTCATAAAATGTTCCAACAATAATCCGGGCGTCATTTCGCTGCAAAAAGTTTCAGATATCGAGATATATCATCCTTAACGGAAGAAGACAATAATTCTGCTCATCAGAAACAAAAAAGCCAAGAAACGTAGAAATATTCCAGGATAAATAAACCCTTTCTTTCTCATTCTTCCATCCTGCTTTTTACACGATGAAGTGAAAATTAAAGTATGGTGCAAATTATTCTCTACAGTATGTATCTCTCAAATTAAATGAATTCGTCATTTGTACATCTCCCATAACACCCCTTGTTTGCCCCCACCCCCTCCCCCCCAATATTTTGCATAACCTTTGTTTTTAATTTCTCCTGTGGGTATTGTAGTCATCCCAATAGAAATTAAAGACAATACTTATGCAAAGGTTTTTTTTTGGGGGGGGGAGGGAAGTTTGAGGTTATGCGACACTGGGTCGATGTTTAGTCGAATTGTTCTAGCTATCAGACGCTTGCACAGGAAACTGGATCAAAGTGTGTCCCTTAAAACAGTCCCATAGTGCAATTCGTGACAACACCCACCCAGTCCCTAGCGCGACCCAAAAATGGCCTCACCTCAAGCGTTTTCAGCTGAAGATCGATGTGTTGATTCCCCGTTATTTCTTCAGACAAAAGAACTGTTCTATTTATTTTTTTTAGTTCTCTGATTACTTGGCTGTTGGATTGCGATACCTTAGAGGAGACAAGAACAAAATAAATTTATGATAAGAAATGGTTTTGACCGGCAGAAAAATGTATAAAAGATACAACGAAGGGAACCACGTGATTGTAAGGTGGCACAAAGTGAATTCACGTTTCTTTAAAATGACTCTCGATTAATTCAGAGAAAAGTACCAGACTGAACGAGTGGAGACTTACCAGGTCACTCTTCGTTTTTTCAAACATTGTTGCAATTCTTTCCCAGCCAAAATGTTTAATCCACGCCACTCTTGCCAGGTTTCTCGCAGATTCCGAGGGCAGGGCACGAAATAGCGTTGGAAACCTATTTCTATTTGATAATGCCAGAGATCTAGATGCATAAGAAATCTAAAATGGGAGGTAATCATTGTAGTTAGCAAGGAGAATTTCAGGGTACTGACAATTACGAAAAAACAGCCAACTGATAGACAAAACGACGGGAAGGCCAATTGAAACGACTTTACCGGAGGAATGGCCGACTAACTGAGTTACTGACCCCCAACCCTTCTCCCCCCCTCCTCCCCGCGACTGACTGACTGACTGACCAGCTGAATGACTGACTGACGGACTGAATGACCCACTGACTGACGGGCTAACTGGCCGACGGAATGACTAGCTTACTCACTAACTGACTGGCTGACTCACTCACTGACAGGGCTAGAATGTCTGGCTGCGTGACTGACCAACAGTTACTGAAGGGATTAATGACCGACGACTGTCGGTACTGACTGGCTTACTAACTGACTACTTAGAGTGACCGAAGATTGAGGGATCCATCGGTAAAATGATTTAACTGACCAAAATCAGACGGCATAGTTTGATGGCTACTTGGTTATTTTATTTTATTTATTTTATTTTATTTTATTTGCCACACTAATTACAAAAAATATAGGAAAAGAAGAAGAAGAAAAAAAAAAAAAGAAGTGGCGAGGAGACCTAACAGAAACTATAGGAGCTTATGAGAGGTTAGGCCTCCTCGAACTATGAGCTAGAGCTGTTTCACATCAATTGAAGAGAAGAAGGCGAAAAGTCGAAGATGGAAAGATTTATAAACTGTTTTCATACTTACTCAATAATTTAATCTTCAGTTTTTTCTTAAAAGAGGAGAGGGATTGAGAGTTGATGATCTTGTTGTCAAGTGAATTAAAAAACTTAGGCCCTTGAAAAAAGGGCGAGAACTTCTTCGTGTTTGTACGACAATACGGTAGACGGTAGGCCTGGGAATTTCTTGTATTGTAAGAGTGGAATTGATTGCTTTGAGAGAAATTGTTATTAAACTTTGGAGGTAAGAATGAATTTTTGCAAGAATACATAAATTGGCCCAGTTGAAGCAAATGGATATCATTAAATTTTAGTATACCGAGGTTGGCTTAATGATTTGGCTAAATTGTCTTCTGAGTGACTGAAATCATGTTTAGCTATAAACAACTGTCTGGTTGTCTGACTGACGCGATGACGGATTAAAAACTCATTCAAACCTATTGAATGAGCTGGATGACAACCCCACGGATAGCTGGAATGATCGATTATCGATGGACTAATTTGACTGGGTGGAAGGGAATGACTTTGACGGTCTGCAGACTAATTGACAGATACAAGCAGCTTGGCGGCAAAATTTAACAAACCTGTGCTAATTTCCTGTATGCTGACATCTCAGCCAAAATTTCCGTGACATCCGAACATGCGGCTCCAAATGCCATTAAACTGTTGGGTTCCTCTGACAGCAGGTCCATAAACATGTTGGCGGTATAAGCCGGGTCACACTGATGAGAGTGTTAAATTGTATCAATTTTTATTAAAAACTGAATCATTGGATAATGAAATTCTAGAGCTATGATTGGCTTAGCCATCATGGTATATTAGCAATTATACCATGCCCTCGAAATATGGTAACTGTACCCGTCTGCTCAAATTAAAAACAAGCTGAAAATCGGTTGTTTTTACAAATAAAGTCGGGAATTATTCTCGATATTTTGTCGGCGTTTTTGATAAAACAGTTATTCCACTCGCGCTTGTTGGATATGAGATAATTTTAGCCAACTCACATCCAACGCGCACTCGTTGAATAATTGTTAAATATCACACTGAATTTATGTAAACTATGGCTTCAATGAGTCTCTGCAGACCCTCAGATTAATATGTCTTTGATACCAAGGATTCACTCTCCCCACACAAGAGAGCCAGTGGATAAATGCTCATCCCCATTGAGCTCTGCAATTATCATGATAGTTATAGTCAGCAGAGGCATAATTAAGCTGTGTTACGCAAAAATTAATGTCGTAACCTCTCAGTCAAAGCCTCAAGTGGACACTACTTGTTTGCTCTGAACAGTGGTGTCAACCTCCCTACGCTACTCACCCCTCGGCCACCCACTTACTGCTAGGGCTGCCCTTCGGCTATCTACCTGTGCCGACCTTGACACCGCAGTGGCCTGGAACCGGGCTGAGCCCGGTGCCAAGCGAAACCTATTAGCCAATTGATAAAGGGAGGATTTGTGAAGCTAGAGTATACACAATGACCAAAGTAGATTGAAAGCAACCGTTAGGCGGACAACTGAAGAGGTCATAAGACAAAACTAGTTTTGCAAAACGCCTAGACAAATTAATCTGTTAAAGTGGATCCTGATTAGATTTTTCTTTTCTCTGTTAACATAATGTTAAGTAGAAGTAACAATTTCTTGGCGTCAACGAACAAAATCTCGCAGAACTGTTAGGATGAGAGACTCCTTAATAGGGACAGCCTCTAAGGAAGTCAACATCACACTGACGTCATCACTGACGTCAGTCATTGTTTCAAGCAGTCCAAATCAGAACTACACTCGCTTGGACTTTTTTTTTGTCACAATTGCGTCACACTCATACTTCCGAACTTTGAACTAGCATGTCAACAGTCACGCTTTTGAACACGTGACAACATTGCTTCGCTTCTCACCTTTGAGTCCTTGACAATCATATTCAGCTCATAATCCTGCAATACGTCAGACTTGTTCACGTGATCTAGAGCCAGTTCTGCCGCTGCCAAAAGCGCTTGTCCTGGGACTGACGCTTTGTTTGGACTTAATGGAAAGAAGCCACCTATATAGACCGGTATCTTCTGAGATGATTGAGTTATCCACAACAAGAGGAGAAGCAATGGCTCCAGACGTTTCATTGGTCAGCCGTTCAAGGACGAAACTGGTTCAGTGTGCATTCGATCAGATAATTGGATCTATCTGTTAAAAAAAGAGAACATGGTTAGTTTCTGAGTTGCTGATTTGCATGAGCCAAATCCGTAGCGTTAGTAACATTCTGACAAGCGCGTCCAATAAACCCTATGACGTCACGGTATGCTCTCTCTTGCGAGATGCTCTGTTTCTTAAGTTAGCTTCCCTTGGAGACACTTAAACGCGTGTTTTTATCATCTATCACGTGAAATTTACATAAAGCACAGCATTTGAGCTAAAGCGTTTTGACCTTCGATCGTTGTCGCCCTCATCCCATACCTTCTGGCAGGTAATCGGCTCTTGCTTTTGGTTATTCAAATTTGCCCAGCGTAAGTTTGTTAAGCGTATTTAAGCCAATCAGAAAAGGAGAAGCAGTTTGAAATTCTTGGCACCGAGGCTGAGGAGTAAAAAAACAAAAGAGGAGGCATTATTTGAGATTCAGGGATGAATGATCCATTTCCGTTTGTTTTATTGCCATCAGCCGGAGCCCTGGAGCCAACTATGAATTTAAGCAATTCGAAACTGGCCAACAGAGTGTTTTCACTCACAAATGTGTGAAACAAGAGGAAAAAATAATGCACATATGCTCAGTCAAAGCGCCCACGTAGAACCACAGGTAGCCCAAGCTCGAAATATAAGCATCGGCGAACATCGGCATTGTTGCGTAACATTCGAAATATAAGGATTTGTATGGGAAAAACCTATCGTTTTCGTAACCTACGAAAATGAGAGGATTTCAGTAAAAAACAGCTCACCTTACATAAAATGAGTGTTATGTTATGTTAAATGTGTGGTAAACCTTTATATATAGAGAAAACCGTTTACAGTACAACCCATAAAACGGCCATAAATCTGCCCATGGACCACACGGGAGAGACGTAACACACATTTTATTTAAGGTACGCTGTTTTTCGTTTTCGTAGGTTACGGAAACGATAGGTTTTTTCCCATACAAATCCTTATATTTTGAATGTTAGGCAACAATGCCGATGTTCGCCAATGCTTATATTTCGAGCATATAATTTGCAATGTCCTCTCTTAGACTCGCACTTATTTCCTCCACACCTTATGGAATGTTCAGCTATTGCCTTATCTAAATCTTCCGTTCGTAAAGGCATCTGATATTTCCAATTCCCCTACAAAAAGCGAAAACGTACGTGACGTGTGCTTGGATTGTTTGGAATTTGATCTTCGTCACCTTCAAACCACCCGCGTCCTCATCATGCGCCTATTGTGATTGTAATCCAATCAGAACATTTGAAACATTCGACATCTCTAAGGAACCAATCAGCAGAACATCCAGATTCTGGATGTTTTGGTATAAGCGGGGTTGTAATTGGCTCGGCGCTATCAAAGGGATGGCGCTTTGTTTCGCGCGGGTCACTTTTTAAGACTTGACCGAAACCGGAAACCGCGCATGAAAAGCCTCTGGCACCTAGGGTATGTCAAGAAATCTCAGACGAATAATCGGGACGAAAGGTTTAGTGATGTTCGTATTTTTAACAACATAAGCGCATATTCTTTGTAACTGAATTAAATATCCCTCAGAAAAAATATCTGTAGAAAATTCAAATCGTTTGACTTTTGCCAGTCGAATAAAGCAGCTTGCGAACAGTGGCGTATTTCCGACTGTCAATCCCGGTTAAATAGAAACTTACGCCCCTACAAAAAAAATCTGAGAAAATTGACACATGTTTCTACGAAATGTATTGTAGGCTGTGAAAAAGCTTACACCATTTAAAAAAATCGTAAACGGAAAGCGTTAATTGTAAATCATCTCCATATGTTGTCACAAAGTTTTTCGGCTTGGTGTAAGTGCTTTGTGTACTTACCGTTCATCGCTTTCGTTCTCTTCCGTTGAAAGAATGGAAAAGGTTTTCATCATGGACAACTGTAAATTTTTTCCACAAAGATTGTATACTTGCCCATCCAATTACCACATTTTTCAAGCCGGATACATGATCATACTCAGTAAATAACGCTAAACTTTGAGTTCATCCAAAAAAAAACCTGTAATGAAAAAGTTGCCCGGTCAAGATGCCAACTTATTTCTCATTTTCAAAGGAAATTATTTATTGTGATTTTAATTTCGTCTTATTTTGAATCTACTGCGACAGGGAGTGTCTGGGTCGCAGGACTTTTCCAAGGACAATTTCATTTTAGTGTTTGGTTGTCCTACCAATTTTGATATGTTTTCAAGAGATAACGCAAACAAAAATGGAGATTTCACTTTTCGATAGATCTTGAAGCAACCGTGTTTGCGTTCTTTGCTGCCAATTGAAAACATGATCAAAAACTTTGAAATGGTAATACGCAAACATGACAATTTAATGAACTTACTTTGATTTTAAACAAAAGCGAAAAAAAAACAACAGAAAATGGCTGGTCGTAAAATGGTAATGGTTACCCATCTGCTCCTCTCATCTAAGCTTTTAATACATTTTCAGCGACATGATGTGAACGATTTTTCTATAAGAGATTTTAAGTTGTTTTCGGCGTGTTGTTTTTCTCCATCGCTGTTATTACAGTTTGGATTATTTACATTGTTTGTGACTAATATTTCAAGCTACCTATAAACCTTTAAATAACAAATGTAAATCTGATGACAAAATGATATTTTCAAATCATTTTACTTACCTCATTGATCTACTTAATCAACCTACATCACTGCTACCGAGGTGAAAAGTTGTAGCTTATGAATGTTGTTTTTCAGAAAACAAAAGTTTCAGGGCCGCGACACTATGTTCTATGAAGTACTAGCCAATAAGATCCATTTATTTTGCAGAAAAACAACTTTGTTTTTAAAGTAATCTTATCTACCAATGAAAATGAACAACAAGAACTGGGATTAACAAGAAAAACAACTATGCTGTTTGAATGAACAGTTACGACAAATTACAAGAACCAATCACATCAATGAAAGCAAATGTTTTTCATTACCGAGGCAGGTTGATATTTATCCCCCTCAAACCTCTCTTGTCATTTCATCGTTGTTGAGAAGGGAACAAAACAGCACTGTCGGTAAAGGTCTTATCACACAAGACAACTTTCCTTGCATTTTGTCTCTCAGTCTATTTTGATTCTTCGTTGCAAAGTTGCACGAAACGCCATTCGGTCCACGCCTAATAACACCAGGAAATTGAATATGTCTCGAGGAGACGTCTACCTCCCACACAAGCGCCGAGTAAAGTGGACCCAATTGTACAATGTGCAAATGGCGGCTTGATGCAACGAAAATGTTGCAACTCACGGTTCATTTGTAGGGGGTGTTAGACCAGGCAAATTTTTTAGCCTTAACACGGCAAATCGTAATACCTACGAGAGCAGACGCGTTAACATGTTCTGGCTTTTGTAAACCGGCCGGCCAAGAAATCTTGATTTCTGACTGGGTAAACGCTTTCACTAGTTAATAGTGCCTATAAAATATATATACCCAACACATCCTATAAAATGTAGCCAAGTAAGTTTTTGTATCATATCACCAGCAGCCTAATTAGTCAGAAATTAATTCCTTTAATAGCGATTTTAAATCTTAAAATGAATTTGGGAGTAAAATCCTAGCTCTAAGGCTTTTCTTTTTCAAGATTATGAGATTAAGAAGAATATGTTTAATGTTTGATGGAAATAATAGACAAATTCTTTTAATAATGCAAATGAGAAATCGATACACAACAAATGAAAAAGGCTTGGCTTTAAGACATCAGTAACACTAACCTTTCTAAATTTGACAGCTTATCGACAGTTTTGGTGGAAATGGGGAACGGGTGTAGTTGTAAAATTCCGTATCTATCGTGCCCTGAAGGAAATTGTTCTCACTCAACCTCCCCTCCCTCACTTGATTTTTTTTTTTTTTTTTTCATGTTGTAGTAGATTGGCGGAGCTATGCTTCCTGTCCGGCTATAGCTAGGTCACTATTATGAAAAACTGTTGACTTACCGATATTGGTAACCTGTTCCAGGCTCCGAGATGGTCCTCTTTCCCAAGTCGTGCGCGTCTTATTTTCGCTTTGCTCGTCTTAATACGTTCCCACTATACTATCTGAGAGCCTGGCACAGGCTACGATACTGGTGGAGAGTGAGCCTTTGCATGATCACGTAGCACGCATTCTGTCAGTCAAAAATGCAAATAGAAGCAACTGCATTCTAAGGTTCGTAACATCGAAACAAAACACTAAGAAAACAATTAAACAATCGTCCCGAACGTCTCCCTACCTAGATAGATACCTTTGCAACCAGATAATACATGAATTTGAAGGCAATTTACATTGGACTACCAAGTCTTGCCCAAATATATCTCAGCAATGACGTTTTGTGTCAAAAAACTTTATGCAAATAATTTGTTAAAAAAATACCACCTGCTTCGCTTTTATGTTTTACTGCATGGGTGAAACAATTATACATTGCATACTTCAGCAATTGGGTGATCAATTTAAAAGGTTAAAAACATTTATTTTACACAAAATTAAAAAAATTACAAATCGGGAGCGGAGAAACTTTAACATTTTACAGCATTGTTCATTTTGTTCTTCAGATTAGAAAGAACACACAACTAGATGTGGTTTACCGCGAAAGCGACCGCCTGCGTGTAGAGGCGTGCGAAACCAACGGCGTGTCGCAGCCGCTGACCAGCAATGTATAGCGGTACACCGTTCCATACAGCTACAGTATTCAGGTGCTATTGTACTTTTCACCTGCTACATTGTGACAAAGGAAAAGAACTGCTATATTAGGCAATCTTTTCTTACAATTTTAACCTTATCAACATACTATACACCATCATTCGAAGGATGAGTTTTGAGCGAATTTGGTTTTTAACCCTAATGTGCTATAATACTAGTTATTCTGCCAAATTATCTTTAAAAACTCGAATAATTATATTTTGTTTCTTAGCATTTTTGTCACCAACCAATCTTGCAAAGCTTTAATGGCTGACATGTCGCTAAGTATTCTTTACAAGAAGCTAATGTTTGACAGACGTTTCAAGATAAGCAGTTTGGAGAAACTTTTGAATTTAACTCGTATGACACCGCGATGCCTTCGGTGCAGCGTGTAACCTGTAGAGTATAGATTTTTTACCGGATTTCGAAAGTATCTCGAACTCGTAGACCACAGAAGTGGCATCTAAGGTGAGTAATTTCTGCCAGCAAGCGTCTAAGTTGTAAATGCGATCACCGCCGGAGAGAAATTGACTGGGTAAGTGAGATAATGAGGGGCCTGGCTAGGAGGCTTTGGGATCAGTTTAACCCTACTCTCTTTGAAAGAGGCATCCCTTTCCTTTTAAATACCGCAAAACGCTATAAAACAGAGAAGCCAAAGTCAACCAACATTTTGCCCTGAATGAGAAGTATAAGTGTTAATGTAAGATTTAAGGGAGGGGTAGGTGGGCAGTTTGTAGAACGCCTAAACGTAATAAACGACCCTAAATGTAATAACGTTTTGTCCTAAATGTAATAAATTCTTAAGTTGCAAATTACAGTAATTACCCAAATAAGCGCCGTCCTCAAATAAGCGCCACTTCCATGTAAAGAGGCCTTAAAAAGACTACTGCACAGTTGATAACAAAAATAACTAAGATAAATAACTAAGATAGTACGGGTGCGCTCTGATTGGCCGAGAGATGTGTTTGCATGAGAGTATGTAAACATGTGTGGAGTCAAGATGTTTTGCTCTTCGCGCGCTAATCACACAAGCACGAATTTTAAAATGTTTTTGAGTTGAAAACTCGACAAATTTACTTTATTTACCCAGTCCCTCGTCAGAACAAACTTGGAAAATCTTTACAAACATGCTGTGCCAATTTTTTTTTCGCTTAAGCTGACATTTTAGGCGAGAAAAACCCTTTTTTGGAAAGCATCTTTAAGAATTGCAAAACAAGAACTGATTACATGTACATTAAGCTTCGTGTACAAGACTTCGCGACTGGTAAGAATTTCTCTTTTAATCGGTAACCAAAACAAAGAGTTTTTCTTTTTTTCTCCGGAAAAGTATTTTATAAAAGCAATAGAAAACTTTTCTCCTGTGTTTGCATAAGCTGATATAAACACCCGAGGGGTTGGGAGAATTCTTGACAGTTATGCAAACCCGAGACGAAGTCGAGGGTTTGCATAACTGTCTCGAATTCTCCCAACCCCTCGTGTGTTCATATCAGGTAATGCAAACACAGGGAAAAGTTTTCCAGTTGCTTGAATATTGCTTTTTTAGAAAAATACTGTTACTTTGTCGTTTACAAGCAATTTATTTGTAAACGTTAAGTTTCACATTGCATAAGGAAATGTCCCGAATTTACACGAAAAAGCGCCGCGACGTTAATTAACTCCCCCTTCCCCAAATACGGCGCTCATTTGAGGGCGGGACTTATTCGAGCAGTTACTGTAACTGACATCTTAAGAGTTTATTACATTTAGGGCAAATTGTTATGACATTTAGGACAAAATGTTATTACATTGAGGACTTTATTACATTTATGGCCTTTTATTACATTTAGGCTTTCTACAGCCCCCCAGTGAAATCACACTTCGGAATATGGACTTATTGTAGGCCCTTTTCTAATCCCAACTGAGAAAAAGATCGCAGAGGATTCTGAGAGGAACGAACGTGCTGCAGAGTTAAAGATTTTTGCCATGACTTCCCTCGATGCAATGCCGGCTTTCTTAATAAATTTCGGTGTCCACGACTAGGAACGAGTCTGGCTCTGTTGCCGGGGCCGGGTGTGTGCCAGTTTTTCGTTGTCAGTGCCCTAGGCCTTTAATGCAATGATGCCTTACCGTACAGCAGTACCAATAATAGGTTCCTGTGCAGTGGCGGATCCAGGAGAGGGGCCCGAGGAGCCCCCCCCCGCCTCCCTTACGTTAGGACCAAACTGAGAACCGAAGAGCCGAAAAATGTGTTTTAACACCGCCCCCCCCCCCCCCCCTTATCTCAGGGTCTGGATGAATCCCCCTCCCCGCCCTTGTCTAAAGGTCTCGATCCGCCACTGCTGTGTACAGCTATGAGAATTTACCTATCTTTTCTTTCCAATATTTTTAGTTTTAAGTGCGAGTCTGTATATGATCGTATATGTCTTGTATATCTTTGTTGACGCGTTTCTGATCTTTTCTTCCATATCCTTAGTATTTTCCCTTTCCAGTTTTTATGTTTTACGTCATTTCCGCCTCTCCCTTTTATTGCGACATTCTCCATCTATATAATATTGTGATTGCTACATAAGTTCAGTAACATCTGTAAACCTGAAGAAGGCTGGTATGGCCAGCCGAAATATTGTTATAAAAAACAATACACGTTGTTTTAAATCAGCTTTGCTGTAGTCTTCGGACTTCTCGTTCTTGTTCTTTATATTTTGGCTGATTTGATCTCTTCTCTAGAGATCCAACGTTTATAACTAGCAGGACCTTGGTCCACGGTTTTTGCTGTTAATTTAATCCTTTCTTTTGAGATTTGCGTAACAAATAGCCGAGAAAAATAGTAGTTGTTTAGTACACTTCATAAAGAGATACAATGATAAACGTTTGGTTTCTCTTGTAAAATCATCTAAAATATTGGGCAAATCCGCATGCTTCTAGAAATTAGCTTTACGTCAGCCCTTAAAACGTTCATTTTAGACTGCTCTTGGTCGAGGAAATGGACTGATTGTAATAGCCAATAAAAATACAGCACAGTAACAAGCATGTGTTTGCAATTGGAAAATAAATTGGGATTATGCGTTAGATGTCAAAGTCAATACTTTCTAATGTTAGTTATCTTTCATTAAGTAATAAATTACTTTCACTAAAGGCACTATCTAATGGGTTGCAAGCTGAGATAAAGGTGTGTTTTCGAAAAAAACACAATTGAACTGAAACGCCTACACTTCATTCAAACATTTCTCAGTAAAAGTATCGATTCGCTCTCTTTGAATATCAATTTTCCAAGTTGTATAGGAACATTAGTTTGGAAGCGCTCTTAAATTATCGCAATGTTTTTCTTCCCTGAAATTTGGATGCAAATTCAACTGAGATTTCAGCTTTGAATTTATAACGTATTCAATCATGTGTCAGATAGAGACTCTATCTGACACATGATTGTTAAGTGGAATACACTATCTAATGGATTTTTACGTCCTTAAATTCCGGCTTCTGTTTAAGTTAGCGATGCGAATCCATTTGTTTTTTACTTGCTGTGAAATACGAGTTTTCTTTTCTCTAACCGTAAATACAAAGAAAATTATCTCACCTTGCCACAAGCAGCACACTCTTGATACTGGCATGAGCTAACAGAGAATATACATGATAACGTATGTTGTCAGTTTTCATATACAATGATGAACATACACGCTACATTAACTACCACACGGCAGGTGACAGTGGACAAGAGCGACTGGAAAGTTCTTGATTTATAATGAATTCTCCAAGGTTGCTTTGAAAAAGACCTATGTTAGCGTTTAGGAGAAGTCATCTTTTGATCTGGGGACTAAAATGCTTCAAACTGTTTTAAAATCTGTCGTTATCTCTATTACGATCTCCCTATGAGATCCAAAAAATTAGCATTAAATAGGCCCCGCCACTTATGACATGTTCCAAAACAATTTGGGCGTCACAGATGATTTTTCAAACAGAATATTTAATAAGGAAAATAATTTAAATGCTTTCTTTGTTACGCTGTAAATAAATTGCAAGAGTATTGTTTAACTATGCCAATAAAAACAAACGAGGAAATTGCAAAAGTCGGTATTTTTGTTGTGAAGGTTCCCACCCTAAAAACTGATAAGATATCTTAAATTTTCACAATGTACGTTTATTTATCATAGTCTAGACAGGGTTTTTCAAGATAGATGAAAAATAAGTTATGGTTTTGTGAGTCTCACTTATGAGGAATCCGCAATTAAGCATCGTAAAAAAGTTCATTGGTAACTTGCTTATCTCTCACTTCAAAAACTACTGAGAAATCCATTCTCTACCAATAGATATGATGATTATTGATTTTAAACTGCAAATATTTTCTTAATTCCTTTTGACTTGTTTAGCCTTAATCACATGAATAAAAATGGTATTCTCACAGATAACATTATTGGTTGTGATCTTAAGAACAGATTTTGAAGTGTTGGAACACATGATCCATGCCTCGTTAACCAAAATAGTATACCAAGCCAGGCCAGTATGCTAGCGCACTGACAAATATTTTCTAAGATTTTTAAAAAGGATTTTGAACTGATGTAAATTCTATATTTCCTGTATGAAATGGATGTTGAGAAGGGCATAATTATAACTTGACTGAAATGTCGCAAATCAAAGTAGAATTCGTCTGTCTATGTATTCCATATTCGAAAGACCCTAAAGCAAATGAATTAAACGAGTTGTGGCTTTAGGGTGTTACTGATAATTCTATGGCATTTTTATGATTAAAATAGAAATACAATTTAAGAATTCAATATGCACCTCATATTGCGACTAAACAACAGCCTCACCTTCCGGTATATTTAAATCCCTGCGATAACACATCATTGGGAATAAAACAAGCGCGTTGTTACAACCTTCGAAAAAACACTGGCACAAAAATGAAAATGCGAAAAAAAACAGGCGGATGCAGCAGATACAAACAATAATGTCTTGCTGTGTAAAACGGAATTAAAACTGCGGGAAAAAAAATAACGCCATGTTGGAGCCTTCTACTCGGCGGGTAAGCATTTATTTTTCCCTCGATTATCGTTGCCTTTCAGCCACTGATAAGGAGATAACAATAAAATTTTGGGCGCTTTTAAGACCTTATAAGGTGGATAATAATTGTCTTTTTCTATTACCTTGTTATTTACTGTTAATTGCTAGGGTTCTGCCGACACGTCTTCAGATATTTTCATAACGCAAACAGCACACTTGCAGGCGAAACACAACTGAGGATGTGACGAACTAGGCTGAACGAACGTATGGCATTTCATTTCGATTGATGATTAAACTCCGGCTTCGTTCATACAAGGTACAAGGGGAGCGTATGAGAAAGAGATTGAGTTGAACAATGAGAGGTAAATGACATGCTTTCAAGCAGCTTTGTATTATTTTGTCAATTGTCCAAGGAAACCAATTACGAAAATCTTTTGCAGAAATTTCTTGCAATTGTTCACCTCGAGGTAGGTGGCCCTTACATTAAACGGAAGGGTGAACGTCGTATCTTCTGTACGTACTGCAATTGCTTCGGTACAAAAATGTGTCTTGAAAATAAGTAGAGCAATACTTCGTAATGTTCTTAGTAACACCCAAAATATAACTGACCTGTTTTAGTTAATTGCTAGCACAGTTTTTAGTGCAAATGTAACTCAGAAGTTGCTTGACGGTGAGAGGAACGTTTTCGACTTCACTCTGTATTTCAGGTCCAAGTATTTTGGTTAAGAAAAAAATCAAGTGGGACGGCTGACCGTTTGGTTATGTCAACAAAGTGGAAAGGAATTGCTGACGGGGATGTCATGATACAAACTCCACATGGTGCTCAGAGATCAGGGGCGGATCCGGTTTTTTTTTTAGGAGGGGGTGCACTCGTCTCTTGCTCTACTTCAACATCAATAAACCACATAGTTTTTTTTTGCAGAATACCAGTTGTATTAGAAAAGCGCAGGTCATCTCAAGGGAAGGGGGGTGGGGGGGCGCACCCCCCGCACCCTCCCCCTAGATCCGCCCCTGGAGATGAGGACTGGAAATAAGGACCAAGTCGAGAGCTCTATAGTCAACCTGGCCTCGTTCTGATTCCTTTTAGGGCTCTTTTCAGACTCTACCGGGTGGCTCTTGCGCCGGCACCAAATCCATGCCGGGTAAGGGGCCGACCATTTAACTCTTGAGGGTGGGGGTGGGTGATTTCTGGTCATCAAGAATTTTTTTTTCGAGCAATATGGTGGGCAGGATATCTTTTTCCCTTTTTTTCCCTTAAGCTCTTTATTACATTTGTGCTGCATGCAATTTTTTTCTTCCTACAAGCGCTTGCAGGAAATTTTTTTTCAAAATCACCCACCTGCCCCCCCCCCCCCCCCCCCCCACCTCAAGAGTTAAATGGTCGGTCCCTAAGGCTTCTCTACACACATAAGACCAGTGATTTCGTCGCGATTTCTCATCGAGCAAAGCTGCCCCACACCGAACTCGAAAGTGGACAGTCACATTTCGGATCATGAGTTCTGAGTCATATGCACTTAAGGAGACCCACGAAATAAAATGAAGGCAAATTCACACGTAAAACTGGTTATTGTCTACTAATGGTTCACTTCATATTTTAATTTTTAACAACCCCTAAATCCAATATTTTCCCATTTTCCCAAAATTTTTAACATCTCCCTCCCTGAATTTAATACATTAAAAACATCCGAAAAATCATCCAAGAATTCATAAGTAATTAGTCTAGATATATAAGAAAAAAGGTGGAAATCAACGAAAAATAATGCTTTTCACCCTTCCCTAAGAGTGATCAGCGTCAAATTTCTCCTTGTAATACCACTACTTTATAAAACAGAGTGGTCATGAGAATTAAGGACATGACCACACAAGATGAATCTAACTGATACTTCAACAAATTCTCCCCACTACTTCTATTGAAAACGTACAGGGATAACAAATGAGAATTTGAATTTTGATGTTAGGGTTTAAAGGGTTAACCGTACTGCCTCCTTAAGTACACTGTGGACTGTGAAAAAGTGAGTTCGTGTTCTTTCAATCTTCATCGTGATTACTCCAAGTCACTAACTTTTTCAAATGTAGGCGAACCATCCTAAAGTTGAATTCCTAAGAACTATAGCCAAGTGCAGAAAGAGAGAGGAAATTTCGTCGTCGCTTGTGTACTTCCTCTGTACAACTTGAAATTAGGCGTTTTCACGTCGTAGTCCTGCAGTGACGGCAAAGAAATGTACACAAAAACGTGATGCACGTGCAAAGGTTATTGAACCTATGACTTTTTTGACGTTCTCGTTGCCGGCGCCGTCGTCGGATCTTAAGGTCCCCATTGTTTATATTATACCGTGTCTACACGAAAAAGCTTTACGGTATAGCGTAGACATATATAACCTTAGACAACGACATGAGGACACAAGTCAGGCCAGAAAGAGGTTGTAGGGTTTGGGCGGCCACTTCTCTCTGTTTTAAAAAAATGTTTTGTCTAAAAAGCTTTACCTGTTGACTTTCTAACCACAGTCAAAAATTTTATTCACAATGCAAGCTTCGATCCACCTCATATAAGGCAACAAGGGGAGCGAAAGCGAAAGCGAAAGAAAACCTTTCACTCGTCCGGCAAACCTCTGCTTAAGTCTACGTATGTTGATCATGCAGGAGGATATCGGCTTTCAGTGCAAGACTTTTAATTTCTTGTTCACAGGAAATGTAAAATGTAGTGCCGATACCAGCCTTACATCGTGTAACAAGGAGAGAGAAAGGACCCTGCTATTAGAGTTAATCTAACCCACTGTGCTACTTTTTGTCTCTAAGCAAAAATAACGTTTGGGTCGCCGGATGCCGAATTCTCAGGGGGTCCCGTCCGTCCTGCAGGGCAACAACAACTGATACCACATTTAAAATGCTATACTTACATTGACATCCATTTTGTCCTTTTTATAATCCTGAACGATAAAGAAAATTAATTTGTCATATAAGATGTCCACACCTTGGAAAGTATAAATGTTCCTTGACAGCTCTTGACTAAGAGAGCACTTTACCACTCGATAAAAGTTTTCAATTCAGCTTGCCAGGCGTCTCTTGAACTGAGGAACACATCTAGAAAAGATTTTTAGTCTTTTTTATTTTGAACTTACAAATCAAGGAAAAACAAACGTTTTGCATATATTTGCTGCAAGGACAATGTTATCGGGCAAAATATCGACAATTTCTTCCGTTACTTTGTTGACATCCCTTTGTATTGTGATGGAAATGACTTCTCTGCAGTGATATCATAATGCCATGGTTACAATGGCCTTCTCGATTTTATAAGTGTTCTTTTGTAGCTGTACCTTGATATTGTTACATTGAGTTTCCTTAGGAACAATATATAAACACTGCAATAAAAAGGGTTCAGTTTAAAGGCTTTTAGCTTCTAAATAATCCCGGGTAAATAATGTTCTGGTGCCAATATGTTGTAATGTTTAATAAACAATTAAAACCTAAACATTAGTTTTTATGAAATAACTAAGCTGGTATGCGCGTTCTGATTGGTTAAAAACTAACAAAGCTTGTAAATCACTCGCCTTCGGATCGTGATTGACAAGCTTTTCTCGTGTTCTCCCAACATCCTGCGTGGGTTAAATACATTTTTAAAAACTAACCTTCATAGCAGAACCCAGCGCATTAAGATGAAAGACTTTTTTTCTCATATTTCTAAAGTCATACAAAAACAATCAGTTGTACAAGGATTACGACATAAAACCATCACTTACAGCATGTTTCCTTGTCGACTAATATCATGTTAATATGCTATGCAATTTGCTAAAACAACAAAGAAATTCAAACTCCTAACAGAGCTTAAAGACTTTTTCCTTTGAAGGAGACATTTCCCAGCTGACAGCATAGCAAGGTTGGTCGCTAGGCAAACTGAACATTCTGGCAAGGCGTGAGCAGCTGAATGGTCATGCTGTACAAACACGTAGATGTCCCAATATCGTCGACCAAAAATAATGAAAATATAGGCTTCCCAACGTTGCTGCCTAACACTGAACACTGGGGCCTCAATCTGCCTCATTGATTATTATTCTTTAAGTTCATCTAAACGTGCCAACAGAGTAGACTATCAACTGCTGGACAGCGATGTTTGACGGGCATTTGAAAGTCCTACAGCTTTTTACTGGAGAACCACTGAACGATGGCAGTGTTTGCAGGGCAGAAAACGTCCAACGCTGGTTACTAACAACTACTGGATGGAGTTTTCGTGCACTTAAAGATCTCAGATCTGTGAACTACAAGCGAACTTGTGGCAACCTTGGAAACGCATTTTAACATCTTGACACTGTTGAACATCAACAAATGACTACTGGAAGCCTATTTAACACTTTCCATCAACAACTTCTGTATGGCAATGTTGGAAAGCCGGGCATCCAAACTTCCTAACATTTTTGGGTTCTAAACGTGTGGATGGCGCTAAATTAAACGCTTAACTTCTAAATGGCAATGTTGGAAACGCGTCTAAACGTCCCATTAATGCTGTTGGACAACTTGTCAGAGCAACTTTTAAACGTACCGACATTGTTGACCATCGACTCATGGATGGAAATGTCAGAAGCATATCTAATTGTCCCAGCATTGTTGGCCATCAAGTTCTGGATGGCAATGTCAGTAGCACATCTATTCGTCCCGCCATTGTTAGCCATCCACGTCTGAATGACATTGTTGGAAATGCGTGTAAACGTCCCAAATACTGTTACACAACAACTTGTAGACGGCAACTTGTCAGATACGCATCTAAACGTACCGGCATTGTTGACCATCGACTTATGAATGGCAATGCCAGAAGCACATCTACTTGTCCTAGCATTGTTAGCCATCAAATTCTGGATAGCAATGTTGGAAACGCGTCTAAACGTCCCAGCATTGTTGGCAATCAACTGCTACATGGCAATATTAGAAACGCGTTTAAACGTCCCAGCATTGTTGGCAATCAACTGCTACATGGCAATATTGGAAACGCGTTTAAACGTCCCAACATTGTTAGCCATCAATTTCCGGATGGCAATGTTGGAAACGCGTCTAAGAAATCCCACATATTGTTGAACAACAACCTGTGGACGGCAACTTGTCAGATGCACATCTAAACGTACCAGCATTGTTGGCCATCAAAGTCTGGATGGCAATGTTGGAAACGGGTCTAAGCGTCCCAAATACTGTTGACCAACAACCCATGGATTGCAAATTGTCAGATCCACATCTAAACGTACCAACATTGTTGGTCATCGACTCACCAATGGCAAAGTCCGAGGCTTATCCACTCAACACCGATGTCCAACAAAAACTTACACTTTCATCAAATTGTTGGTGTTCAAGAATATTCTCTTTTATAAATGAAGACTACAATGTAAAAGCTCTTCCTCTTTATTAAGTTACTTATTTACAATTTATATAAATCTCTCTTATTCGCTTCTAACATCAAAAGCATTTTGCACAATAACTGACTCTTTGGGATAAAACAATGAATTTTGTTTAAGTCTCGATGTCCACATAAGAATATGTTTCCCTAAAACAACGATGGTTGTGACACAGAGAAGTTGCGAGAAATGTCTCAAAGAGAACCGATTTTATACCCATTCTACTGTCTCAAGATAAACCTTTACAGGTTCAGCAACGTTTGGATACCCCTATCACTCCCAAGGCAAAATGATGGCTTAGGGGAGGGTTAGATGGGCAGTTTCCCAGATACCTACAATGATCCAAAAAGATTCGCCAAATTTCCAAATTTCATTGAAAAACCAATAGTAGTATCCACATACAAATTCTCCAAACTGATCTCCATACATTTCCTTAACGAATTAGTTGAGAGAAGTTGATAATAGATCAAGGCATTTTCTCTTTGGTGATCATTTTCTCAGTTCTCATAACTTATCTTATGACAGTGTATGGATATTGTTGTGAGAAAATTGATCTTGGTCACTATTGGGACTTAAAGGGTTAAATGGTTACACCACAGGATTTCATCCACAAAATCACAAGTTAGAACTACATACTAAATAAATAGTACCATGTGAAAGTACTGCTAAAGAGGTTTCATTTGAATGGTTTCACCACAGGATTTCACTAGCAGACTTGGAAGTTAGCACCGCCTTACAAGACTCCCATCATTCACTGTGAGAGTGAGAGGGATAATGTCCCGGGGAGACCCCCATATAAAAGTGACGGGGATGCTCGTGCGAAAATATAAATTAACCCCTGAGGGAGAGCAGTGCAGGTGTGGCTCAAGCTTTAACTGGCCTGACACTGACCGCACAGAAATCTCCCTTGGAGGGCACTTTTTGTACATTTCTTTATACACAGCACTAAGCGATAGTGACTTTCCATACCAAACACCCTAAGTGAGACCAAAATCCGCAATTTACGCCTCAAAGCGAGACGACGAGCATCCCCGTCACTTTAATATGGGTGTTCCCCCCGCCCCCAGGGATAATGTACCACAACCATACGAAATAAGCGCCAGGTTAGAGAATCATCTCAAAAAAATCACTTTAAACATTAATAAGTTCAGTATTTTTCTTCCAAGAGTGATAACTTGGTGAACTCTCAATGAATGGAGAAGAAAGAAGGCAACATGTCTTTCCTGTTTAAAAAAACGTTATCGTAACAGGAACTGTCCAGTTTGGAGCTCAATAAGACAGCTGAATAAAAAGACAAGCGACGTGTATTCACGGGGTTGGCATTGAATTTAAGTAAATATATTCACCAACAAACGCGAGATGGTTTTGTTAACATTTGAACGCACAAAGAGATAATTAGAGGGCCTTTCCTTTTAAAGGCTAACTCTATCAATTTTCAACACTTGACATCTTAAATATCAACTCTGATAGGCAAAGCACCAAAAGGTGCGTACAGGAATATAATGAAATAAAAGTACTGTAAAAGCCAGGGACCTTTACCCTTGAACGGCAACCTTAACAGATATCAAAAAAGATAAACTAAATGTAATGGGCCCAGCTGATATTATTACTATTATTAGGCTCATTTTAAATTCATATTGGTTCAGAGTCTTGAAACAAATACAGATGAATCATTTAACCCTGAACCTAAATGTCATTCCTCAGAGCCACTAAGAATGTTATCCTTTTCACTGCCAAGAGTGGCCAAAGTCAAAATTCCACAAAATTTCCAAATTTCATTTTGTACAATTCTGAAAAGCAAATGTCACAATGTGAAAGTACTGCTGAAGAGGTTTCATTTGAATGGTAACACTGCAGGATTTTGTCCACAAACTCAAAAGTTAGAACTACATACTAAATAAATAGCACCATGTGAAAGTACTGCTGAAGAGGTTCCATTTGAATGGTCAAACCAAAGGATTTTGTCCCCAGACACAAAAGTTAGAAACAAATACTAAATAAAAACACCCTCCAAAGAGGTTTCATCTCCATGGTCACACCGCAGCATTCTGTCCACAAAAGTAGACTTGCCACATGACAAGTTGACTGCATGAGTGCCAAAGGCGCAAGGGATGCTCGCGAGGCCAGCAAAAGCAGGCGAGCAATGCAAGTCGGAAACAGGCTCTAAGAAAGTCAAAAACGTTAGAACCAGCTTAGGAGTCTGGCAGTGAAAGGGTTAACACATCAAAATCAGCTTATTCAACTTACCGTTTATCTTTGTTAAAAGCGTTTTTCACTAGTATTTTAAGTCAAACTACACATTAATTTGCCATTTAAATTTTAGTGAAAAACAATGTCCCTGGCTTAAACGTTTTCCACACATTTCTCATGGTAATTAGGAGGTGAATAAAGGACTTCACTTTGATTTAAACCCTGGCCTAGTAGAAATAGAGGTTTGAGTTACAATCTTAACTACTATTCACATTATGCTGTCGCAGGATGCTCCTGAAATTTAGACCATCACTATTACTTTCATCAGAGGATCGACTGTTAGCTTCACTGGAAGTCAGGGAAGGAAACGTCAGCTCAGTAGGGGTTGCTTTGCTGCTGTTTTCTCCAACAATTTCCTTTGTAAGATCTTGGAATTTCCTGACAAAGTCAACACTGTTTTCATCCATCATTACTTGCAAGGCTGTCTCCGCCTGTAAAAGAACATAAAATAAAAGGTTATCAGCTTTACAAATTTACCAATATTTGTTTAAGTAAAGTTCATCCCTGCTATTCTCCAATCTTTGATAACCCCTCCAACACTAGTGTTAGTTTATGGAGGGGGAGCAAAAGGAATGGCCATCTCTCCATGATACAATGCTAAAGCAACATAAACAAGTTAAAGGTGCATTAAAGAGTTATTGATAGCATTATACTTAAAATGCCATAGTCCTACTGTACTATATGTAGAGGGTTCAAAATTATTTTTGGACGGTGGCTGGACACAATGATTGGCTTAAGAAATGGTTGCTCAGCCAAGTCTCGTTTCTGACCAGTCAAAAAACTGGGGAAAAATTTCACTCATCCTTATTTTAATTTTTTATTTGTGAATGTGATTGTATTTTTACGAGACAAAATGTAATATTTTCAGGTAAGGATTTGGCTGTTTTTTTTTTCAAGAATGAGAGTGTGAGTGACCAGTCAACCTGACTGGCAAGTGAAGTTTTTGGCCATTCATTTCATGGCGTTGATCAGACATTGGCTGTTGACCAGCCATTGTTTTGAGCCCAGATGCATATTCTTGTATTTGTCTGTATGGGATGTCCCATCAGTGGAAGGTTTCACTATGTTGCCCAAGCAACTTGCACTACGACCAAATTGCTTTAGCCCAAAAATTAAAAAAAAAGACTTTGGTTGTATGAACAGGGTTTCACTATAGCAAAAAACATTAAGAGCAAAAAAAAGCTTGTTATCCTAGGTGTGATCTGTTTACCAAATATTTTGTTTGATTGTCCAAGCTATTCTTCAAAAAGAGACATTAATTTTGTAAAATAGAGGCTAAAAGCCCAATAACTTGAAAGAAATTTAATGCCATGCTAAAGTGGAGGATGGATCAAACATCAAAAACAGCAACTTTCCTTGTTTCAGCTGTTAAGAGAAAAAGCCTGTTGCTAATTAAGCAGTAGAGAACATTTTCCGTGTTTGCATAGCCTGATATAAACATGAGAGGGGTTGAGTGAATTCGAGACAGTTATGCGACCCGAGATGAAGTAACTGTCGAGAAATGTCTATATTATTAGTTGGTTTACCAAAAGATGAAAATTCAACTATTAATTCAGGACACCAAACTTACATCTAGCAGGTGATGAGTACTGATCAAAGGGTCTTGAGATGGGTCCTTGAATGAACTTACTCCATTTGTCTCCTGTAGACAACAACAAAGAATGATTTCAGCATGATTACCATAACAAAAGCCAAAAAAAAATCATAGTCATGACTAAGAATATCAGGGCTGTCAATAAGAGTCAGTAGCCAGCCAAAACTGCCGACTAGTTAGCCATCCTTAGCCAGCTACTTTCATATCCTTCTACCATAACTGCTAACAAAAAAATAAGCACCATCGAATAAAATTGTAAAGCATCCATTGCCCATATTTGAATGACATTGAATATATATTTAAACAGGTTTAGACCTGTGAAATGTTCTAACCGTGCGATGTTGTGGAACGCCTGGGACATTTTTTGACGGCGTCGTTCCCAGTCTTGTATTCGTGTGTGTATTCTGATGAAACAACATGGTGTCTGCAGGGGAAAATACCTCTTGAAGACTCCTGGAAATGGCATTTCCGAGACTAAACTTCAAAATGTCCCTAAATGCCTTGGCCCTCAGGAGCTTGTGGCTTTGGTGTGACTAACAAAGCTGCCTACTATTCATTGTAAGCCAACTACTTAAAAACTTTTAGACAGCCCTGAAAATATTATGACATATTCAAGCTGCAGATGAAAGCGAGGTGACTCTCAGTCACAGTTAGATGTATTTGATCAACCCAATTTCACTTTTTATTACACGTACCACCACCACTACCAGCACTTATAGGTAACCTGTTAACCCTTTCATTCCTAATTACAGGGCGACTACTGTATCTGGGGCCACTAAGACAGTTGACCAATCGGATTACAGGAAAATAATAATACATTCCAAGAAAGTTGGTTGTGGGTCAATCAGCATCAATCACTTTTTGCTTTGAAAAACAGGGATCAGATCCAGCCTGATGGGTCACCTGGCTTGTATGCAGACTTACTGTGTGTTCCTTTGGCATCAGGACATTTGTTTTTACAATCAATACAGAGCTTATTTATACGTATGTTCGGTAGAAGATACTACCATTCTTCTTACCTCAAAGCAAACTGACTTGTCTTCTTTTCTTGGTGATGTGCTTAATTTGTCTTTTGGAACAAATGTCATGAGAAAAAAATCAGTAAGAAACATTCATCATTATTATTGAACAAGACCCTAGTCAGCGTGCAAAGAAAGTACTGTCCGATAGCCCGGGGCTAGTGGATTTTGCTATCGGGCTAGCGAATTCTGTTTTTAACTTGCCCGATGGGCAAGTGATGTTTTAAGAGGAATTTGAATAACAGAAGAACAAAAAGTTTTTGGGGCTAGTTGAAATGACGTCTGGGTTAGTAAATGCTAGCTTCAGCTTGCCCAAATGGCAAGCTGTAAAAATGATTTTCTTTGCACCCTGCTAGTAAGCTCTGTAGTGTGGTTATTGCTTTCAAAATACAGAACAATTTCCTTGCTGACAGAGGCCTCTTTTCCCTGGTATTCGGCAAACAGGAAGAAAAGAGAAGTAATGGTTCAGCCTACAAGCAACTGCGGTACATGCTCAACAAAGTCCATTTGAACCTACGGCAAATGAAAGATCTCTTTCTTTTTCATCTGCTGAATACCTGGGAAAAGAGGCCTCTGCCTGGAAGGAATAGAGCAATATCTAAATTATGTGTAACTTGTATTAATTTGATCCCAGTAAAACTAAAAATGAAGTGTAGAAAAATGCATCTCTTTTAACATTGCCAGTGTAATCAACTTTAAATTAAAAAAAAAGCAGAAGAAAAACATTTCAACTGCAAATCAGTTTAAGAGCTATTACAATTCACCATTTCAATGAAATTTTGAAGTCAACATGTTCATGCTGACCCATGTATATGCACAACATTTTGGAAGAAGTAAAGAAGGGCTCACAAAAAAGCTTGTTTGCTGACTATTGAAAAAGTGTCAGCCAACAAATGGCCTGCTGTAGGCCCACTATTGGCTAACTGTTGTCCAACAAGCTGCAACAGTGGAACAGCAGTTGGTTACTTAAAAGACAACGGTAGACAAACATCTTTGGCTCACTGTGTTTTAAATTATCTTCAGGTTTAACAGACTTGTTGGCTTCATGAATACTGTTGGCCAACAAGTTTTTAGATGATTTTCAGACATTACAGACTTGCTGGCTACATGAATAATGTTGGCAAACAAGTTTTTGGGAGCTGTTCTTCACTTTAATCCAACATATTTTGAGACAATATTTCTTACCTAACAGGTTGCCTATAGAGAAGTTTGAGGGCTGTATAACAAAGAAAAAAATAGCAATAATGAATAAATAACACGAAAAATAGAAAGTAAAAAAAGGTTAGAATTGAAACTGTTTTAAATACCACATACTGTAAAATTGAATTGAATGTTACGATCTTCCAGAAATGTTGATGTATGTTCTTAAGTTCTGAAATATGTAAGAAAAAAGCTCAAGATGGAATCCATCAAGAAACAGAGTAATTTTAATTTTCTGAGGACAAAAACCTTGTACCAGAATATTTTAAGCCATATTGCATTTTTTTTACACTTTTCACGTCGGAGTTCTAAAACTGTAATAAGTTATATGAAATAACTCCAAAGAAAAGGTTGTCATGCGAGCCCGAGAAAATAAATTTTAAATTTCACAGGAATTGAGAAAACACAGGTAAAATTGTCATGCGCAAGATTTCATTTTGAGAAATTTGAAGCTTTTGAAGTTTGTTATCCCGTAAGAACCCTTAATGCTCCAATATCCAAATACTAATTCTCCAAACCAATCTCCATACATTTCCTTATATTAGTTGGAGAATTTGTTCAAGAAGATCAAACAAAGTCCATACAAAAAATTGCAACCATTTTTCAAGGACTTTCCAAGGACCACATTAGATTTTCAAGGACCACCTACTAAGAATATAATTTCACAGATTGAACAAAAATGCACATTCCCAGTCTATTCTAATAAGACTTTAAGTTAAGGCTTGAACTGTTTGCTTCACCAACGTCTCTACATTTTTCAGTTGACTGGTCTTAAATTGATAATTAATTATTGCAAAAAAACATACAGTTTAAGTAAATAACCTTTAACTTCTCTTTATATTCTGTCTTGGACAACCAAAAAGCATAGAAAACTCTTTCCAGGCCACCACATTCAAAATTGAAGAAAATTCAAGGATTTTTCAAGGACTTGCATAGAATTTCAAGGACTTTTCAAGGAAAAATGGAATTCAAGGACTTCCCCTAAAATTCAATGACTTTTCAAGACTGTGCGAACCCTGTCAAAGCATTTTCTGTCACCTGATCAATTTATTAATTCTTGCAACATTTTCTCTTTATTGTATATTGACATTGTTAGAAGAATATTGATTTTGGTCACTCATGTGACTTAAAGGGTTAATAGCCCTCGAAAAAAGTGAAAAGGAATGCAATATGATTAGAATCATTCTGGTCAAAGATTTTTGTCCACTGAAAATTAAAATTACTCAATCTGCTAAAGGATTCCATCTTAACCAGTTTCCAATAAAAGTAGAACAAATAGTAAAAATTATGTGCATGACCCAAATACTTTGGTTTCTTATCCTCTTCCTTCCCGTGCAGGTCATTACAGTCAACTCCCTTTATAGTGGACACTCTAGGGACATTGAGTTAGTGTCCTCATTAGCGAAAGTCTGTAATAGCAGGAGTTTTTTCCAGTCAAACAGGCATAATAAATTTTTTTGCCATGGATTTAGCTGCTGTCCGTATTATTAGGGTGTCTATTATAGAGAGGTGTCTGAAAGATTAAAGTTAACTGCAGAATCTATTTTTGTCTAATAATATCAAATTAAGAGGTTGTAAGAGTTAGGGAAGTTAAAGATCACCAAAGATACTAAGTGTGTTTTTTAAACAGATTCTTTATACATTGTAAGTACTGTTTAAGAAAAGAAGGAAGACCGATGCATAGAAAACCCATGTTCAGTACAACTACTGTAATACCTCTCCATTGAGCCACTGTGGAGGGATTGAGGATGACAACAATGAAGACACTGGTGAAGCCTCTTTATCACCAAGTGCTTCTGGCTGGCTCTGTGAATCTACAATGCTACTTATGGGCTCTGTGATGCTGAAAAACACATCAGAAGCAGTAGAGACTGAACGCTGCCCTCTTTCTGAAACTGGATATAGAATATTTTCCAGTGTTGGACTGGTAATGCTCGAGGAAACACCAACACCAGCAATTCCAGAATTCAGCTCCTCTACATGCACTCCAGAAATGCTTAAAGCTGTGCCTGAGTCCACTGTTTTAATGGGCTGTGCTGTTAAGTCTAGATTTGAAGGTTTTAAATTCAAAAGAGAAGTTAGGTAAGATGAAGTTGAATCTTCATTAAGTCCTGTCATTGTTGTGGTTGTTTCACTGCCATCCAATGCTGTCCCCAGTGCAAGGCCAATGATGGAATCTACAGAATTTGATGTCATAGCAACATTATCAGTTGGTGATTTTGAACTACCCATAAACTGGTCCACAACTTCAAGAAGATCTGTTCCAGTAAATCCTGACATTTCCATACCCAGACTAGCAGAGGTTTCTCTTGAAAAGCCATTCTCTGCTGATGCTCTTCTTGCAGCTGTTTGAGGTGAAGAATTATCTGTTAAGCTTTTACGGTGATCAGAGCAACCCACTGTTCCTGAAACAAAAGCACTTAAAGTCAAAATACCTCACAATTAATACATATACATGTACGTACTAAGCTTATAACTTTCCCATTCACTAAACCAACATTATAAGGCACAGTTGTGCCCTTTGCAAAGGAAAAAAACTAAATCACCAGTACTTGGTGTTTCTTGTGAGTGGGGCAGTAAGATCAGAATACTTCATGGACCACAACAACGACTGCTACAAAGCCACCAAGACATTCTGAAATCATGTGCTTGGGACACTATCATGCAAATCCGATATTACACAAAACTATAGCTATTAGCAGGAACTTGTGTTCATGTTAAAGAGAGAAGTAAAATGAATGAGTGACTAAACATATACACAAAAATACACACCTGACTGTGTCTTGGATGACACTGTTGCTTTAGACTGAGATGTCATAGTTACTGATGATGTTTTGACACCTGCTGCAAGAATGGTACCTACAGTTTGACCAGGCTGTGGAATAAAAGATACTGCAACTGCTCCAGGCGGAACAGAACTAGGACTAGCAACTGGACGTGGCAGAATATTTCTATGCACATTTGGTCTCTGATGTCGTTTCTGCACCCTGGGTACCTTGGGGCGTGTCTGGAGGTCAGAGAGAACAGTGTCACTTTTTGATGTCTGAGCAGTCGTTGTAACAGCAGATGGTAGAATAAATGGGAGTTTGTGGTTTGTTTTAGTAGTAGGTCCTTTCGCCTTAGACCCTCCCTTTTCTTTCGGGGTAACTTCCTTGTCTGCTAGTTGTGAACTGCTCTTAGCAGATGCAGAGTTGGTAAGTTTTGAAGCTGCCTTAGAAAATCTGCTGCTCTCCTTTGTTTTGGTAAACTCTACTGTTGCTACGTCCACAAGCTTTGACAGTGAAACTGCAACTTGTGAAGGTGCAAGATTGTCCTCAATGTCACGCCATGTATACTCCAGCTTTACCTTTGGTGGTCTTCCAAGTTTGCAAAAAATCTCTCCAAATGTAATATTTGCACATGTCTCTGAAGTCCAAAATTTTGGGGGACCCTTATCGCATGATTCAGGTTTATCCTCCTTTGGCAATTGGGCAGTAGAGTTCAATGCCATTGTGGCACCATTACACATTTCAGAAGATTCTGATTTGTCACTCTGACTGTTAGTAACAGTTGCACATTGAATTTGTCTCTCTGTAGGGTCACAAGATCTGTTACTTTCTTCAGTTACAGTCTTTTCCTGGAGTTCTGTTAGTAAGATCCCTGGACAACCAGAATCAGTAGCCTGAGAACATTTTTCTTCTACCAATGAAGATGGTGAAATATTTTGTGTTGTGTCTCCTCCTCTAATGGCATTCGGTGCAGGAACGTTTTCAACTAAACATGTTTCAACTGATGACGGTTTGAACAGTGGAGACACTGTCTGTTTTTCGGCATCTGAGTTGATGTAAAAATCAGGTGGAATAACAATACACATGTCCAATGGCTCTAGAGTCTTATTAGATACAACACGCCACTTCTTTGACAGAAAATTGAGCATCAAACTTAATGGTTTCTTTGGTGGCATTGTTGTTCGTAACCTTGGGTTCTTAGACAACCTTTGTACTACAGCCCAAGCTGCATGATTATGTGGTAGAAACTCAAGTGTCAACTTATTTGGCAAAGCAAGGGACTGAGACTCACTTTCCTCCTTGCTCTGCCCTGCTGATGTCAGCCGTTTGAGGGCACGGCACACAGGTGCTCTGATTTTGAAATTTCGTCCCTTACTGCGAATAGAAATTGTGCCATGACTGAGTAATTCTTCAAGTTTTTTTCCATTTTTGTCATTCCAGCCACAAGTTTTCTTACGTAACTCTCCATAACAAATCAATCCTTTTAATTCAATGACTGTTTTCTTGTGACTGTCATTTTCACTGAGTTGATCTGCTGGAAGATACTTCGTAATCTTATTTAGGGTACGATAATAAAAATGTCGCACTTGATCTTTGTTCTTAATCAGTGCTGGGGGGTCACCCCTTCGCTTGTGTTTTGCTGCGATAAAGTTACAGATCTTGTCAAAATCTTTTCCATACTCATGCAAAGCCTCAAAAAATGTATCCTTTTCTGCTTTGCCCCATGATTCCCATTGTCTTTTAGGTGGTTTCTTCCTCCTGTTTGCCTGAGGTGATGATGAGTTTGGAACCCCTTCATTGGCACCATTACTGTCTGCAAAGAGTAAGTTAAAACCATTAAATAGTACGATTACTGGTGAAAAGATAATGAACAGTTTTGGAGAACAAGTGAAAACAGCATGTTGTGATAACTTGGAAAATTGCAAATCTTACATGGTCAGGTGAGGTGGGTTTTTTCAAAAGGTTACACTGACAAAAAAAATATTGAGAAAGGACAGGTTCTTCTTGCAAATGGTACTGTTACCCTTTGCTGTTTTCAAAGTTGCTTGCAAACTTGTGTAACCCACAGGCAGACCATCCAAACAATTTAGGAATCGTGATGTCACACGCGACATGTGATCTCATACATTTACTGTATTTTGTAATGCCCGCTGTCAGCTTTTCTTGAGTGATCAGGAGAAATGCCTCATTAAACACAGAAGATTGCAATTTTTGATCCAAAATGTTGATGTAAAGTAAGATTACTTACCATATGATGTTAGTGTCGTCTGCGGTGTTTTTGTGGCGTTTTCAGTCGTTTGAAACAACCCCGACTAATACATGTATGATAAAACCTCATGGTTTTATTAAAGGCATCAAAAAATCATCACATGATTTTATTATGTATTAGTCGCAGGTGCCAGTTTCAAGCAACTGAAACTGCAACAAAAATGCAGTACACAACACTAAAATATGGTAAGTAACCTTTATTCATCTTTCTTACCCCATATCAACAGCTGGGATCAAAAAGTGCAAACTTCTGTGTTTAATGAAGCATTTCTCCAGATCACTTAAATCAACCCAAGAGCGGCCGTTACAAAATACAGTAAATGTATGAGTTCACATGACGTGCGTGACATCACCATGCCTTGCACAGTTTGGATGGTCCCCCTGTGAGTAACCTAATCATATTATTTAGGAATGTGATAGTGAATTTTAAGCCTGGTTAATGCACCAGAAAGATGCCAGTCAGTGACATGGGTGGCTCGGAAGAGCTCAGTGGTTAAGCATCTGGACTACTAATAAAAAAGATCATAAGTTGGACTCCTATAAAAAGGGAGTAATTGTGCATTTTTTCCCCCAAGATGCCTGTATCACTGACTGAAAAAAACATCTTTCTCATCGTTTGTATACTATTACATGCCGCAGAGATCACATTTATGAAACTTCTGGGAATGATTAGCTGGGCATTGTAAATCATCCATCACGGGACGAGAGAGAGTAGGTTTTCAATAAATCACACTTCATGGCAAGTCCTCAAAAATTACATCTTGCAAAATTTAAATAGCAAAAATTACTGTTTTCAAAAATTCTTAGAAATGTTTGAAATAAAACTGCTCAGTTCTGAAAAAAAATAACAAAAGGAATTATTGCTGCCCCTATGACATTTAATCAAATTCATAAAGAAAGAGAAGCAGAAATTTAGTAAGAAAGAAAAAATATTTTGTGTGCTAGATTTGCAACGTGTATCACTTCCTACTACACCTACTTCAATCAATAAACAAAAGTCCTTCAAGCACAAAATTTTAACTGCCGTCGTGTAATATTTTAAATTCTATACGATCAGCGGAAAGAAAATGGAAAAATCTTAAATTTCTTAAAAAAGAAAAACATTTTTCGTACGCAACCAAAAGAGTGATGCACGTTCTCATGTTCTAATGACAATTTTGCATGCAAAGTCAAAATGGCCGTCGCGAAGTGAAAGTTGTTTATGGCCAAAGTAATAATTTTAGGTATCATACCTTGGTTTCCTGCTTTACTTGACGAAGAGTTTGATGATTTTATTCTTTTAGTTGGTCTGGTACTGCTCCTTGTAGCAACACCGACAAAATTATTCGTAGTTTCATGAGCTGTAGCTAAGGTCGAATCCTTTGTTGTATCCGCATGGTCTTCTTGAGGTCGTTTCTTTGAAGCCTGTTTTTGCGAGCGTGTGTCATGGAAAACCTCAGGATCTTTAGTAGAAACTTCCCCTGTCAAATTTCCGACATTTTCGATCTGTTGAGCTGTACTATCTTGCTTGGATGGAGGCAAGCCACCGGCAGTCATCCTAGGAGATCGAAAACAGCAAACACAACAATGGCGTCTACAAATGGTGATTCTAGCACTAGATGTCTTTTCTAATATCAATGCCAGACACTTCCTGTCACGAAAACTAGGACATTTGTAAACGGTAAAGCATCTAGAGCCTATTATGGAAAAAACATGTCCGTGGATGAAGGCTTTAAAAGGGCATTGTAAGCAAAAATACAACGAGACAACGCTGTTACTTCACTTCGGTTGAAACACTTTCCAACGAAGCAAAATTGAGAGAGTGCATAGCTTCGAATCTTACCTTCGCCTCGTCCCATAATTTTGACAGCGAGTTTTCATGAGTCTTTGCAATAATTTTGGCAGTCTCAGGTTTAAAACAGATCCTCATAACGGCCTTAAATAAGCGCAATAAAGTATGTTTGTGTCCTTCGCCCCACAAGTAACAAACAAGAAGAGCTGATAATAAAGCAGGCAGGAGGGGCTGACTTTGCAGCTATGATGGTATGCACTTTGTCGCGACAAACTTCTAGTGATTTTTTTTTAATATTTCTGTTTTCTTGTAAGTCATAATATTTCAGTTTATAACAGCTATGAAATTTATTTAAGATTGAGAAATATAAAAAAGAAAGAAATTGAGAAGTGTGCAAGAAAATAATTAAGCTTAGGTCAAATTAAGATTCAACCCAAGAATTGTTCAGCTTGGACTCTGAAATGGCCAAAGCGATTTGTTCCAGGGTTAAGGAAAAATATTACCTCCTCCACGAGAATTTTATAAGCGACAGGTTTCAGATATGTATGTTAATCAGTGTTGTGTACCGCATTTTTGGATAAATTCTTATTTCTTGAAGTGATCTCTCTGGTCAATGACCATTGTTTGAGAAGAGTTCCTGTATTTGATTCTTTAAAACAGAACAGTCCATTTACAAAATAAAATGCTTTTTAAATAAATCAATTTATTTGCTTTAATTTAGAAAAATCTTAGAAAAAGACAACTGGAAAAATAAAGAGTAAGCAAAGTAAAAAATATAAGCATATAAGTTATATAGCTCTACGTAGCCATGCACAGCACCCAGTGTAAGATCGAGGTATAATGCTCACTGGCTACTGCATGCCTCGACAAAATATCCAACCCGTTCTAGCAACATACCAACAAGAAGCACCACGACAAGTACAATCATGAAGAAAAAAGTTAGGAAAGTAAACTTAAATGAACTTTGTTTTCGAACAGTCTACCAGTTAATGTGTCAATGAAAACATCCTTACATTATATGACCAGCGCGTCCAGGTTGAATAATTCGTTCAATTCGTTCGATCGCCCGAGGATCTACGTCTCATAACACTCTGCTAGCTACTGATCGGAGCTCAGGCTTATTGAAAGAGACCAGTCAAACCACAGGAGAGGATTCCAAGCATCTACGTTGTAAACAAATGCAGGGAACGTGAATCAAACGGTGAGATAGTGACTGATATTTGGTTTTGGCGCGAGCCTCTCATCAGTTCAACGCGCGAACAAATGGTGGAAAAATCATATCACGTGACTACTTATTGTTCGAGCCGAACAGAGCCCTGGGTGATTTTTAAGACTTTTAACGTCTCACGCAAAATTTTTAGCGTTCAGGAACCATATGTAATTGTTTCCAAAACAAAATAAAAGAGATCACAGAGAAAATACGTGATAAGTCAAACCGTGCTTCAGTTTTTTTTCTTTGATACACAAGGTTCTAAAAGTTTCCAGAGATAAAAGGGAAGAAAGGAAAGACCATCCAAAATGCTGGTTGCGCTGTGACAAAACTTAAAAAATGATCACGTCAAGAACTCTCTGTAAACACGAAGACAGTATGCTTTTGCTTTTGGAAAATTTTGTTAGCACGAACTGAAAGACCCTATAAAAATTAGCTAACCTGCAAATTTTCAGTCGAATATCTCAAAAGTAGCCACTGCGATCGCCACCGAAAATTAGAAGGATTTATATGGGAAAAACAACTCTTGCCACCCAGTCACGCTTGAGCGGGTTTCCATACAAATCCTTGATAATTTCGAAATTTTCAACCTGCTGTAAAATATTTCCTTAAGCATTGCGAGGTTCATTTCTCCTTTTTATTCATAACAGGCACTTGAGCCTGAAAATGCGTAACGGAAAGATTTAACAATATTTAGAAATTTAGGAGGATATTTTGTATGGAAATCCACTCAACCATGACTGGGTGGCAAGAGTTTTTTTTTTCTCATACAAATCCTCCTAATTTTCAGTGGCCGTTGCAATCGTTACATTTGACATATACAGCTGAAAATTTACATGTTACTTAGCAGAGGTAAGAAGGAATGAAAAATTCTAATGCCGTCAACCTAAAAAGTGGTCACAGTCGCTTATGACAGGCAGCTGTTTAGGAGAAACAAACTATAAGGCTTTGACTGAGAAAACTTTGTTGTTTTGGATAGGTGGCCGCTTATGGGGGTGGTATCTCACAGGAGGTGGTCGCACATGGAGGTTTGACTAGTCTAATACACAGCAGTTTTTAATTTTGTCACACAATGTGACGAAACTAAAAATGGCTGTGTTTGACAGTATGTATCAGTATGTAGGTTTAAGTCCCATAGTCCCATTCCATTTTCTTGGGAGGCCCATCTGAGTTCAACAGTTCTACAACCATATTTGTAAGTAGCCAACTTGTTTGCCCTCAGGGACTTGCGATTCTTGACCAAAATTGATAACTTTGATAGAATTTCTTCCTTCAACGGATTATTACAGGCTTACAATGCTTTTTTGCTTCCTGATGTGAATTAGGGCACAAGGGAGGAAACGTAAAACAATAACTTCAACAAATATTGGTCAAAAGATTCAAGGAGTTTTTCAAATAAAATATTTTGTAACTGGTGAAGAGACATCAAAACATGTATTTTAAAAAGTAAAAAAGCATCATGTTCTTCTCAAAAATTTCTACAGTTGAACTTCCTGTAAGTGACCAACCAAAATGCAGAGATTTAGTGGTCGCTTACTAGTATTGACTCACATGTGTCTCTTCTGAGAAGAGAAACCGACAAATCTACTTTTTGTAAGAGAGTTTCTTGCATGCAATTTTTAAGTTGTGATATGTGCAGTTACATGTTGCACTAATCATTTACTAGAGGTTCTAATATTTTCATAGGGCTTTTATTGGGAAACTTTCAGTGTTTTGAATAGGTGGTCCTATATAGAGGTTCAACTGTAGTATGCTGTTGCAAATCTTACATTCTGATTTGCTTATCCACGGGCTATCAATCAGCAGATTCATGGCGAGTTGAGCAAAGCCTGCCTTACACCACTTGACACTTAGCTTGATAAATCACTTAAAAGCCCTCTTACATTTACAAAAAATTGTTCTATAGCACATTCTTGATTTCTATCAACTTTGAAAGTTGACTAAGGGATTTGTCTATCAATAATACATTGACCCTGACCCTGGGGATGTATGCCGGCAAAGCGGAGGATTTGGTCAGTTTTGTTGGCAAATTTTAGCCCAGGATGGGGGCGACTAGATAAATGTTTCACTTTTTTAGCATGATCCCCAGGGCAAGACTCACAGGATTTATAACGCCGACTAAGCTGCCACCATTTTGAAAATGAACGAATGTTTTCTCTGGAAAGACTGGGTATAAACTGTCGTACACATTCGCTGAACCTTAACCAGGCAAAAATCGGGAGTTTTGCTTGTTTTGAGCTCAAAACATGGATGTTGCATGGTAATTTTTGCCCAATTTGTTTTGAAAACTATAAAAATTTCAGAAATGCTTTTGCCAAAGGAAGTCTTCTGTTGATCAACAGGGTGCAAAGAAAGTCTGTTTTACAGCCTGCCATTCAGGCATGCTGTAGCTAGCATGCACTAGCCCACAAGTCATTTCAAGTAGCCCCAAAACCCTTTTGATTAGCAGGATTGATTACAATCCTTCTGTAATTTGAATTTCCCCAAAAAACAGCACATGCCCATCGGGCAAGTTAAGAACAAAACTCACTAGCCTGATAGCAAAATCCACTAGCCCTGGGCTATTGGACACGACTTTCTTTGCACGCTGGATCAAGTAAAAGACAAAGTGAGCTGTGTCATGAAATAAAGCCAATTTGCGCTGGAACTGGCCACTAGTGCATCCCGGGAAGGGGGCGAAATGGCTGCTTTTCTGGAGAAATATTTTGTTTGGGTGGGGGAGGTAAATAAACGTCATTGACTGTCCACTGATAAGTGCAAAACTAAGGTTAATCTGCTGGTAGAAATCCTGCGCTCACCATTGCACTGTTTACTTCGGGGGACTCTCATGTAAATATGACAGGGACACTCATTGTCTTGCAAAGGGCAAGAAATTGCAGATTTTGGCATCAATTAGGTTGTTCAAGATGAGTTTCCCTGCCCCTGTTACATGGGAGTCACCCCTACCCAGGAATGGGGTGGAGGGATGGGCACTGTGAACCGTTGGTTCAAATGTTTTCCTTGTGCCTCTCTTCATATTCCTATGATAGACTGTTAAAAAGTTCACACTCAACTTGGGTTAATTTAAATATGTCTTTGTAGCAAGCATATAATGATCTATGACGGCATGTCATGCAGTTTAGTCATCATCTTCCGAATCTTCGTCATCATCTAAATCTCTGCGGCTTCTAATGGATTTCTTCAGTATCGTGGTGGTACTTTTCTTGGTGGCTTGATCCGGTCGTACACTGAGATCTCCACTGTAATTTATTACACCAGATTGGGCAATTCTCCATTCCATCATCTCAGTACTGAAATCATCTTTTCCACCCAAATCATCAAAGCCTACAATGCGATCGACAAATTTCCCATCTTTAAACAACTCAATAGTCGGGAGGACACGAACGTCTCTTTTTTGGACCAGGAAACGGCAGCGCTCTGCGTTCACTTTCAGAAATTTTGTCTCGATATGTTTAGGCGCCAAGATGGACAAATGCTTGTCGACGATTTTACAACGAAATGTGCTGTCACGGTAAAAGTGACACACTAGCCTTGGACTGTCCTTTGCTTCAGCAAAGAACTCTTTGTCACTGGCAACTTCGTTGTACTGGCCGTGCCCTTTGTGAAGCCACTCCCGTTTCTGTTCTTCGTACTTTTTCAGCTGCTCCAACCGTTTCTCGCGAAGTTCTTCCATTTCATCACTGGTCATACGATCGAGTTTCTCAAGCTCTGAATCCACTTGCTCCTCCACTACCTTGGTAGCTTGAAGTAAAGTGTTCTGTATGTGTTGCTCAATATTTCCTGCCATTTTTTGCGGTCGTAGTTACCTTTTCAATGCCAAGAAAGAAAACGTTTTCAGTGTTGTTTCGTTGATTCGTTTCGTTTCGTTTCCAGGCGCCAAAATTTATTCAGAGGTCTCCTGGGAACTAGCATGCCCTCAAAGAATTGTGGTCTATTTCAAGATGGTGGACAAATTTTGATACGTAGTGTGCTTTTTCTCTCGAGATTTTAATATTCCTAGATCCGACAGAAAGAAATTCAGTGCAAAAAAGTATTGTTGATTTTTCGAGGAGTAATTTTCCTGAGTAGTTTCAAATGAAGCATGGAGAACGGGGCCTGTTCTGAAAAAAACGATCGCGATAATGAAGCCTCAAGTACAATGTCCAAGAAACAGAGGAAAAGACTTATGAAGCATCAAATGTTTTTGGAGAAAAGAAAGATTAAAAGACAGGAAAAGCGAGAGAGAAAAAAGGAAGAAAAGAGGAAATTACGAGAAGAAAGAAAGGCTGACGGAAGTGAGGCGATGATAAATGTGGCTGGTGCATTTCCCAAAAGATTTAAATCAATGGCCTCAAAAGAAGCTTCTTCGCTTTGCATTGCTATAGACTTGAGCTTTGACGATTTGATGAGCGACCGTGATATGATGAAACTTCTAAAACAAGTGCAACGAACTTATTCTGTCAATCGCAGGGCAGAACATCCTGTTCAATTGTACCTCACAAGCTTTGGGGACAAAGTGAAAAGAAAGTTAAACGAAATCAAGTGCAATTATGAGCAATGGGACATTCATATCAAGCCTGAGCCGTATAGCGAAGTATTTCCCAAAGAAGACGTGATCTATTTGACTTCAGACTCTCCTAATGTTCTAAGCGAAGTTGACGAATCCAAAGCGTACATTATTGGTGGACTCGTAGATCACAATCACCAGAAAGGCCTCTGCTACAAGCTGGCAATTGAACGGGACATTGCACATGCTCAGTTACCCATCTCCGAGTTTGTCAAACTAAACTCCAGGAAAGTGCTTGTGGTTAATCATGTGTTTGAGATTTTGTTACGTTTTACTGAATCTAAAGACTGGAAAGATGCTTTCTATAAAGTTCTTCCTGCGAGGAAAATTGTGCCAGACAGCAATGAAAACCAGGAAGAGATAGGTGGCAGTGAAGACTTGAAAAGAGATAGTGAGGAATCGGACAAGACCAAAGAAGAAGTAACATGCTCCTAACAGATAAACCGTGATGAAAGAAATGAAACTTAATGTGAATCTGGTTAATAACAGAGTAGTATGGTTGTGTTTGAGTTCCAGAGTAAGTGGATTGATCAGACAATTTTATTGTAATGATCCCCCGTGGAACAAAGCTTTTCTGCAGACATGCACTATTTGTATGGTAGAGTCAAAAATTATATTTCAGGTTTGCCTCTTACCTCCCTTTCACATTCAGAAAAATCAAGATCCAACTTTCCTAAAGCATTTCATAACTGTATTATTGTAATTTGGGCAATTGTGCTCCTAAAAGAGGCTAGCCTGCCACCTCCTCGGCCCGCTAAGTCACTCAGCCCCTCTCTCCCTGAGTGACTTAGTGGGCGGAGAAGGCTGCTGAAATTCAGGCTAAATTCATGCCTTATCACATCAGGTAATAAGGCCATCGTTAAAGGAAAGAGTTGAAAATGTAAAATTAAACTTACTCTATATGAGTGAAATGTCTCAGTTTGGTAAAATTAACCCATTTGCCACTGGAGATTTTGCCAAAAAACACATTTTGAAGCTAGTCAAGTGGTTTTCTGGTCACCGTGGTGCTATTAGAGAGATTAAGATTCTCGTTTACGCCAAACGGCAATCATCAGATTCAAGTTGAGACTTTCTCAGAATAGAAAATAAGCAGATAAAAACTGTGCAGAACAATTCTTATGAATAAAACTGGCGTGAAACTACTTATTTTTTTAGTTGAAGTAATAAACAGTTAATGACAATTAAGGGAAAAACTTGGTCACATGGTAAAACTTCACATTTGCCATTTGGTGTTTACATGAATCTTAATCTCTATTAAGAGCTAAAACTTACCACAAAGCTGTTTACAGGTCGTACACTTCGCAGCCTTTGGATCTAGAAGTTCAGGCATGCACAGAAAGCAAAATTTTGAGATAGTTTTTGGGTTTAAGGTCTCGGTAAAGGAAAACGAGGTGCCCACAGAAAAAAATTCCAGTCGCGCGAGTATTTTCGCTACAAAGGCAAGGTATATATCAAATTAAAGCTAAAAGACTAAATTACCTTACAAAAGATTTTATTTCATCGAATTTCAAAAGGCGCTTAAGTTTTTTGCTCTCGAACTCAGAGGTATCAAGTTTACTGCTGAAGCTCCAGCCCTTTCGCGTTGTTAAAATTAATATTCACTTCCTTTTTATTGCATCTGATTGACAGATAAAAGACCTAAAAAAGGGTGTGAGGAAATTTGCACATGTTTCGTATTAGCGGGAATTATTGCATTTCAAACTAAAAAGTCGAATCTCGAGCGCGATTTACACAAAGAAACTGACATAAAATGAGTTACAAAGGGAAATCGGAAAATTCCTCACACCCTTTTTGAGTCTATATCATTATCCATCATATCTGAAAGTTTCAAAGTGATAGCTTAAAACCTGTCCCGACTGGAGGTCGGAGAATTTTGATTTTTGCGCCTAAAATAGAGTGAGAGAAAATCAGCTCTAAAGATTTAGCGCAAGGTCCACGCTTGGCTGGTTAGCTCAGAAAAGGCTCATTTTAGAAGGTTAAAAAGCACTTTCTGGTTTTCTTTTTCTGCCAAAATAAAATTTAGGACCCACTCATGCCAAAAATAAAAAAAAACAATATCAAGCAATGTACTAAAATTTTCATTTACCGAGACCTTAAAGGTGACACAGCAGTCTTGACTTTTACTTTTCGCTTTTTCTCCCCCTTTTTTCCTCTCTTTTCCTGCCTCATTTTTTCCTCTTGCTGGGCGTTTAGTAGGCTTCATTTTGGTGGGAAAGGTTTTTGGAAATAAAAAGGTAAAGAGTTCTTATTTTATGTCAGTAGCTCAAAATAGTCATCTGACTAACAAACCTGAGGCTAATGGTGGAGCTCATTTTACTCCCCCCCCCGCCCCCTCTCCATCAGTGCTCTTTTTTACGGGTATTTAAAGCTACGAAAGAAGTCAAAAAAAGGATTTGTGGTCACACCTGAGACAGCCTGCAAAGAAAGTTAGTGTCTGATAGCCTGGGGCTAGTGGATTTTTCTTTCGGGTTAGTGAATTCTGTTTTTAACTTGCCCGACAGTCAAGTGATGTTTTTTGAGGAATTCAAATAACAGAAGAATTCTGCTCGTCACAAAGCTTTTGGGGCTAGTTGAAATGACGTCTGGGCTAGTAAATGCTAGCTTCAGCATGCCCAAATGGCGTGCTGTAAAAATGATTTTCGTTGCACCCTGTGAGAATTGAACTCGGAACCTCCCACACAGAAGGTCGCGTACTAACCAACTGCACTAATTATCTTTCCTGTTAATGACCTCTCCCACTTGTTTGCAAGGTCTTTTTGCAAAGCTCCCTTTTAAAAAAGGGAGCCCTGATCATTTTCTCCTGGACACTGGACACACTCTCTGGGGTCTTGCTATATTGGGTGAGTGGAACTTGAAGCCCTGAAATTTTTTTTTTGGCGGGGGGGGGGGTGGTGCTTGGAACCTGTCAGCATACAGTTCATTCATTTTTCAACACTTCTGATATACCTTCACTTGTAAATTTAGAGTTCCAAATCTCTTGGCAACCTTATTAAAGCAACAGTTATAACAAATATTATCATAATAATCGCTATTATAATTTATTATATAAACACCAATGAAATACCAGGTGAGCTTTCGTGCGAAAACATGATATCTTCACACGTGAAAATAACATGTTATTTTCACATGTGAAAATATCACTGTTGCTATGGCTACATAATAAATTGCACCTTTTGCAGGATAAAGCTGTTTCAGTGAAATGGTTTGGTATTTCATTGGTGTTCATATAATAAATAGAACATTACATGGCCGCTTGGAGATACGAAATTTCTCTTCTCGTGTTGAAAATATTTCACTCGTTCGCTGCACTCACTCGTGAAATATTTTTCAACACGGGAAGAGAAATTTCATATCTCCGCGCGGCCATGTAATATCCTCTATATCTTAAATGATTACTTGTCTCATGAGTTGTCTACTAGAAGATAGAAGATGCTTGGCTTTCATCATTCCACATGACACCATGGCCATTTTCACATAGAGATGAATAATATTGTCCATCTCCAACAAAAGTCCTCAAAGTGCATCTGGATAGATAGTCTGCTACACAGCCATTCGTTGTGCTGCCATGCAGTGCTCCTCCCCACAAATTGAACATTACATGACGACACAAAGAACAGCTGTGTAGCAGACTACAGATAGATGGATGAACAAATTGTCTAACCCAAACACCATACAGATTATCAATCTGACAAGGATTATCAGACAAATAACCCTTTTGAGATGGACACCTCCAGCATGAAAACGGCCAATGTATGGTGGTCGCAAACATGCAGCTAGATCAAGAGGTTCCTCAGACGCACAAATTCATGGAACTTCAAAGAGTGATTTTATAAAAGAGGGTGCCAGCTTAATTATCCCGTTTAAAATGAATAAAACAGTCAAGGGATGGATTACTAAAGTGACTGGCAAAACAGCAGTTTTTAAACAGGTGGAAACTTTTGCTCATGAACCATAGGATAGAAAGTACTCATTAAAGTAATTTTTCTTTCTTGCTTGCTTTTTTACAAATGTCAAATGTTAACAACAGTTGCCAATAATATATACATAAACAAAAATTTGTAAGTCAATAATCTGTTTCTAAGTGAGTGAAATCATCCAAAGGGATTACTGAACTGAGGTACTTGCAAAAATGAGGTTCTTCGTGTTACCTATTGTAATATACAGATCAGTTGAATGTGAATACTGAGTTCTGCTTGACAAGTCTAACAGCTTAAAATGAGGTTCTTTGTGTTACAGCTTAAGTATGTTAAGCTGGCTTCCCACGTCTTCAAAATGTTTTCACTCACGTGTGAAGTTACTCATGTCTGTTGCAAGCTGATGGCTGTGTTAAGCAAGTATCACAAAACAAGCACATTCACTGATAACATGTCACTCCTGTGTGTAAGTTCATGCCGCTTACAGTGCGATGACTGGCTGAAGCCCTTATTACAATAACTGCATTGATAAGGTTGTACTCCTGAGTGAATTTGTTCATGCCTCTTAAGATGTGTTGATGATGTAAAACACTTATCACAATATCTGCACTGATGAGGCTTCTCTCCTGTGTGTATACGTTCATGCTGCTTGCAATATGATGAGTCAGCAAAGCACTTGTTACAATACTTGCACTGATATGGTTTCTCTCCTGTATGTGTCAGTTCATGTCGCTTACAATCTGACGTTCTTACAAAGCATTTATCACAATACTTGCACTGATGAAGTTTCCCTGGGCTGAAACCAGTAATACCGGTATGCATCAATTCATGTTGTTTACAATTTGATTGACGGGAAAAACACCTTTCACAATGCTTGCACTGGAAAGGTTTTTCTCCTGTGTGTGAACGTTCATGCTCTTTGATATTTGAAGAATCACAGAATCGCTTATCACAATATTTGCACTGATAAGGTTTCTCTCCTGTGTGTGTTAGTTCATGCTGCTTACAGCGCCAGGACTGGCTAAAGCACTTATTACAATAACTGCACTGAAAAGGTTTCACTCCTGTGTGGATAAGTTCATGTCGCTTACAGTGTGATGATGTGTAAAAGCGCTTGTCACAATACTTGCATGGATAAGGTCTCTCTCCTGTGTGTGTCAACTCATGCTGCTGGCAATCTGATTTCTTCCTGTAGAACTTATCACAATACGTGCATTGATAAGGTTTCTCTCCTGTATGTGCACGTTCATGCTGCTTGCGATTTGATGCCCGGTTAAAGCACTTGTCACAATACCTGCACTGATAAGGTTTTTCTCCTGTGTGCGTCAGTTCATGCCTCTTACGCTGTGTTGATGCTGTTAAGCACTTATCACAATACCTGCACTGATACATTTTGGAAGGCTTATCTCCTGTGTGTGAAAGTTCATGCTTCTTGAAATATGATGAATTTGAAAAAGACTTGTTACAATACTTGCAATGATATGGTTTCACTCCTGTGTGTATAGATTCGTGCCGCTTACAATCTGATGTTCTTACAAAGCATTTATCACAATACTTGCACTGATGAAGTTTTCCTGGGCTGAAACATTTACCAGTAATATCGGTATGTCTCAATTCATGCTGTTTACAATTTGATTGACGGGAAAAGCACCTTTCACAATGCTCGCACTGGAAAGGTTTTTCTCCTGTGTGTGAACGTTCATGCTCTTTGATATGCGATGAATCACGGAAGCGCTTATCACAATATTTGCACTGATAAGGTTTTTCTCCTGTGTGTATGCGTTCATGGCGCTTACAGTGTGATGAGGTTGGAAAGCACTTATCACAATAGTTGCACTTAAAATGTTTCTCACCAGTGCATTTCAGTTTGTTCATGTTGCAATGCGATGAAATATTAAAGAACTGAGCTGAAAACGTGAATAGCTGATAAGCTTTCAAGTCTTTCGGCATCCACTGATGCCACTTGTAATGTGATGACCAGTTAAAGCACTTGTCCGAAATATGTGCAAAGAAACAGTTTCACTGCTGTGGGAGTCAGTTTATGTTGATGAACAATTGAACACCTTGTGAATAAGGGTTTCAGTTGATGTTTCTTGGAATCTTATCCATCACTATAACAAAGATTGCATTACTTTCACTGATAATGTCTCAATTCCTTGTGTCCGTGTTGGTCTCCTTACAAATTGATGACTGGGAAAAGCTACAACAGTTGTACAGTTACTACAATCTCATTTCATTGGAGTATGTGCCTTGTTTTGTTGAATCAATATTGTTGCCTTTGGTTTGTTGATTTTTTGTCCTTGATGTACATTCATCCAGTGATATTCTAGTGCTGTTGTTGTCTTGGTGTTCTATGAAAAGAGAAGTTAGTTAGACTGTAAGTTTCAAACTATGAACTAAAATCTTATACTTATAGCTTGTAACACATTCTTGCCTATAATTCAAATTAGTGGCGGCTCAAAACAATTTTCTGAAGGAGGCAGGACAAGTGGACCACCTAAAGGTGATCCTTGGTCGATCAAGTTCCAGTGCTGACCAGTCATATATTAAACGAAAAAAGTCAGTTACATGTATATCAGCCTGTAATCTCAAAACTATCAACTTATTCTAGTTATTGCTAGACCTTTTAAAAATTGGCTTAAGTAAGGATAGTCATCTTGTTTCACTAAGTCCAAACACAGGCTCAAGAAAGGTATTTAGCAAAACAAAATGGCTGTGTTAACTGCCAAAGTCAAAATAACATGCCGCCCAACCGTGACTCACTTATTTTTTTCTTTATAGTATCTTGCAAGTCTTGTGAGGTCAAAGATTGTTTTGTTGCTTTTCTGGCCAGTCATTGTCTGTTGACAGGGCATTATTTTTTTGCCCTACAAATAAAGCCTGCAAGAAGCATTTATTTGAAAGTGGGCAATTTATTAGGTCATTATTTTACAGTATACGTAGAAAACCTTTTCATAGAGTGAAAACTAACAAATTAAATTTTTTGAGTTAAAGTAGTCTTCACTGAAAAATGTTAACCTTAACAGCTGTTTGATGATGGTTGTTAAATAAATAAAATTATTAATATCCAGGGATGTCAGTAAGATTTCAAGTTGCCGGATAAATACAACAAGTAGGCAGGAAATCAAACAGCTAGGGATTTCTTTTGGTTCTATTTTTCTTCTATTTTCCTATGCGACTAGCCAGGGGCCCCGTTCATAATAGCCGGCGGGGAGTCCCCGGTCCCCACGTCTTAATGACAGCCCTGTAATATCACTATTTTGAATTATATGGTAACAAAAAATAACTTTCTGATCTGAATGTAATGGGTAGAAAGCTTTCTTTCAGTGAACAACGAATACAGCCACCTCTCCTCGATGATAGAGACATTTCACGCGAGAGACGTCTGCGTCTCATCCCCCAAAATTTCATACTGTTTTCATGAATCAATTTCTTTAATTTATTAATCTGGTAGTCAGGGGGGTTTCAAAAACAAAGTTGTTCAAATTCATGTTTCTCCTGGCCAATCATTGTTAAGTTTTGAGTTCTTCTGCAAACAAGTGGCAGCAAAACTCAAATGCTTCTTTCAAAGAAGTATATATTCTATAAGTTTTTTAGTAGATTCATGGCACTTATATTATTTGATCTTTGTGATATTTTGTCCAGGGCTTCAAATTGCGACTAATACAGGCGCCAATGTGACTAACATTTTCTCCTTGGCAATTAAAAATTCTTGTTGAGTCGCCACTTTGGCGACCAGATTTCTCTCAACCTCATTCCCAGGGTTCTCTCCTACCCGCCCTACAGAGCAAGAGGGAGAGAGACCCTGGAAAACGCTGGTCAGGTGTCTCCAAAAATCTGGGAGAGTTCAAGCAAACGATTTGGGGGAGGGGCAGGTAAGTGTGAGATTTGTCTCTACAGAGTGTAGTCAGGTCAGTGCAGCCATGAAACTGTGTACCTGACCTGATCTTGAACGCCAAAATAAAATAATGAACAAAATCCTTTGACAGCGAAAGCGTAACTTCCTGCAGAATATCTGGATGTTAATCAGATGTTCATCAGCGATGCTTTCATTTGGTACATGCAACGGAAATCGCAGAGGATTCACCGTTTGTTCAGTCAAAAATAATTTAGGTATCCTGGTGGTAGTATTCATACCGAAACGCATTAGATTTGAATTGCCGTTTCTACGTTGTGGAGGCCACTTTGAAAATAAATGTACAGTATCTGTATGTGTTTTCAAGACTACTATTATGCGGGTTATGTTGTCTGTTTTGTCTCTGTTCATACTATTTCCTGTTGTCTTCCATGTCACGTTGGTATATAATTATTTTTATCTCTGATCTATTTACCACTTTTCTATGGTTAAGGTTAGGGGTTGGAAAATGCTGACATTTTAGACTATAGCTTTCCATGAAGTCACTAGATCTAAAATATTACTTTGATCGTAAATGTATTAACTGAATTCCTTGCTCTCAATGTAACTGCCATGTTTTGTCCCCGGGGTTTGTCATGCTGAACCGCTAAGACCGCAAAATGGTGTAGGTTTTTTTTGCCTGATTACCAGCCGCTGTCAGACAAACATTGAAACTTTTAATATAGAAGTTCAACATACAGGGATTTTACCTTCAAAACATTAACTCGCTTGAGTATAACTCAAGATTGTAGATTTTTAGCGATCGGTGTCATTGGTTAAACCGGTGACAACGCTAGTTTTTTGTTCCTTCTCTGGTAATTCACTTGTTTATCTGATAGTGTTGTTTAGGCAGAAATTTCCCTTAGTTTCAGTTACGGTTGTAGTAGGGTTAGCAAATCTATCTTGCTGTTGCGATCACTGCGTGAATGTTGCAAATAAACCAGACAAAAAAATGTGAGACAAAGGACTCCTCCCTCAGAATTAATTTTGTTCTGGAGCCATGTGATCAGCGTTTTACAGGGTCTCTCTCTCTCTTGTTCCTTAGGGCGGCTTGGAGAGAACCCTGGGAACGAGGTTGGATTTCTCTATGATCTAGATTTAAACTAAAAGAGTACAGTGTGCTGCCTAGTATCCGGACACTTCAGTTTTACATTGCAATAACTTTCCTTTGTTAGTTGCAAGAACTCTGAAATTTGGCCCAAAGAAAATCTATTTAGTCCTTAATATGACGATATATGAAGACAGTTTAACTTTTTTGCCTTTGTTTCCATTGCAAAATTAATATTTTTGCAGAGCTCCTATGTTGCCCAGTATCTGGACAGCTGGCCCAGTATCCGGACACAACAATAACAACGTAATTGTACAGAAATTTGGACAGGCAAGCGACTTATAAGCTTCTCTTGCACTTGCAAAGTAGTCTGGCAATCGATTCCAAAAATATAACCTAGCATTGTGAAATAAAACATAACAAATGACTGGGGTATGGTGGGGAACGCGAGCGGCTGTTAAATGGTATAATAATTCTTACTTCCTTGTCTAGGAACTTTTTCACTGATTTAAGGAAGGCATCCGTGGACCTGCTGAAGGCGCAGTTTCCAAGCTCAGTTAGCCAATCGGCAAATGACTTTTTTTTCTTCATTTTCTATTTAAAAAAATTGTTGGGGAAGGGACCTCAATCCGACGGTCAAAGGTCACTCTCCTATTTAGTCTGACCTGCAGTGTTGATATCTTCATACTCAGTTCAGCCTGCTTTTCTAGCACTAATTCCTCCTTCTTTCATATCTCTCAATGCCTTTGTGACATTTTTCGGACCGTGGCAACCCCATTCAAGCAGTCACAACTGGGGAAAGTATGAGAATTCCAGGTTTTCTCTTCGTGAGTTCATACACGACGGCTATTGTCTTGCCACACTTGCCCAGTTCGCTCACCAAACTTGCGTGAGTAAGGGAAACTTTTGTTTTCTACTTTCCTAACCACAAACGAAGGAACTACCGATGAGTCGAAAAAACGTTTGGGATGCTATCAGCAGGAGCAATTTGATTTGCCCCAAGAATATTCTGTTTTTGACTCATCACAATGTATCGTAAATAATAGCACGTTTAAGATGCGGCGGCGACACGAAAGTCAAATAAGCAATTTCTTGACAAGGCAAAACAACAACTTTGCACGTGCATCACACACTTTTGGGCATTTCTTTGCCGTCAACTGCATGACTACCCGTGAAAATGCCTAATTTCATGTTTTGTGGAGGACGTAAGCAATAACAAAATTCATTCTCTTCATGAACTTGGATATGGTTGATAGAAATTAAGCTCCATAAGAGTTCGCTTGCATTTGACAAAGTAAGCGAGTTGGAATAATCACGATAGAAACTGAAAAAATGTGAATTCCCTTTTCTATGCGATGTTTTTGTAGTTGTCAGCCATCATGGTACCTTTTAAAAACTCCCTAATATTTATGCAAGACGTGACTGATGCAAGCGTGAATACCTGTTGTAAGCTCAATCTCGTATTTTTGGAAAAGTGTCTTCATTTTTCGAGCAGACAGTATTTTGAAATCAGATGGGGATTTTATATCAAACTGAAAGTTTCCTGACTGCGTGGACTTCTTTGGTGCATGAGCCAGACAATCCATGATCGAAACAATAGCCGTCGTGTATGAACTCACGAAAATAACTCAGGAGAAACTGTTCGCCGATTGGGCAGAATAATACAAAGCATTTTTCGTGCCCAATCAGGAGCAGGCATCCGCTTGAAATTTTGGAAATAGCTCGGTGAGGGTCAGTACCCAGGGGCTCTCTTGCCCATACTTGAAAACTTTTGTCCCGCCTTATCTCCTGACCCGACTGACTGCCCCTGAGTCTACGAGGATGGTACACAGCTAATTCATCGATTCTGTACAGCAAAGAAAAAACTGTCCGCATACTGGGCACCTGACATCAATACTTAGTGAATGTTTCTGACCACTGTTATTCCAAACAAATCAAATTTCAAGAAGAATTAATAAACTTTCTGAGAGCCTGACTTCTTTAAGTATCTTCACTTTAAATATAAAACAGTCTCTTTGAAAATCTCTCATATTACCTACCCTTTTCTGAGCAGAACTAATTTTACTGCACAGTAAACAGTGTAAATATTAGCCATGAGATGTTTATTCACCTGAACAGAATGGCGTCTTCTGCGACTGTTTCGCAAGCTTTCAACTCGCCAAAACCTTCATCTTAAAGCTGAAATGTTCAGCTTTCATTCGAAATACTTCATTTACCAATAACTGAAAAGGGCGTCTCAAAAATTGAATTTTTGTTTTAAGTGTCCAGATACTGGTACCATCCGGATACTGGGCAACATACTGTAAAGTTAAAACAAAAATTTCATCTTGTCTTGCTTTGCCTTCATCATCGAAAATATGTCAAATCGCATAAACAAAGCCAGTTTACCTCCATATTTATACTGACTTCTGTCCGCAATATTTTAAAACAATCAAATGTGATGGATCGCGCCATATTATGAGCTGCGTCATTTACATTGTACAAACTGACGACTAAAATTTGCATCTGGCGACTAGTTGGTTGCCAAAAGGCAACCTGAGGATTTCTTTAATTTCAAGTCCTGTTGTCTGTGATTAGGGTGAAACTATCAAAATGGTTAGCATTATTTAGGTTAAGTTTTGTCACAAAACAAAACTGAGATCAGAGTCAATCAACAATGCATGATGCATCTTTGAAGAAAATTGTACAAGGTACTGTAGGTGCAGTGTTCGTAGGCAGAGATAACTAATGTGTATTCACTACAATGTTATACCGCCAACTGTCATGCATCTTGTGTGACCCATTTTGCTTGCAGACTTAAGACATTGATCTCATGCATGAAGGCCAAATCCTTGACGTCTGACTCACAAATCCAGTTTACAATATATATTGTTCTTAACAGACAACTGAATGTAATAACTAAAACCTTTTGCATTGAATTTCCCCAAAAATCTTTCAAAAAAAGTTCCAAATGCTGACTTTGTCCTAACTGTATCACAACACGCTAAGGCCTGTTTCAAATGTCGTGCTACTCCCGTGCTAAGCTGGCTCGACTGTAGCTCGACTTCAGCACGACACTAGCACGACTTGGTTTCAGCCATCGAATTTAATTCACACAATGACAGTCGAATGGAACGGCGGTTGCCAAAAACAAAACACAAAAATAAAGAAACGGTTTAGCAAACTTTTAAATATATTCTAATGTATTTATAATTTATGAATTGAGTTCGGTACAGCAGTAGCACGACGTTTGAAACCAAGTCGACCTACTGCCATGTAGCACTGCAAGGCTTGCCGTGCTTCACGGTAGTAGCACAACTTGGTTTCAAACGTCGCACTACTGCCGTGCTAAAGGCGAATTTAATTTGATCAATTGAGTTCGGCACGGCAGTGGCACGATGTGTGAAACAGGCCTTATATATCATCAATGTTGCATTTTAAAGCCATCAAAAAAGCTTCTCTTATCAGACATCTTCAGACATTTAACACAGGTCTTGGAAGTCTTCGGAAATTTACAAATCCCAGTCACCCTGCGAGCAGAGCCTGTTTTTGTCTTCGTCTTGATTCAGGAGGTAAAAATTAGGTGGATGAATATGAAACTAATTAACAACCTGGTTTTCCTGGATTTTTTTTGGAATGAATTCTTAGTTTTCCTGTCGTAAGTAAGTAAGTAAGTAATAACTTGATTTAACCACAGAATCCTTATCACTAAAAAGTAGTCTTTTGAAGAGCCGTGCACATTAATATAAACTAAGACTTAAAAATAACAAACATTATTGAAAAAATCCTATAATAAATGCCTACTAAGAAAATCTTAATGCACAATAGCAGAATAAAAACAATTTAATGTAGTGGCCTGCTTAGCCTCAGCTGACAGGCTGTTCCATGTTACTGCGCCCTTATAACAAAAACTCTTCTTTAGGGCCTCAGTGTTCGGTCGCAGAATAAAAGGTTATGTTGCACACCTCGAAGATTATACCTGTGAATGGTATTAATGCTGGCGAATTTATCAGACAGGTATTCGGGTACAAGGTTATTTACAGTTTTAAACATTAAAGATTTCAGTTGCTTAGCACGTCTGTTGGCGAGGCTATCCCATTTAAGGGCATGAAGAATCGGGGCAGGGCTGGCATCCCAGCTAGACCCTGTAATGCGTGCAGCCCTGTTTTGTAGTTTCTCTAGTTTTTGGCTGAGACCATTACCGATACAGCCCCAGACAGTGCTGCAATAATCGAGATGTGGAAGAATCAATCATTGTTGTAAGGTTTTTGCTCATGTTTTGGGGTATCAGGTGTTTGATCTTCATTTTCTACTCCGGGTTTCTACACTATCCTTAGCAGCTCAGTATAATGTAAGAATCAGCGCTTCATCACAGAATACCCATCCAATTACATTTAACCCCAAAACGCTGCCACCCCAGTCACACAGTAGTCTACAATTTTACCTATTTTGATTTATCAACTTGCAACTTCGTTTTTTTATGCAATGAAGCAAAGGCACACTACAAAACCAAGGCAGTTTGAAACAAACCAGCTATTCTACTTAACTTATTACAATGTGACAATAGACTGGATTGCGGACCCGACAGCGCTGGCACGGGACTGCGTCCCTGTTTGAAGAATTTTACTACGATATTAGAGGAAAAAAATTCTTACCTTTTTAAGACAAGATCGAGATATTCCCTGCAGGAGAGATAATTACAAGAAGTGAAAATCAAAAGCTCTGGTGCGTAGTCCGCAAGGCAAGCACAAACAAGAACAATGTTCAATGCACAAACGCCGCCATATTGTTATCACTGGTACGCAGTCTTTCTCAAAGGACAAAGACGAGCCCCTGGGGACAAGGTTCTGCCTTCCAATGTTTGTATTAAAAACTTTGACTTTCATAACCGACGGAACTCTCGCAATATCACAGGGACAGACCCAAGGAATCGCAGTATTTTAAAACATGCGTGGTATCCGTTCAGGTTTCCGATGAGAACTTCGGGCATTATAATTTTTTTTGCCTTGGATGGCAAATTCCTAGTATAGTCTCCATCGCAGCCGTTTTTTTGGGTTGCATGACATCCCAAAAACGGCTGCGAGGGAGACTGGCAAATTCCTGGACTTCGTCTGGGGTGGGACACTTGAGCTGCCAAATGACCCGCGGTGGGGACGAAAAAAGAGGGCAACAGGTTCTCTCTCCTACCAGTCTCTCTCCCTCGCTCTGTGAGAAGGGTGGGAGAAAACAAAGATCGCAGTGCAGTCGAGCAGAGGCCCTGCCAGAGATGGTCTCCTGACTCGAGACATTTTCACGACAGGAAAAATTTGATTTACTGCAATTATGATGTTTGTCAAAGCTAAAGTCAAATACGGCAAGTATTGCCAAAAAAATAAAGGGCGTAGCACTTAGGGACGGACCATTAGAAAAGTGATGTGGGGGGGGGGGGGGGGGGGAATTTTCAACTTGCACGAATTTTTTTTTTCGCTTATTGCTTGTGCAGGAATTTTTTGTCAGGTGAGCCCCTCTGCACGAATTTTTTTTCACACAAATATTGCCTTTTTTTAACAGTGAAATCTTGATTCATTATCTATATTTTTGTGCTTTATAAATTATTATAGATCAAAGGATACAGGCCACTTTAATGCAAAATCTTTTCAAAAATGTACACTTAGTAGGCATGAATAGATTGTGCTAGTAAATTCAAGAAAAGTTGCTTCACAATATACTCAAAAATTGCTCTAAAGTTGCTCAAATATCAAAAAGTTGAAACTAAAATTTAGAAAAGCTGCTTGCTCTAGATAAGTTCTGTTTTAGATAAATACTCAAAACGTGTTTGTTTGTTTGTTGCCATTTAAACATTTTCATTAAATATTCTTACAATCATTAAAAGAAGCCATTCTTATATGACAAATATAAAAACTGTGTTGTAATCAATGTACTCTTATAGATATAAAGATAGCCGCTGTCCAGATTTCGTCGGCGTATGGCAAGTGTTATTTTATTGTCATTTTCTTGTATACCCTTGGGCGGACCACTTAGTCCCCAGGGCTCTCCCCCCTTGGGCGGACCACTTAGTCCCCAGGGCTCTCCCCCCTTGGGCGGACCACTTAGTCCCCAGGGCTCTCCCCCCTTGGGCGGACCACTTAGTCCCCAGGGCTCTCCCCCCTTGGGCGGACCACTTAGTCCCCAGGGCTCTCCCCCCTTGGGCGGACCACTTAGTCCCCAGGGCTCTCCCCCCTTGGGCGGACCACTTAGTCCCCAGGGCTCTCCCCCCTTGGGCGGACCACTTAGTCCCCAGGGCTCTCCCCCCTTGGGCGGACCACTTAGTCCCCAGGGCTCTCCCCCCTTGGGCGGACCACTTAGTCCCCAGGGCTCTCCCCCCTTGGGCGGACCACTTAGTCCCCAGGGCTCTCCCCCCTTGGGCGGACCACTTAGTCCCCAGGGCTCTCCCCCCTTGGGCGGACCACTTAGTCCCCAGGGCTCTCCCCCCTTGGGCGGACCACTTAGTCCCCAGGGCTCTCCCCCCTTGGGCGGACCACTTAGTCCCCAGGGCTCTCCCCCCTTGGGCGGACCACTTAGTCCCCAGGGCTCTCCCCCCTTGGGCGGACCACTTAGTCCCCAGGGCTCTCCCCCCTTGGGCGGACCACTTAGTCCCCAGGGCTCTCCCCCCTTGGGCGGACCACTTAGTCCCCAGGGCTCTCCCCCCTTGGGCGGACCACTTAGTCCCCAGGGCTCTCCCCCCTTGGGCGGACCACTTAGTCCCCAGGGCTCTCCCCCCTTGGGCGGACCACTTAGTCCCCAGGGCTCTCCCCCCTTGGGCGGACCACTTAGTCCCCAGGGCTCTCCCCCCTTGGGCGGACCACTTAGTCCCCAGGGCTCTCCCCCCTTGGGCGGACCACTTAGTCCCCAGGGCTCTCCCCCCTTGGGCGGACCACTTAGTCCCCAGGGCTCTCCCCCCTTGGGCGGACCACTTAGTCCCCAGGGCTCTCCCCCCTTGGGCGGACCACTTAGTCCCCAGGGCTCTCCCCCCTTGGGCGGACCACTTAGTCCCCAGGGCTCTCCCCCCTTGGGCGGACCACTTAGTCCCCAGGGCTCTCCCCCCTTGGGCGGACCACTTAGTCCCCAGGGCTCTCCCCCCTTGGGCGGACCACTTAGTCCCCAGGGCTCTCCCCCCTTGGGCGGACCACTTAGTCCCCAGGGCTCTCCCCCCTTGGGCGGACCACTTAGTCCCCAGGGCTCTCCCCCCTTGGGCGGACCACTTAGTCCCCAGGGCTCTCCCCCCTTGGGCGGACCACTTAGTCCCCAGGGCTCTCCCCCCTTGGGCGGACCACTTAGTCCCCAGGGCTCTCCCCCCTTGGGCGGACCACTTAGTCCCCAGGGCTCTCCCCCCTTGGGCGGACCACTTAGTCCCCAGGGCTCTCCCCCCTTGGGCGGACCACTTAGTCCCCAGGGCTCTCCCCCCTTGGGCGGACCACTTAGTCCCCAGGGCTCTCCCCCCTTGGGCGGACCACTTAGTCCCCAGGGCTCTCCCCCCTTGGGCGGACCACTTAGTCCCCAGGGCTCTCCCCCCTTGGGCGGACCACTTAGTCCCCAGGGCTCTCCCCCCTTGGGCGGACCACTTAGTCCCCAGGGCTCTCCCCCCTTGGGCGGACCACTTAGTCCCCAGGGCTCTCCCCCCTTGGGCGGACCACTTAGTCCCCAGGGCTCTCCCCCCTTGGGCGGACCACTTAGTCCCCAGGGCTCTCCCCCCTTGGGCGGACCACTTAGTCCCCAGGGCTCTCCCCCCTTGGGCGGACCACTTAGTCCCCAGGGCTCTCCCCCCTTGGGCGGACCACTTAGTCCCCAGGGCTCTCCCCCCTTGGGCGGACCACTTAGTCCCCAGGGCTCTCCCCCCTTGGGCGGACCACTTAGTCCCCAGGGCTCTCCCCCCTTGGGCGGACCACTTAGTCCCCAGGGCTCTCCCCCCTTGGGCGGACCACTTAGTCCCCAGGGCTCTCCCCCCTTGGGCGGACCACTTAGTCCCCAGGGCTCTCCCCCCTTGGGCGGACCACTTAGTCCCCAGGGCTCTCCCCCCTTGGGCGGACCACTTAGTCCCCAGGGCTCTCCCCCCTTGGGCGGACCACTTAGTCCCCAGGGCTCTCCCCCCTTGGGCGGACCACTTAGTCCCCAGGGCTCTCCCCCCTTGGGCGGACCACTTAGTCCCCAGGGCTCAATAAAGACAATATAATTAAACTTACCTTGTTACTCACCTTTTGTTACCTATCTTTAGTTCTTTGTTGTCGGTCTCCGACGATGTTTTGACCACTTTCTTGTTGGAATGATCTGGGTGTATTTTTTTTATACTTTTTCCTCTTTATTTCACTTTTTGTGTGTTGGTTTACTCTGACGAATTTAGCTTTTGGTAAGGGTTCGTTTTGTCTACGAAACCGAACTTCCTGTACTGAATTCAAAAGAGTAAACTTCTTTTAGATTGTGATAGTTTTCTCTGTCAGGCCTTAAGAGATTTCATTTATAACTAAATACAACATGCAGTTGTCTTGGCGTATATACCAAACCAGAATTGTCAGAGAGCAAAAAAGTCATTTCAAAATTATTGGAAAAAAAAGATGCAACATGAAAAGAAATATAGTTTAATCGCTGAGCCTCGAGACCTTATTGAAAATAATGACCGAGCGCGTACTTTTCCATAGTTTTAGAACCAGCAGATTATTATTATGGCCATTAATTTGAAACAGTAGGTTATTATTTCTAATAATGATCTTCTGTTCCACCTCAACGACCTGTTCTTAAAAGTCAAAATAATAGCCGGTTTAAAACAATGGAAAATTGCATGAAGACCCGACTAACCGACTGTGTTGTGCAAAAAATGAACTTACCATAGGTTTGGTATATACTGAATAAATGACAGACACACAAATGAGTTGGTTGCATATCCTTGTTAAGGATTGTGGCAGTGCTTTTATTGTTATTTTGAAGACTTTCTTGCAAGGCAAAATGTTCTGCTTCTCTTTATGGTCAGGCAGTACCTGTTAAAGAATGGAAAGTGTTATTTGTTGTTGTAAATACTACCGTTCAAATGTGTTAAGAATTACACTCCGAATTAACCTTATTCTCTTGGTTAACTGGTTTCTCGTTACCTTCAGTTCTATTATGTCAGCCTGAACCGTCCCGGGAAGCATTGTAATTCTTTTCCGGTGCAAGCTAAGCACTCTACGCCAAAATTACCAATAGTTGGTTTGTTGTGATCGCGATTGTGCGGCATAAAAGTATAATTTACCTTCAAATCGTACATTAAACAAGGTCGCGGTTAATCAAGTATAGAAGCATATAGTCTGAGTCAGAGTAATAAAAACCTGTCCAACGTTTGAAGTTTATTTTACAAGTGAAGCCACAGAAGTGAACACTTCTTTAACCAAAGCGAAAAATTCTAACTACATAGACCGTCAACAAAATAGGCCTATTTGACCCTAACAATGGCAACTCGCGTTTATCTTGTTGACTTCACGTAAACCTTTATTACATTTTTGTCCCTCCTGTTCAACATTCATCGAGCCAAGATAGCAAAGGGACCATGCCTGTTCACAGGTAACTTCGGGCGACAATAACACACAGAGGGAAGAACTATGGCAGAAAATCAGTTATGTAAAGTCTAAAAGAATAATTTCTTTCTGCGGCAAATATAACCAGTAAGAACCGTTAAAGCAATTTGAACGCTTATCACCGCTTCTTTAAAACTATAAGGTAACAAAAAGTTAAAGTTCAACTAAGAACAAACCTTCTGTTTTCGAGGAGGAAAAGAGAATCTTGACTTTCATTCCAGACCAGAGATAGCGTAGCGGAGTTTGATCTTCACTGCACCACAGACAATGAAAGGCACTGAGGTTTCTGGCTTTAAACACAGTTAAATAAACTTGAAATTGGTGTCTCCATTTATACGGTCGCTCGATTAAAATTCAAACCAGTACGAGAGACGTTTTTGACAAATCTTTTCTTGAAACTATACGTGAGAAAAGCACGCACTCTGTGTTCAACAATGGGCAATCAAAGCATAGATTGGTAACATTCAAAGAAAAAAGATTGCCGACTCGCTCAATTACATAACGTAGCTCTCGGTTGAAAACAGTATACTAGTGGATAAGCATGGGACTTGACAATACATTGAGTAAAACAGCATTCAGTTTATGAATGAACAATTAGAGTAAGGCTTGAATTAGACGCATTCAGAAAAAAAATGCCGACTTGATTAAAACTTGACAAATCGATGAGAAAACTGGCTAGTGAATGAGTAGACAATAGGCCTTTCGTCCCAAGAGAAATTGAAAACAATATTAATGCAAAATCTTGGAGGGACAACAAAGAGTATTATGGCAGTTTTGAAAAAGGCCTATAGGCGTGTGAATTACCACAAGCTAGCCACTGTATAAATTTAAGAGTACCGGGAAGGAAACATACAAACTTTCCAAACTTCTAGGTAGACAATAAAAGCGAAGAAAGTTGAGGAAAATTAGTGTTAAAGAATTGCTAGCGCAAGAACCATTTTAACTCCTAACATTTGATTGCTCAGTGATGTTGATCACCACTATCAGTTTGACAAAACTAATGAATATACGAAGACTACAATAGCCTGTTTTGCACCCGCTCGTCACGACTAAAGTTAAAAGTGCGAAAAAGCGGGAATACAAACTTTAAAAACTTTTAGGTGGACGAAAATCATCATTCATTCGAAAAGCGCACCAAGTTGAGGAAAACGTTTGATTAAAATTGCCAGTTAAAAAAAATCACTTCTATCACACTGACAGATAAAAAGCTCGCGTTCAACGAAAATGCAGCGAAAAACACAGTATTGAGGAGGTCATTGATCATAGCTTGGGGTTATAAGCTACTGGGGTCACAAGAATAGTGGAGCGGATTTATGTGATCAAATGCGTCAGGCCCGGCTATTAAAAACCCTTCCCCCAAGCTGACCATTTCATTTTCGTTTATAGCTTCGCTTGATTTTGCTCGATCGCGAGACCACCCTTCAAAGGAACTGGGACCAGTTAGCGAATATTCCGTGACGTCACGGCGGCCATCTTGGTGTACCAAAACAATGAAACGGCGGCCATCTTGGTGTTCCAAACAAATCCTGTGGGAGATGGACTCTTTTGTTATGTAAAAAGTTTCTTTTGTTCCCATAAATTTGCATGGATGCTGGCCACGTGAGTGAATACGCTCCATACTAAAAATGTCAAGTTTGAACGTGATTTGTTACCAACTAACGAACAGTATAGATATGCAAAGTCGCCTAATTTTTAACAATGCGTAGGATGTATATCCTCTTACGTGCTCCCGCTAAAATTGGGCCTGATACAAACTCTCACTAGCTTGTGCTGCTTGCGGCCAGATTTTGTCCGCAACGCTGATTGGCTGTTAGAACAATGCCACAGGATATGATTGGCTGTCGGAATCAACGGAAGTTGAAAGCGCTTATTCCTCCACGAATGATCGGCCGTCAGCAGAGAGAAAGATTTTGCTGTCTTTTTTATTGTTTTACGGTCTTGTGGTAGAAAAATTTGCCTTAAAATGTGCCATGCAAATTCAGAAAATTCAGTTGGTTGTTCAGGATTTGCTTCATGGGGCTCGCATTTTATTCCCCGAGTTTCCAATTATTTCCGTATTATGTTGTTGCACATTAGTTGAATGCTTCTTTTGAATGTGAATTATAATCTCCATAACTTAAAATAAAAACAAGGAACAACATTTTGTCACTATCTCACTTTAATTCTTGAAGTGAAACAAGAATGTCAACTGAAGTGTCCACTGAAAACATTAACTTCAACATTTGTGGCACAAAAGACACAGAAAATGACATCTAAAACTCTTCACATGACCTTAATAATACAAAAGATAACCGATGTTTGTTATCTGACGTAAATAACTTTTGTCTACTGGTATCACTCTAGTATCACGTGGTTATGATAGTGTCCCACATCAAATTCCTCCCTTCTCAGTTCTGCTTCTCAACAGGGGCACCCAACGCCAATTTTCGGAATATATCTGTTCGGAAGACGATTTGAGATCTAGAATTTTCGGAACAGTTTTTGTAAAATTTCTTGCTTGCCTGCCTCTCCTAGGACTTTCGAACATCTAAAAAATGGTATAATTGCCCATTTTTAACGGATTTTTACCCTAAAAAGGTCTCCTAAAATTTTCGGGAGCCTTTTTTCTGGCTGGAATTTTCGAAGAAGTAAGTTTTGATCCCTATAATTTTCTGATCACTAGACTTTCAGCTAGGAAATCCGAACAGACGAAAAATTTTTAGGGGATAAAAATATGCCTATATCTAAGCGTTTAAGTACTAAAATACGTTTAACAATGCTATGTTTAAGTGGTTTTGAACTATATTCTCGTTGGGTGCCCCTGTTGACAAATCCAACAGCTTAAGTATGTCAGTTAAGCTGGTTTGCAGCGTCTTTAAAATAATTATTTTACTCATGCGTGAAGTTGCTCATGTCTCTTGGAAGCTGCTGGCAGTGTTAAGCAATTAACTCAAAACATGCACATTCACTGATAACATGTCACTCCTGTGCGTAAGTTCATGCTGCTTACAGTGCGATGACTGCTTGAAGCACTTGTCACAAAACCTGCACTGAAAAGGCTTCTCTCCTGTGTGTGTCAGTTCATGCCGCTTACAATCTGACGTTCTTATAAAACGCTTATCACAATACTTGCACTGATGAACTTTACCTGGGCTGAAAAATTCACCAGTAATATCGGTATGTCTCAATTCATGCTGTTTACAATTTGAATGACGGGAAAAGCACATTTCACAATACTTGCACTGGAAAGGTTTTTCTCCCGTGTGAGAACGTTCATGCTCTTTGATATGTGATGAATCACGGAAGCACTTATCACAATATTTGCACTGAAAAGGTCTTTCTCCTGTGTGTATACGTTCATGTCGCTTACAGTGCGATGATGTGTAAAAGAACTTGTCACAATACTTGCATGGGTAAGGTCTCTCTCCTGTGTGTATGAACTCATGCCGCTGGCAATCTGATTTCTTGCTATAGCACTTATCACAATGCGAGCACTGATAAGGTTTCTCTCCTGTATGTACAACTTCATGATGCTTTCGATCTTTTGCCTGCTTGAAGCACTTGTCACAATACCTGCACTGATAAGGTTTTACCCCTGTGTGTGTCAGTTCATGCCTCTGACGCTGTGTTGATAATATAAAGCACTTATCACAATGCCTGCACTGATAAGGTTTCACTCCTGTGTGCGTTCGTTCATGCCTCTTACGCTGTGTTGATGATGTAAAACGCTTATCACAATATTTGCACTGATGAGGCTTCTCTCCTGTGTGCATCTGTTCATGCTTCTTGCAATATGATGAATCGGAGAAGGACTTGTTACAGTACTTGCACTGATATGGTTTCACTCCTGTGTGTATAGATTCGTGCCGCTTACAATCTGACGCTCTTATATAGCATTTATCACAATAATTGCACTGATGAGGTTTAGCTGGGCTGAAACTTTCACCAGTAACATCACTATGTCTCATTTCATGCTGTTTACAATTAGATTGACGGGAAAAGAACCTTTCACAATACTTGCACTGAAAAGGTTTTTCTCCTGTGTGTGAACGTTCGTGCTCTTTGATATGCGATGAATCACGGAAGCGCTTATCACAATATTTGCACTGATAAGGTTTTTCTCCTGTGTGAATGCGTTCATGGCGCTTACAGTGTGATGAGGTTGGAAAGCACTTATCACAATAGTTGCACTGATAAGGTTTCTCACCAGTGCATTTCAGTTCGTTCATCTTGCAACGCGATGAAATATTAAAGAATTGAACTGAAAACTAGAACTGATAAGCTTTCACGCCTTTGTGCATCCACTCATGCCACTTGTAATGTGATGACAAGTTAAAGCACTTGTCACAAATATTTGCAAGATAAAAGCTAACCACTGTGTACGTCAGATTATGTTGATGACAAATTCAAGACCTTGCAGATAAGGGTTTCAGTTGATGTTTCTTGGAATCTGATCAATCACTATTGCACTTATCAAAATACTTGCACTGATTATGTCTCCATTCCATGTGTCCTGTTTACAACTGAATTGATGACTGGGAATAGTTTCAACACTTGCACAGTTAATACAACCTCATTCCTTTGTAGCATGTGCCTTGTTTTGTTCAATCAATATTGTTTCCCTTGGTTTGCTGATAATTTGTCCTTGATTTATATTAGTCCAGTGATATTCTAGTGTTGTTTTTGTCTTGGCTTTCTATAAAAGAGAAGACAAAGTACTGTAAGTTTCAAACGAAGGACTGAAATCTAGAAACTAAAAAATTTTCACAAGTGGCTGGAAACGTTGACTGGCAAAACATAATCTTTGGTTGGTCAAGTCCCATTTCTGACTGGTAAAATATTGCACAAAAAAGTAATTTATATCAGGCTGTAATCTCAAAACCATTTGTTCTAGTCTTCACGAGTCCTTTTATAAAGTGCTTAATGAAAGAATAGTCATCTTGTTTCCCAATGGATGCTTAAGAATGGTATTTAGCGAAACAAGATGATGTATTGACTTCCAAAGCTAAAATAAGACACTACCCAACCATTACTCACTTAGTGTTTCCTCCATAGTATCTAACAAGTCTTGTGAGGTGAAAGATTGTTTTGTTTAGTTTTGCTTTGTTGAATACAGTAAACCATGACTGGTCAACATGACCTGCGGGTGAAGTTTTTGGCCAGTCAAGTTGCCATCCTGGGTGAACACTGTCTGGTGACAGGCTGTTATTTTGAGCCCTACAAATAAAGCCCCCAAGATTCATACCTCATTCTTTCCCAACTCATGAGGGGGGAGCAGGTGGCCACTTAAGTCTTTAAAGTCAAAACTTTCTATTGGTATTTCTGATGAAATCAAAGTTGCAACGATCAAGTTTGACGACGTTAGTCAAGAGACGATGGCAAAGAAAGTTGCCAAAAAGTGTGCTGCATGTTCAGGGTTTTTCTTTTTGCTTTATAAACATGTTGCCTTTTTATTTTCTCCTTTCTGTCATCATCATTATGGTTGCAAGCTCAGCTCCAGATTGCAAGTAGCTTTCAACACATTTAGTAGAGGCCAGTCTGCACAGTATGGCAGGAATTTGCGTGTGCAGAGCCAACTATTGCCACGTGCAATACCTTCCACCAGAATTCCACCACCTAGGCTTCCACCTCCAGTGCAAAAGGTGAAACGTCCTTAACCAAAGCACTATTGTGAAAGTGTAAAATACGTTGGCGTTCAACTAGTGAATTGACACTGAGTTTTACTTCAGAAAGTAAATCTTCAATAAAAAAGTATGCTTCAAAATGCCTGGGTCATTTTACTATCTTTTTTACAAAATATGTTGTGGGGAAAAGACTGGAAATAACATTTCGGAGAATCTTCAGTTAAAATTTCCAGACAGGGAAGTGCCCTTTCAAGGTTTGCGACTTAACTTGGTGCTCAAACTCCCTTGTGGTGGTATCTCTTAAAACAACGTCTGGGTATGCCCCAGTTCTTCTCAGTTAAGTCAAGCTGGAGTGTAGATACAGTACGCACTTGTGTAGCAATAAAGTATAAGACAGACAGGATATAAGTCGCGGGAGGAGGACTCCTATTGACGACTGCAATACGCACATTTGCTGTTTCTCTGATAATTGTTAGTTTCTTCAGAGAAGCCACATGATTGGTGGACTAAAATGCTGGTGCTTAAGACAGGAAACTAAAGGGCAAAGCAAAAAGGGCAAAACCTGGGTATAGCAACAGCGCTAAGTCGCAGAGCCTTCAATGCATTTTATGTTTAGGATAACAGCCCGAGTGTCTCAGACGTTTCATGTTAGTTGAAAGAGGAAAAAAGAGGGAAAGAGGGAAAACTGTCAGTCACAAATAACGGGTCAAGATTACTTTATTTCAGAGTCTCTGCATGGATGCAGCGTTTTATTTAAAATTTTTTTCGTCAAGTATATAATTTTGAGAATGGTTCTCAGATGGTGAAGACAAGACTTGTCTACACACTTAGTGTAGAGTTTTGATGCAATTCAAGGAAGAATTCAAGAGGATAACTTTATTTTAGAGCCTCCACATGGATGCAGTGTTTTATTTTAATTTTTTTCATAAAGTATATAATTTTGAAAATGGTTCTCACACGGTGAAAACAAGTTTAGAGTTTTCAAAAAATGCAGGGAAGAATTCAAGAAGATTACTTTATTTCAGAGCCTCCGCATCAATGAAGTGTTTAATTTAAATTTTTTTTCAGAAGTATATAATTTTGAGAATGGTTCTCAGTGAAGACAAATATAGAGTTTTGATGCAATTCAAGGAGAAATAACTGCCTGATTTTTAAAACTGACAATAAACCACAAAATAACCAAAAATATGTCAACAGTATTAAGAAGGATACAAGTTTTAAATGCACTTCCAGCTATTTCAGATGGATCTAAATGTCAAATCTTTCCAGGGGAGAATGCCCCCGGACCCCCACAGCAGTATGATCATGCTTCAGACTTTGGCTCAGTAAAAAGAAGGCTACAAATGGATTACAACCCAATTGTCAGTCCATTCCATGTGTTGAACTTACTGAGGATGGGGTGGATTTGGGAAAAATATCATCACTACTCCCCTACAAGTCAGGTGTAAATCTAGGGAGGGTGCTGCTGAGTGCAATGCGACAAATTTGGTGTGCACAGAAAGAGTTTAAATAAAGGCTTGTGCATGCACTTTCAGACTGAAGTAATGGTACCGTTTTAAGTGTTTTACTGTCAATAGGGAGCTTAAGCAACAGCGTTTTTGAGCGACGGACGTCAACCGGAAGTGGACTTTTTGCATCACTGGGGAATGGTTTGGTTGAAACTCGCAGGTAAATCGTCTTTAAAAGAGAAAAGAAACTCAGCAATACAAGTTTGTTAGCGTCAAGGCATATAAAAAGGGAGAACGGCTCACTTCCGGTTGACGTGCGTGGCTCAAAAACGTCTTTGCTTAAGGTCCCTAATTTTACCAGTCAGGATACAAATTGGAATGTATAGAAGACTATTTCATAGAGTGAAAACTAACATATTGAAACAGTTAGATTAAAGGAGTGACAGTTCACTAAAAATTGTCACACTTAACAGCTGTTCGATGCACGCTATATTAAACACATCAGCAGCTCAGGGCTAGATCCACTTACATTTGACCTCAAAAAGCTGTCGCCACAGTCGCAGACAGTAGTGTACAATTTACATATTTTAACTTATAAACTTTCAACTTCGTTCTTTAGTTAGCAATGAAGCAAAACAAGCTCACCATTTCATTTATAACCAACCGTTCTTTAATTGAAAAATCCTTAACTTATCATTCGGCGACTAAAGGAGTGCGGACTGCGGTGGCACTTAATTTAACTCCTTATTTTTTATAATATTTTTTTTCATCAACAACGGGACTAACGGCGGCTCCTTGTTTGAGGAAAATTAAACACCATTTTACTAAGATATTTAAGGGGAAAATTCTTACCTTTTTAAGAGACGATATCCCCAGAAGCGGTGACAATTACAAGCAGCGAAGTAGGAAAGCTGGAGTAGTCTAAAGCGGTCAAAAGGAAGCACAATCAATGCACAATCGCCGCCATTTTTATCACTAGTACGCAATCCTTCTCAAACGCCAAAGACGAGTCCTGGGAACGAGGTTGTGCCTGGATGCGAGTCCGACTAGTCCGACTTGAAGTAAGGGGAAATTTTGATTTTCGTAACCGACGGAACTCTTGGCATATCACAGGGTGACAGGGACAGATCCAAGTAATCGCAGGGCGAGCCTTACCTCATTTTCCCGTTCATGTTCGACCCTGGGCGCCAGAAGAAACTTTCCATGCGCGGTTTCCGGTTTCGGTCAAGAACGTAGTCTAACTCTGGTTTAGTAAAATCAATGGTGGTTTATTATTAATGCTGCGTTCTGATTGGTTGAGCTACTACTAGGCTAAATGTGACAGCCCACTGGTAGCGAAGAGCGCGGGCTTTTTGGCGGCAAAAAAGGATAAAAGTCTTGCTTTAACTAGCTAAATTTTTTTTATTCTCGATATTTTTGACCAACTAATTGGATTTTACTAAAACAATTATTCCTCTCCCTCTCATGGCCTCTGAGTCAATAGCCCATTCGGCCTTCGGCCTCGTGGGTTTTTTACTCAGAGCCCATTCAGGCTCGAGGAATAATTGTTAACTAACTCTCTCTAAGAACGCGCACGATCGCTTGCTACCTAGGGGACACCATCCAAATTGTATCCTCATTCTGATTCTTGTTTAACTATTTAGCGCCTCTCTCCTCCGCTTTGAGCTATAGCGGGATTTTCTCTTTGCTTGATTTATTTTCGTGACTTCCCTCCTATCTGAGTACCTGGCAAGGATAGGATTTTCTGAGTTTTTTTTTTTCATGATAAAAGCGATGAACTTCATTAAATATCACATAGTCCATATTTCATATATAATATATTTCAATACTCACGGACAATAGGTAATAACCAAGAACAAAGAAAGTATCAAATTCTTGCAGAAAATGAAAAGTCTAAAGAGATGCTATTTTTTTCTCATGCTACCTAACTAAATACCTTTTCTACATTTAAATATTTTTATCAGTATTTTTATCCTCCAAATAATTTATAAAACAAGTTCACATGGCGATCACGCTGGACAACCAAATAATACAATCTTTACAGTTATTAACAATGCAATTATCATCTACAAATTGGACGTAAACAAATTTCTCGCTTAAAAAAGATGTACATTATGTGCAGTTTAAAACAAGTAGTTGTTTGTAGCTGCTGCGCTGTGAAGCACTGGATGGTTACCTACCAAGAAGTTTCCATTACTTTGAACTTTTTGAAAGAAATTCAAGGAGACAAAAGGAGCCCCCATTGAATCGTGTCAAGCTTCTGAAGTCACCGAAGCCCGAATTTTTGGACTAATCTAGTGGCGGATCCAAGAAAGGCCCCCCCCCCCTGATTTGAGACCAAACTGAGGCCCGAAGGGCCGAAAAAAATTTTTTTGAGACCTGCACCCTTCCTTATCTCAGGGTCTGGATGACCGCCCCCTCCCCCCCTTATCTCAAGGTCTGGATGACCGCCCCCTCCCCCCCTTATCTCAGGGTCTGGATGACCGCCCCCTCCCCCCCTTATCTCAAGGTCTGGATGACCGCCCCCTCCCCCCCTTATCTCAAGGTCTGGATCCGCCACTGTAATCAATCTTTTTTCTCTCATCAAACTGGTTTATAGAGTCCGAGCATCCGTTTTATTGATAAATCGATGGTCATATTGAGCCCCCCTGTATCAAAGCGCACGGGAATTAGGCCTGGGTTCGAAACTGTATCCTAGCAACATGCAAGGCATGCTCAACAAAGACGTTATTCCATTCATGCAGAGTCTTTCTCGAGTGAGAACTTTAGTGCTACAAGGTTAATATTTTCACTGTTCAAAACTTTGGTTCGTGACCATTAAATCCCTGGCATGATTTCCTACTAAATAGTTGTAGTTGCTCACTGACAGATGACTTTAAGCAGAGTAAGTAGGGCGGAAACCCGACTTTACAGTTTATACGCTAAAGGATTGTCTCTAGTTTGTCCTTTCACGGAAGAAAAGTTATTTTTCTCATTTTTCGATCTGATAACTTGGTGAAGAGCCACCACCATTGACTGAACAACCTGGTAGAATCGCCTAACAACAGGAGCTGAGGTATTGCCATTTACTTCTGAGTGGTCCGATGGCCAAAGCAATAGTCCCTTCCGCTCTTCCTCACTACGTGTTCAAATCTTGAAGTTATTAGTAGTAAGACTGTTGACGGAGTGAGGTCCCAGTAAACCAATTCGCTGTTTTTGCTTGCGTTGTTCCGTCATCTGAGGAAGGTGAAAGACGTTTTTAAGTAGGTTAACCTTTTAAGCCCTAAGAGTGATCAGCATCAAATTTCTCCTTGTAATATCAATGCTTTGTAAAACAGAGAGGTCATGAGAATTACGGACATGATCACACTAGATGAATCTAACTGATACTTCAACAAATTCTCCCCACCACTTCTATTGAAAACGCACACGGATAACAAATGATAATTTGAATTTTGATTTTAGGGTTTAAAGGGTTAATAAAAACAAGCCTGTGTCGTAGACGTAATCTAACCCGGGTAAGTAGCGCCGATATCCTGGCTCTGGGCCCCCAGTGGACTCAACGAATTACCGGAAATACGTTTCGAATTTTTCTTCAACCTGATTGGCAAAATGACAATAGATTTTTCAACAGGCCAATCATGGCTCGTACTCAAATCCTGGTACACAGACGGGGGCCTACAACAAGGATTTCGGTGCTGTTTTGCAGACAGACTTAACCAGCACTCAGGCAACCCAATAACAGTGACATTGTCACCTGGACCCTTTGAAATCCAAGATGGTATCCCTGCGCCAGCTATGCAGCCTGCTATCTTGTATTTAAAGGGGTCCAGAAAGTCCCCTGGGCATAACAATCCCGCCAGCTACAAAAATGGCAATAAGATGGCGTCTTACCTGTTCTTTGAGTTCATTCAGTTGCTGTGATAAAGTGTACACCAACCGTGTGGTGCTCTCTAACTTCTCCTGAAGATTTCTCATTTCGTTTTGCTCGCTCTCTCCTTCATCCATTGCCAGACTCATTGCACGCATCCGTGGAAACCATTCCAGATCATGATCCTATTCAAAACGACGCAAACGTGAAATGACAACAAGACAAGAATTGCTGACGATTAGACATGGGTAATTCACCATTTTTACAAAGACAATAATGCACCTTGTTTACCCCCAAAAAGTTGCCTAACCATTGTCTTCGATTTCTCCGTGGGGGTGGGGGTGGGATTATTCAATTTATCGAAAAGCAGTTTTGTTAGCAAAGAACAAGGACCAGACTGGACTTATGGAACTGTAATTCCTAAAAATATTGTTATAATGAGGCCTTAAACTGCTGATTAATAAATAAAATTACAATCCAAGCTTTCGCCAATCAACGGCATCATTCACTATTTTCCCGTTTTTGATGAGGAGAATCACTGCCTAAAATGGAGATTTGAATGACAAATTGTACCATACTTTGATCACTGCACATAAAGTGTTAATCATCTAAAGCCCCGTGCAAACGACCGCAACATTATTGTTGGCCAACAACCCCCAATATTGTTGGATGTTACATGTCTCGTCCGTTTTTACACCCTGTTGTATGTTGTTTGGAGTTGCTGCGCAAAGTTTGAAACCGTTCAAACGTTTAGCCGCGTGCAACTGAATGGACGCAACAACTCACAACAATGTTGGGAGTTGTTGCGTCCGTTAGCACGTAGCTTAAGAAAACAACATTTGAGGCATCTTTTAATAGTTTCATTCTTAAGAGTACGGGTAGCGGAGTAGTGTAGTGAACACTGTCTTTACGAGTATTTTATTAGAGCATCAAAGCGGGCTTAAAAGAAGATTTACCACGGCATTAGAGATTTTCTCAAAGGCTTTTGGTAAAAAGTCCACCTGACGGAAATGCAATATCGGTTTAACCCGCAGGCCCAGGTTGTTCAAACGTTGGATAGCACTATCCACCTTTTGAACAACTGGGGCCTAGTAGCCAGATAGCCAGAGAAAACAGCCGACATTTTCGCGACGCCACCACTAGATTCCCCGCGAAATGACGCCTGATAAACAACCGAAAAAACTCCACGCTGATGTTGAGTGACTACCCAGGTCTGGGTAGTGCTTCTCATTGGTTGAAGCAAAGTTTCCACGCAATACCAATCAGAATCACTACTCAGATCTGGGTAATGACGCGTCATCAATATGGAATTTCGGCAGTCGTGGCTCAGACGTCATTTCCTGGGGAAACCAATGGTGACGTCGTGAAATGTCAGCTGTTTTCTCAGGTTATTCTTGTTGAGCCTCGATCTCATTTTCGAAACCTACACTCAGCTATGACGTACCTTAACCATAAGACTGACGTAGCTTTCAGGCCCAGTAAACTCGGTCGTGTCTTTGACTTTAAGCAGCACTATGAAGTACAAGTAATGCCACATATTGTGTTCGGAATTAATGTGTTCATCAAAGGACACCGCTTTGTTGTCAAATGCTGAGCGATCAAGACCTGAAATGCAAAGTCACAAAGTGATTACAACTCCTCCTTAAAGAAACGAATTTAGGTCAGGCATTACTAGTAAACTGAACTTGTCGAAAAATGTATCTTTGAAATTCTTCCTCGGATAAGGATATCTGCAGAAAACAGGCTTCTGTCACTTGTCTTGACCACTGACATCTTCCAAAGCCAAAATGACAAGTAATGAATTGCTGTGATGTTCAAGTACAAAGTAAACAACAACAACAACAACAACAACAACAACAACTTTATTTGTACTCCACATTGAATTATATATATATCTAAAATACTATTAAAAATAGACAGAGTGCAGGCTGCCCAAAATAATCATTGAGGGCTAAAGAGATTGGGCAGCCTTATTTAAGTTATTAATAAATGATTTTGTGAACAAGTCGAATTGCTACTACTTGGAGTTAGCAGTTCGGTATAACTTCTTGCTTGAAAGTGTTTATCACTGCTTTTAAATAGAAAGGGACTTACCACAAATAAAGCAAGTGTTCTTGAGGACTTCTTCCTTGTTCTGTTTTTCACTTCTCAGATCGGCAAAAGTATCGATGATAACACCAAATATGAGATTAAGGACGATAATAATAACGACGAAGAAGAATAACAGATCGTAAATAACGCGACCGACGAACATGTTCTCTTTCATGGAGGGTCGCCTTAGCACGTCCCCGATACCACCCCCATTTCTAAGCCCTTGATTGAGCGTGGTTACAATGCACATAAGGAGAGTGTCACAGGCGCGCTCCTTGCTACTGTCCTCTTCTGAACTTAATTGCGAAAGAGACAAGGATTCTTGACAAGACGTCTGACCCGCAGAGCATGTGTTTGGTGGCGAGGATTCTAAAAGGCAAAGATGACAGAAAAATATGTAAAATGCGAATCATGCTAAAAGGTAACTCCGTGAGTCCATTCGTAATTTCTATCACGCTCAAACTTCCTAGCCTGTGAAATATTCTGCAAATACAGCCGTCGCTCCCCGCTAGGAAAGTTAAGCGAGCGTGAAGAGACGGCTGTATTCGCAGGCTACCTGCGCCACAGACGAAAGTAAACCTCTGCGCCCAGTTGTTCGAACGCTGGTTAGCGCTAACCCAAGGTTAAATTTAAACCCTCGTTTCTATTTCTTTTTATCAAAAGCACTCTCTCGGATAACTTTCTCTATTCCTTTCAGAGTATCAAATTGTAGGCAAAGAGAATTAAACTGAACTTGCTTTTTAGCTCTCATATCTGGGTTCAAATTTGGCACCAACCCTGGGTTATCCTGACCCAGCTTCGAACTACCAGGCCCTGGTTACTAGCCCTGAAATCCTAGTTCTGTACCCCTAGCTGTGTGCCATGAGTTGAGCACGCGCCATGATTGGCCCGTTAAAAAAAAAAAACATTCTGCGATTGGCCAATCAGTTTGATGCGAAATTCGAAACACACTTCCAGTAATTCGTTCAGTCCGTTGGGGACCCAGAACAAAGATCTCCGCGCTACTTCGCAGACCTCAGCTGAGACTGATAACACTCCGGATATAACGTAAACCTTGTTAAAAAGAAAATATGGACAAACACACTTTCGCATGGAACAAAGGTCCCAGTTGCTCAAAACCCACTTGGATAGCTCAATTGGTTTCCGTAATAATTATCCACTGGATAGTGATTTATCAAGCAAGTGGAGAGCAAATGCAGATTGTGTTCGCAACATGAAGAGACAGTGGACCATATTGTATCTGGATGTGAGGTATTAGCCAAAACAGAGTACATCTCCAGGCACAATAATGCTGCAGCATATCTCCATTGGTGCATATGTAAAGATCATGATATAGAGATTACAAATGGTACGAACACGAACCAGAGACCGTGATACACAATAAAGATAACAACATCGCCATCATGTGGGACATGCCAGTCAATACTGATAGAACTATAACAGCGAACAGACCAGATATCATCGTTAAAGATTCAGTGAATTCCACCTGCAAACTTATTGATATGACTGTTCCATCAGATAGAAACATCGCACTGAAGGAAACTGAAAAAAAATGCAAGTACAAAGACCTAGAACTAGAAATACAGAGAATGTGGCATATGAAAACAGTAGTGATCCCTGTGGTTGTTGGTGCGCTTGGTACGGTGAAGAAGGGTATGGTAGAAAACATCAAGAAAGTATCAGAAAGAGCTAATATGACAGAGATTCAAAAGATCTGCATGCTGGGATCTGCACGAACCTTCAGAAAGGTGCTCAGTGTATGAACAGAATGATTGACTTGAGTGACTGACGCTCTAGGTGCATGGTTTGCGCCCGGCTGATGCACAAAAAGAACACCAGCAAAGACTGTGATAATAGAGACAATAATAATAATAATAAGGCTTACAGGGTCAAACTAACCTTCTACCCATGTGGTATGGTGGATAGATTCTGAAAAATAAAGACTGGACTTACCGGAGTGAAGACGGGGATTAGGTTCAGTTTCGACCAAGAAATCATCCTTCAGGAACAGAAACCCGATGATGGAGAACATGTAGACAAGAATAAGGGCTAAGATGGCGGTCAAGATGATCGAACGGCCATTGCGTGTGACGCTTTGAATTACGTTCCAGAGGGTGTCTTCTCGAAATATCACATCTAAGAGCTGAAGAGAACAGATGATGGAGACTTGTCAATGTTAGGTCATATCACACCACTACTGTGTACCGTATTAACAAGAATTTATTGCGGGCGCCCTGTGGAGCCCGCAATATTAATCTCCAGGTTGCTGTTATTCATGCGCAGCACGTATGTAGACAGCATTCATTTGAACTCCCACTAACAGTGAATGGAATGCTGAAAACGCAATCTGATCACGCGCGTTTGGACCTTCCACCTCTCGTAATCTGACCACGCGCGTTTTGAACTTCTATCTCGTAAAACTTACGCAAAGCACAGCGCTGGAGCAAGACCTTTCTGTCGCATCGATCTCGTCCGCACTCCCTAGGGTTTAGTTATTACTAGTATACGCCTTCTTAAAGTCTTTCACTCCTCAACTCTTGAAGTCAAGAGGCACTACCTATCTTCATGCAGCATTGTACCTTCCTATATTTGCGTAACACTTGCCAACATTGGTCGAACACTTACCAATATTGAGTAGAAGAAGGTATGCACTGTGAATCCAAGCACTCCAAAGGTGAAGTACATGAGATGGAGGACTAGATTTCGATCTGACAGCAGCCAGTGAATATTGCGTTCAAATGTACCACGATTTCCAACATAACTAACTATAAATATTGCTTTGATAATTACCTGAAAATTTAAAATTGTAAGAAAAGCTTATCTTAATTATTAGCAAAACCGGGGGAGGGGGGTTATCCAGACCCTTACATAAGGGGGGGGGGGGGGCGGGTCCCCCGGGCCCCTCCCCTAGATCCGCCACTGCTTTCACTATTCCGGTTATAAGCCCTCCTTAAACCCCTTACGAAGACGTAAAATCCCAGGGCTTGCAAGCGGCAACTTAGGATAATTCAAATACAAATAGACTTTGGTTTTGGCACGAACCGGTTTAAAAAGTGGTGTGAACATATTCTAAAAAATATGAATTACCTTCGACTCAAATGAAAACCGTTCTATTAAATATTATTCCAGCAGAATTTCTTACATTTGCTAATCCTAAAATCTTGAGAGTGGGTTCCAGTCCAACAGAAAAAATAAGTCTAAGAATAGTTGAGCCTACGAAAGTCCTGATCCCTGACGGCCGAGGAAAGGAAACAATAATGACAGACGACACTATCATGGCCAGCCAAACCAGCACAGACAAACGAGAGTCTAGATCTGAAACGGAAGACACAAAATCGTTGAAAGTAAATCTTGAGTAATCACTTAGCAAATTAACATATCTTGATATAGTAAAGGAAAGATCAGCTCAGTGGCTTTATCTGAGCATCCTGCTTTCAACAAAATCAGAAACTCTTCAACTCACTCATCACCACTTGTGAACTTCTGTCAGGATTTTTAAAATCCTCAGGTGTAAAAGCTGTCTCAGAGTAAAAGCTCAACTGTATTTTGTGAGCTTGAGTTACATTCTCTTAGCAAGAAAACCGTGGTTAAAAATTTCGCTTAATCCTGGGTTAAACTTAACCATCTTTCTAGGAACCGGGCCCAGAACCACAGAAGAGTACCACTCTTTAACTTTCCCTTTAATGGTCTTTTACAGATGCAAAAGCTAAAGCCTGCGTTGAGAAGCCTAAGAGATATGGGACGCGAGATAACCGATGCGCGCGAGGAACGAAAAAAGAAATATGGAAAACGAGATAACCGATGCGCGCGAGGAACGAGAACAAGAAATATGGGAAGCGAGATAAGGGATGCGCGCGCGCCAGAGGAGGACAGGCGCGAGCTAGGTGCACAGCACAATAAAAAGCACTTAAGAGAGGGAAAACAATTTTGACAATCTACTGAGATAATTTCTAAGAGTCTCTTACCACCGGGGCCGTCCGAAAAGGGATAAAAGAAGGCAACAAGCAGATTAATAAGCACTGCAAAGTTGATGGAAATTTGTTCCCATAACGTCATCCGGCTGCTCACGCCGAACAGAAACCGGCTCTCTGCAAGAAACAGTGAAAAACGTTAGTTACAGGATACAAGAAAAACAGACTTTCGGTTTTGTTGACGTAACAGTCAAGAAGGTTACAGAACCTTTTAGTACATAGAGAAAGCGTAAACTAAAATAACACAATAAACTACTGGATCAGAACTAATTCAAAACGTAAATGGCAGGTAATAAGCAACAGGCCCAGTTGTTCGAAGGCCGATTAGCGCTAACCCAGGGTTAAATTTTAACCCCGGTCTCTTTTTCTTTTTATCAAGAGCATTTTCTTGGACAATTTTCTCTATTCTTTTTAGAGTAGCCAATCATCAAATTGTTGACAAAAAGAATTACGATGAATTTGCTTTTTAAGCTTTCATATCTGAGTTCAAATTTCGAACTAACCCTGGGTTATCTTAACCCAGCTTTGAATAACTCGGCCCAGCAGTCCAAGGAAGGAAGGAAGGACAACACACAAACGATGCGAGAAAACGCAGGTACCCAAGTTACGATTGTTTTCGTTCGTTTGTTTCTGGGTAGTGACGCGTCATCAGTATGGAATTTCTGCACTCGTTTCTCAGGCGTCATTAGGGACTTTAAGATCCAACGACGCGGACGGTAACGAGAACGTCAAAAAAACAATTGACCACTCCAGAAAATACCATAACATACCATAATGCTCTTTGTTTGTCACCCCAGAATTTTGCATCAGTATTGTTTTCAGTTTCTCTTGGGGCCATTTTGACTCCCAAGAGAAACTGAAAACAATGCTTATGCAAAATTTTGGGGTGACAAACAAAGAGCATTATGGTATGTTATGGTATTTTCTGGAGTGGCCAATTGGTTTTATTTGCGAAACAACAACTTTGCACGTGCACCACGCTTTTTTGTACATTTCTCTGCCCGTTTTTGCACGACTACGACGTAAACATGCCTAATTTCGCGTTTTATGGAGGACGTAAACAAGCAGCGACGAAATTTTATTTCTTTTTCTGTACTTGTGTATGGTGCCTAGGAATTCAACTCCAGGAGGGTTCGCCTACATTTGACAAAGTAAGTGGGTAGGAATAATTGCGATAAAGAATGAAAGAACGCAAATTCACTTTTTAAGCGACGTTCTCATTGCCGTCGCGTCGTTGGATCTTAAAGTCCCTATTTTGCCAGGAAACCAGTAGTGGGTGGCGTCACGAAATGTCGGCTGTTTTCTCAAGCTACGATTCCCAAGTCAAGACGTATTGCCGAACGCAAACAAAAAACCTTCATTGGCGGAAACACGCATTCGACAGAAACTTTTCAACAGCTTGACTTTCAAAGACGCTGTCTCAGGATTGCAAAAATTGTTTTCCAGATCAGTTTTGATACCTCTTAGCTTCTTCTGCCACTGCATTTCCCGAAACAGTCCCTCTGTTCGATCAAAAAAATCTGAAACCTGAAAATGAAAACAAAATAACGTTAGAACCTGACTGTTTCTAACAACTTCATGTGGTAAAACTTAGGTCCAATGCATAAATGCAATACGAAAAATAATAAATAGGCAAAAAATAGATACTTAATTATCATAAAATGGAAAACGTTTATAACTGAAAAGGTTGGTACGAACGGGACACAATACGAGAAGGGGACTGGAGCCGACACGTGTCCCGCAATTGTTTCTGGGATGGTTACCGGGGACGCGCCGGTTCGCTATTGGTTAATTATTTCCATTGTCCCCGGTCACACTCTCAGAAGTCTTGGCAAAAGTTAACTCGGGCAGGTCCCTTATCGTTTCTAAAGTGGCGAATGCGCGACACCGCTGTTAAAGTGATTTGAGTACCCCATTCCCAAAACCCTAGTGACATGGGCATCCCCTGTAACCCTAACCCTAACCCAAATCGCTAAAGGGATGCCCATATTACAATGGTTTTGGGAATGGGGATGTTCAAAACGCGGGGATGCCAATATCACTGTAACACCGCCCTCTCAAGTTAAAACTGTTATAATAAAATACATGCATAATAAAGCAAAATTACAAAGTTAAAAGTTACAATAATATATCTGTGGCAAAAAAGTTCTTACAAACGGAATCTCCCGGCCTGTTAACAAATGAAATAAGTTACCTTACTGTTCTGATCATCTCTCTCACAGGTTTGATACACATTAACTTTGCTTTCAGCGATCAGATATTCACAGATGTTCGGTACTGGAAAAACAATTTGTTCCATAGTACGATCTCGGCGAACAATCTGAAGGAAAAATTTGAACAACTATTGAAATATGATAACTGAACGCATTGCTAAGCAGACACTGATGTCAAGGATTGAACACAGACGTAGTCGTAAAAGTACTTCAAATGCAACTGATTTTGTCATATTTGACCGATTTTGCCCCAAGCCTCTGTTTCAAAGCGAGGCTAAGTGCGAAACCATTGATATGAAAATGAGTTTTCACTCTCACGCAAATAAAACTCTCTCTAACGAGAAAGGTTTCACACTTAGCATCGTTTTAAAAGGGAGAATTTTTGGAACTATCATAATTTTTTTTTTCCACGGGGACACTTCGTGATGGCTGTCAAAGCGTTCGACCCTGGACTTTTCTCTGAACAGACGATACGAAGACGTTGAGACGTGGAAACGAAAAAAGGGAAAAAATACCCAATGGCCTCGTAAGCATTTACTAATAATTAAGATTTTCATTTAGCAATATCTGATAGTTTTTTCCGCAAATTAAAACGATTATTTCATAATACTAATAAATTTTGTTGGGAAATGTAGTAGCAGGAGAGAAAATATAGCCATATTTACTCTCAGGGCGAAGTTCAGGCATGCCAAATGAACAAAATAGTCTTTTCCTAGGCGGGGATAAAACGTCGTTAAACAAACTTTCACAATAAGGAATGCCTTTTACCTCGACCTGCGCCGTATGTTTTGCGTAGTATTCCAGGGCACCATCGCTTCTGCCTTCTTCAGCATCGGACGGCGGGCTCGGTTTAAGTAGAGTTGCCATCTCCTTGTTTTGTTGTGAAAGCTAAAAACACAAAAGAGGGAAAAACTGAAGTAAGCAAAAAATGAAAAATTCCTCTCCTGTTTTCTGAGTACCTATTTCACAGCATTATTCAGCATTCTCCATCAATATCTGAATAATTCAACTGAAACGGCACTGCAATCGAGACGGCGAAGGAACACAACTATGAAAACAGTCAACGACTAGAAAGAAGGCCATTCTAAACAGAAGCTTTCTTAAGAGGTCATTTGTGCCGCTGAAAGTGGCCTGTACAAGCAAAAAGTCGGGATATCATCGAGAAACTTAAACTTTGTGTGCTCTTGAACAGGTAGAGTCAAACATAATAAGGCGAAAACAAGAGGGGGCAAATCACAGATTAACTTTATTTTTGATGTTTGGCAAGGCAAATAGACGAAAAAACCCTCAACACTTCAAGAAATGCAGGCCTTTGTTTTTGAAATAACAAAAAAATTGCGATTAAAAAGCCAACAAGACCACAGCAGGATTAGCTCAGTCGGTAAACCACTGGCCTGTAGAGCGGGACGTCGCGAGTTCGGTTCGCGGAACCGGACCAATACTCAGGGTCTTAAAACAACAGTGGAAGAAGATACAGTACTGCCCTTGCTTTGCAAACGGCTTGACCTGCGTGTGGCTTGGAAGACCACGTAGAAATGGCGATCCCGTCTCCATGTTCTCAATTGGTACTTGCGTACAAATCGCCCGAACCATCTCTTTCAAAGCGAGGCTAAATGCAAAGCTATTGATATGAAAACGATTTTTTTATTCTCATACAAATAAAAGACATTTTCATACGAACGATTTTGCCCTTAGCCTCGTTTTGAAAGTAAGAGTTTTTGGAACTCGGAATCGGCCTATAAACTACAATTCCTCCAACTTTCCAAACAAAACCATACCTGATGCGCAAGAATATAGATGTTATGACCGACATCCCTACATGAAACTTCACATTCATTCTCGTCTTCTAGATCTTCCTGATTATAAGCCTGGATGCAGACGTCTACTAGCTGTTGTGGAGTCATGTTGTAAAGAATGCGCTCGGCATTCTCCGTGTCGTGTCGACTTTCCATTATCGCTAAAAGCGTTTTAGATGCATTGTTCTGCAAAACAATTAAAAAAACTTAACTAAATGTGCTCGTTAAAACGAAGAAGTTACTGGTATTTTTTTCAGAAGAGAAAAAACCTCCTTAAAGAAAATTGTAATACACCTGCGGTGTGTTGATGAAAAGCTGGCTACCATGTACATAAAACTATCACAGTGTTCACAGGGCAGGCAAGCTCCAGCGTGTAGGAAGATAAACACTCTCTTCCCACGCGCTGGGTAGAGAAGTTTTTTGTTTGTTTGTTGGTCTGTTTTGCTTGTTTGTGGTTGCTAGAAAAAAAAAACAACAGAGAAAAACTGAACATCAAACATACAAAAAAATGTGATCAATAAAATCGAAGTTAGCCAGCTGAAAACACATGTCTCACAAAGCTAATACTAACGGCTCTTAAAAGCTGCGAAACGCTATTTTCGCAGCGCCAAATTTTGCTACAGCGGTAAGAGCTGAACATGCGTAACGAAACAACAGCTTTACGAACCTTAAGTTCCAACACTAAGTCCATCCGCTGTTTGCCAAGCGGATTAATATCGTTCAAAACTAAAGCGATGACAATGTCGATTCCATTTGACTCGTGAAGGGCGATAGCAGACTGAAAGGACAACAACAACAACAAGTTAACAGAGGTAACATGAAATTTGGCAAAATTCAAAGAGAGGGAACTGGCACCAAATTTAGTTTAACATAAAAATAACTGCTCAAGACGTTAAAAAGGAGTATAAACCCGGGGGGGGGGGGGGTGTAAAGCCATGTATGGGCTATAGAGGTACTATGTGCCGCTGTGAAGGGTATGGTTTTCAAGCAGTTTACTCTAGGATAGGGTATATAAATCAGAACGTTTGGGTCTAGTATAGGGTATCATTTTTCGGGAAACTGATCAGTTGTATTTAAAACAGCTACTCTAGGACAGGGGGGATTTGGGGAGTTTACTCTAGTATAGGGTAGCAAAATTCAGCTGAACTAGCTCTGGTATAGGTCAAGGGTTCCAGGGTCCCAGCGGCACATCCCCACCCAGAAGGTTAAAACGAATTACAATTGAGGTTTTTGAAAACTTGTCAGCCTAAAGTACAGTTTTTCAGAGTTTATCACAAACACAAAAGTTTTGTTGTTTGTAACACGAAGCTATGATTATGTTATTTACAAGTAATTTCTCAAGTTTCAGAGCGAATAAGGACGAGTAATTGGTATCATAAACAAAATGAACAAAATCAGGGAACGAGACGACTTTGTTGCGCCGCCGTTAATCGCGCTTTGGTTTCCCTGGAATGTCGGGGAAAGCCTCTCCCGGTTTTTTTCAGGAGAGAGGGCGGCTGCACACAGGCTAGTATGCAACATGAACCACAAAAACCATCTCACTGCTAATTAGCGATAGACGTTTTGCAATACTGAAACAATGTGTCACGCACCTGATTTTCGTGACAAGGTCCCTGACAGTATTCAGTCAAACTCTCAAGGCACTGGTTGATAAGTCCCACGTTGGTTTCATTAATATACAGACCGAGCAGCCCCAGGCCACCGGAGGTGCTCCCGCAGATGCAGTCAAGAAACTGTAGCGTTTCATGAACCAAGTTGTAATTGACCTTACTGTGATCTTGTTTGCGAATGTAGTTCTGGAGAAAAGAAGAAAGAAAAGAATAAGAAGAATTAGCAATATAACTAAGAAACTGCAAAAATTAGCGCGAAAAACTCTCCTTGCGAGCATCCCAAACTTACTTGAAGGTCCCTGTTGTGATTCTCGCAAAGAAGCTGAAGGAATCTAAGAATGGGTTTCATGACCAGAACTTCAGGAGACATGGTCTTGACTTCCTGTTTTCCTGACGTGCTCTGCATATCAGCTCCTAACAGAGAGGGACTGGGCAGGTGTCTTGAAGGTTCCGCCTCAGCATCCGGGTCTCGACCCCTTCTCACAGCGGCGTAGGCCTTGCTAGTGTGTGTAGCGGCATCGGATAATTGTTCCTTCACGTCGTCGCTGATACCCAGTAAAGAACCTGAAAAACGAAAAAAATAGTCAGCTTGTTAATAGGGTAACAAACAAAAAACGTTCAATGACAGTTTTTTCTGCACAAAACCAATTCCATTATTGGGAGAGGAATTTCTCAAAATAGCAAATAAGAAAACAAAAACTGTTTAAAACAGTTCTCATAAATGAGACTGGCACCTTTAGATTTTTGAGTAGAAATAATGAACAGTAAACTATAAATAACGGAAGAACTTGGTCACGTGGTCCAAACTGAAGTTTGGCGCTCGGCGTAAATGCGATTCTTCATCTTTAGATTATGCCCAGACCAAAGGTCAAACTACACATATGCCTAACCTAATGAAAATAAGCAAAATCTATTGCTCTCGATCATAAGCATTCGATTCGTCTCTTGTTAAGTTCGACGTTTGACTCTGGCCTTAATGAGCACGTTCCACTCCGCAACGAAGATGTTCAGCCCCTGAAACACACTGAGCTACTGAGCCGCGAGCCACATAACGTCACATGTGTACCCTGTCTCCCAACAGTAACATACAACGGTATCCGATTTACGGACACCCGGAGAAAAGCCTTCAAACAAGGTTAAGCCTTTAAGTCCCAAGAGTGACCAAAGTCAGTTTTCTCCCAACAAAATCAATACATAATCAAAGGAAAATGTTGTGAGAATTAATAAAATAATCACCTGATGGGAAACGTTTTGACATGCAAGCAAATTCTCTTAACCAGTTCTTCAAGGAAATGTATGGGGATCAGTCTGGAGAGTTTGTATGTAGATATTGGGGCTTTAAGAGTTAACCTCGTTTTAGGGACACAAGAGACCTGCACAATGTATATATCTCATCATTAAGAACCTAACAGAAGATGCCAACGATTTCTAAAACATGTTTTTCTTTCATTTTTTTTTAAATTCAGTCTGTCCGGCTGAATGGCGACAAAATAACTGTGCAAAACAACAAAGAAATATACATGATAACGACGTTGCGTGGAAAGGAAAAGAACTGTTATGTTACACCTGAATAAAAACATTAACTTTGGCCCGACATTGTGGGAATTCTAACTCAGAGTCTCTGCGCTAATCGATAAGTAAGCATTAAATTCACCACTAAACGAGAATATACAAGAAACTGGAAACTGCAACGATCAAAGGAGCTATGTCACGAAATTCATCAAAATTCAAACAAAGAAAAGTGTCACCAAATTGAGTGAAACATTTCACCTAAAAAATAAAAGCTGACAAAGTTAGAAGAAGAGATAAATCACACAGCAAATATAAAAGAAAGCGCGGATGGACAAACTTGTCAACTTCTCCCCGCTACTTCTGTAGAAAATGAAAAGGGGTAACAGATGATAATTCAAATTTTGATCTTGGGGTTTAAAGGGTTAACTAACAAAAGCTATGTAACCGCTTACCTGTAACTAGAGTGTCCCTCCGTCCTCCAATCACAGTGCATCTCCGCGTGTCGCACATTCTTCCGTGTGAAGTGTCTTTCTCGCCCTTCTTAGCAGCAGATGATTCTGTCGTTTGAACTGTGATGGTCGCACGAATTTCAGCCTCGGCATCTGTCATTTTGTCATAAATGTATCTGAAGAATTCTTCGCATTTACCGTTCCCAAATCGCTGGAGAAAAGATTTCTACGAAAAAAAATTAATTTCAAGAAGTTTGAATGTTTTTGTACAAGGATCATAACAATATGGTGTGAAAGAAAAGTGGTTCCAAAAGGAGGGGGCAGGAAGTACATAAACACTCTCTTGAGAGTTATGAAAAACATATCAAAAAAATGTCGTCGGGGGGCACGAACCATGATAATTTGTTTGGTAATTTTTTGCAGGCGTACCATCAAAACTTGAAAAAGTTGGCCCAGCTTTTTAAGTTTTAAGTCATGTCCATCCTTGCTATCCATTCCAATCAACGACAGGAAACAATTTCAACGCCTAAATGAAGTCTTAAGTAACAGAACTGCATATTTTGTTCTTAGAATTCAGTGATAGCTTTATAAACATAGCATATAGCGTGACGTGTCCTCTTTAATCATTGCCAAGAAAATTTATCCAATAAAAACGTTAAAAGCTTTAGAGACCATCCACCTGAATGCAATTGTTTCCTCCTTCTAGAAGGGCGATGGCAAATTCTAGAATCTCTAGAAACACTCTGTGGTTTGGACGCATCATGATGAGGTCAATAATCAGATCCGAGGCTCCACACTTATCCAACAGACCCTGCATCTCGCAAAGCGTGACGCCCGCGCGCGATAACATCTCAGCACCAGGCCCCGAGTTGACCAGCTGACTCCCGGTTTTCCTACTTGTGCCATCTGGGTTAGTTTTGCTGGTTGCGTCTCTTGTTATCGCGATGTAATAGTTTGAGCCAAAGTAGCGGCTTAACAGTGATGAACGCAATGCCTCACCCTGAAACAAAGTAACAACGGAGCAAACCCTTTAATCCCCAGTATTAAAATTAAAATTCTTTGTTTTTGTCCCATATGTTTCTCATAAAAGTAGATAGGAATTTGGTAAAATATCCAGCTAATTAAATCTGAGAGATCATTTTCTTAATTCTCATTTCCTTTCTGATTATTTAACCACTTAAATAACATTTAAAGGAGAAATTTGATAATAATCAAAATTGGGGTTTAAAGGGATGGGCCAAGTTGAAGGATACTAGGGTCATATAAAAGGTATATGGCTATGTGCCGCTGTATGTGGAGCGGGTTTTTAAGTAGTTTAGTCTGGGACAGGGTATAGAGATCAGAGAGTTTGGGTCTAGAATAGGAGATCATTTATGGAAAATTGATTGGTGGTGTGGTCAACCCTTGGCCTGTACTAGATCTTGTTCAGCTGCGTTTTGACTACAAGCCTTAAAGTATCCTAGACTAACCACGGCCCTAGCGACAAGCACTCGCCAAAAACGAACCCCAAGGGGCGGTCAAGGAATGAGTAGTCGGACCACTGCAAGAGGTTAGAGATCAACTTCCGAATGTTTAACCAAACCGACCACGATGCAAACGAATTTTGGAAGGTTCTATGACATTCCGCGTATCTTTTGAATTCGCGACATCCTGTCAGTAAATCAAAAGCAACTGCGTTTATTTAGCCTCGCTCGATTTGACGAATTTCCCTGGAGTTGAATTCTTGAGGACTACATCCAAGTTCTAAAAGTCTTTGTGTGTTCAAGTCCTCTCTAAAACCGTATCACATTAGAAGGTTTCACCTCGTAGCCCTGCAGTGGACGTCAAAGAAATTTGCTTAACCGCCCTATCAGAGAGTTTAAGCAGCGACGTTTTTGAGCGATGCACGTCGACCGGAAGTGAGCCTTTTTCTTTTTGAATGTGTCTTGACGCTTCCAAATTTGTATTGCGAAGTGTTTTTACTCTTTTAAAGAAGATCTGCCCAAATATTTGTTCAAAATCACGGCTCAAGAGTGCAAACAATCCACTTCCGGTTGACGTGGGTCGCTCAAAAACCGTCGCAAAGGTGTTTTTGAGAGACGCACGTCAACCGGAAGTGAGGATATTTCCCTTTTAATATGCCTTGACGCTAAAAAATTTGTATTGCTTAGTTTCTTTACACTTGTAGAGACGATTTAACTGAAAATTTGGTGTATAACCACTGCTCAGGAATGTAAAAAGTCTACTTCCGGTTGACGTGCGTCGCTCAAAAACGCCTTTGCTTAAGTTCCCTAATGTTATTCCTCACCTACAGACGTCACCTAGCCAGCGAACTGCAGACGTATTTCCGGAGAGAGAGAAGCGACGAACGGAAATACGTCTGCTGTTGCTAGACGTCGGCTTAAACTCTTGAGCATCGAGTGAATAAACTAGTAGCTGTTCTTGTGTAGACAGCGGTAAACACTTAAGTCTGTATGCGTGAACATAGACTACAGGAAACGTCTAGGAAACATCACAGCTTTGTTATTTCGTACCTTGTCTCCAAAGTCAATGTCTCGTGCCATCATCCCCTTGATTGTCTGCAGAACTCGTACACACAACGTCTCCTCGTTGTCTTCAAGCAGCTGTTTAGCGTGAGTTATCAGCCTAAATGAAATGGACAGATCAAAATGTGACTTCTCATTAGGTGCCCTTACACATTTCCTACGGAAGTAGAGGGAACGAGTTGTTGAAGTATCAATCTAATTTATCGTCCATGGTCATCACCTTAATTCTCATGATCACACTGTTTTATAAAGTATTAATATTACAAGAAGAAATTTGATGCTGATCAGCCGCCGCCGCTACAACCTACACTTCTTTTACGAAAGGCCGATGTCATCACTAGAAACCAAGATACGATGTTATGCATGTCTGGTAACACATATATTCTCTGGAAAAATTATTTGATTCTTCTATTAAAAAAATAAATATGGATCATTGACGTTTAGATCCAAAGTAAATTTGCGTAAAACGTTTAGTGAAAGAGCCAGGCTCATTTTTTGTTGACGTATGAGTGATGGACGACACTCGATGACGATGACGATTATTTAATATTATTGTTATTATCATTCAATAAAAAATTTATATCCGTGGCGTCCAGTGATGACAGATTAGCGTACAGAAGGGCAGGCTGTTAAGTTCTTCTTTTTAGGAGAGAAGAATTTCCATAAGAGTGCAAAGATGTTGCGACTATCTTAAAAACGGTAAAAAACGGTATCATCCGTTTATAAATGGATATTTGCGCCGCCACCTAGCAAATGAAATTGTGTACAGAAAAAAAAAAACAATCACAGAATTACTTTCGATTGCCCTCTTCCTATTCTCGGAAGTGAACTGGAACGAGCATGAAAACGAGGCTACGACATGAAAACGAGGGGGAATACCATAGAAAATGATCTTTTTTTGAGATATGGAAAAGTATCGCCGTACCTCTCATTCTGCTATCTTCACTCGTTGCGGAACCTTAATACCAATGCAAGAGCGGGTGGAGCCTATTTAAACGTATTTTCCTTTCAATATCTGTGCATCAGGTTTCGTAGTGTAGTGGTTATCACGTCTGCTTTAAGGTCGCCAGTTCAAGCCTGGCCGAAACCAATTTTTTAATTTTTAATTTTTCTTTTTCTTCACTGGAGAGCAAGAACTATGTTCGGAAGACCGATATGTGTTTCGTTTTTTGGGGGGAAGGACCCAACTGGGAAAAAAATCTTTTGTAAAGTAATATGACTTTCAAAACTTCTTTCTACTTTTCAGTTTGGTGTTGTTTGAGCGATGAATAGCCTGTTCACAGCCACATTTATTTTTTTGTCGGCGTACGAAAGCGATTCCCTTACGCTGCCGGTCAATAAATCCCCCTTGGTTTTTATTTTCATACGCGCACTCGAAAATCCCTAAAGAGAAGACAGAGGGTCTACGAAGAAGGCTAAGCGAGGAAGGGTACTATGGATAAACACTCAACCCTTTGAAACTATGCACTCAGCACAAAGAATAAACGTTCGATCTTAAAGTCTACCTTGAGACGAAGCCACCCGATTTGGACTTGCTCCAGGCCCCAGACTGCCGAGGAAACATGAGTTCTGGCCGATAGAGAACGTCTCCCAGTACGGAGAACTCTGATTGGACAAGAGGACGAAGCTGGTCCTCCAGCAGTGAAACTATATCCTGCGAGGCAAAGAAACAAAATAATGTTTATGATTCCTTGCTGCTGTTTGTTATATTTGAGTTAGTATCAAACTAGTAAGGGAAATCGGCTGAGATGTGGCCTTATAACTGAAAGATTCTGTAGTGTTGTTTATCACAATAAGAGGTGGTTATAACTTTCTTTGATAACACTTTTCTCATTGAGTTTGAACTGTAGTTCGGACCTTGCCGTGCCCCAGCCACTGCCAAGAGTATTTTCTTTTGAATGTATTAAGTGTTCATTTGTGAATCTCACCTGGAGCCCTTCAATAATGCTCCTATAGTCCCTTGAAAGGTTCATCATAGAGTCGCGGCGGACCTTGCCGTGACTCAGCCATTGCCGAGTGTGTTTCATCACCAACTGGGACCGAGTGAACAACGCTTGTATTTGGCTCTCAAGGTCTGCTGGGACTGCAATCCCACGATTCCTCGCTAAAAACAACAAACGTTGCTTATTCACCATTTTCTTACTAAATTCTTCTAATCAATGGCATAAAAACAAAAGTTAACAGAACAGTCTGGAGAATGTGTATGTTGGTATTAGGAATTAAGGCCACATGTTGTAAGGCTGCTGCTTTTGGGGCTGTGTTCAGACGCCCCTTCCCCTCCCCTCCCGTCCTCCCGATTTTTTCTTAGGGGAGGGGGCGTCTGTACACAGGCTACTGCTTTTGGGCGGTTAACATTTGAGGAACAAACAGTCATAGAAATTTCAATCAGGCAAAACACACCTGTCCGAAGGTGAAAAGGAAAGAAGAGGGTGAAGAGGATGAGCTAATCCGGTGGAGCACCTGACTGCAGAGCAAGGTCGCGGGTTCGATTCCCGGGGGCCAGACCAATACTCAGGCACCGTGAGGGGCTTAAAACAACTGAGAAATAAAGGAACATCCTTTGCCTGCAAACGGCTAGACCTTCGCGCGGCTCGGATGACAATGCAAAATGGCGGTCACGTCTCCATAAGAAGAATAGTGTCCCCAATTAATACTTTCGTGCTACTGAAATACATTGTCTCCATAAGAAGAATAGTGTCCCCAATTAGTGCTTTCGTGCTACTGAAATACATTGTCCCTAAAAATTGCGGATTTTTTCTACTGCCATCAAGCGAAAGTCTCCTCTGCAGCAGTTACCCCCCTAAAGAAAACCGCACGTCGCACAACTAAGATTGACTAAGAGGTTCTTCGCCCTAAAGAAGCAAGATCTACTAACCCACATCGGATAGCGTCTTGATGCACGTTTCGACGTGGTATTTTTGTGACCCTGACATCCAAGAACACTGAGAGAGACGAAATGCTCCACGGAGTAGACGAACAAACACAGGTTGCCGCGACTAAAGAAGAACAAGAACAGAAATTTAACTTTATTAACATCAGTTCCTCATGTCTCTGATTAAATGATGATTACCTACTCCATAAATACAAAACACACAGTCGACTTTCCATATGCGATAGCCTCTTGTAAGGGACCACTTATTCAAAATACCAAACTTTTCCTAGACAAAGTCCTGTAGTTGGAACCTTTCGTAAATGATCAGCTCTTTTCTTTTAAATTTCCATCGTTTTTAACCCCTTGAAAGTGAATACTTGACACATGGTCTGGTCTCTTTGTTTGCTGTATGTGCTATGCGACTCAATGTGTGCGAAAAACTTCTGGAGGCCACATGCAACTGCATATATCATAACTTAGAAACTGCATGCAACCAATTCTCTTCCAAAAAGTAAATGTGCAAGGAACATTTCTCGGAAGAGACCTCTGTAGTTCGATTCTCTTAAGAGTCCGCCTCTCGTAAGCGAGCACTAAATCTTTGCATTTTGTCTGGTCGCTTTTTACGGGAGCTTCGACTGTATGTTTTATAACGTCGTTTGATCCCAGTGACAAGGTAGATCAACAACATTAATACAATTTATTGTGGTACCTTACTACAAAAATTAATTCCAAGAAACTGTGTAACCATTTAATTTATTATTACCTTAATGGTGGTGCTGGAATCAGAGAAGGGAGAGTTGAAGAAGAAAGTGAGTAAGTTCATGATGGTTTCTGTGGCGTATTTTTCCAGCATGGTGTCAGCGTGATATCGATCCAAAGTGTTGTTACAAACCTGAAAAATACCAGAGCAAGACATGTTTCGGCGTAAACGCTTGACATATAGTTCGAAAAGAATCGTATTGTATCTTTTATTCTAACTTAAATATGGACAAATATGACCTGGGTGCCACATTGCCAAAGACTTTTCATACGCGGTTACCGTTTTCGGTCGGTGAATTGACCTAAAACAGCAAAATCCTCTGAAGAAGCTGTAGCCCCTTTAAGAAAGAATTTCTCATCCCCAGTACGCAGCCTTCTAACGCTCAAGACCAGAAATGTTGCGAAGGAACTGGAACTGTATTTTGAAAGGTGATAATTCTTACCCTGGCCATGTCCACTAAGAAATCTTCAAACAAGGTCCAGATGTGATTGCTGGTGTAAATTTCCTTCATTTCCACTTCAGTGTCAACATAGCAGTGATTCAGAAAGTTGACGTAAGAATTTTTCACCTGGGCAGAGATTACAACAATAACTTAGTTTCCAGGGTGAAAGCAAGAAGGAATAAAAGACCCTTTTGGGTAGCTTGAGAGCAAGATAATAATGAATATGTCTCTCATCTTTAACATACCCCGCCTTGCCGAATGACCATTGTTTAATGAGCCATATTTAAACACGCTGTCCATAAGGCAAACTAATCGTTCCCCGGTCAAACATAAATTACGCGAAAATATAAATAGACCATTCTCTTCTGTTATGCATGTAATACCAAAGTCAGTTGTAAAAACTTGCAGTTTGGTCGTTTATATCATAGATCCTAAAAGAGCCCAGTTGGGGGTATAACCCACTTCCTCTTATCTGTTCGGAGAGTTACTCTGAGTGCTGATTCCATGTATCGGTTCAACAGTATCAACCGGCTCGCAGACATAAAATATCCATTTTTCCGTTACATTTGAATGACTATGTTTTCAGTTTCCGTGAGCTATCCACCCGAAAATTTCTCTTACCTCAGAAATACAATCAGGATGTGTAACAACTCGCACAATGTCGTCCAACGGAAGTAGACTGTGGCACTTGATTTCCGTGTACACATTTTTGCCCTCGGTACAACAGGCCAGCAGTTCTACTAAGTTGATATGATACAAGAGAGGTCCTGATTGGTCCTGTCTCTCTCTTTCAGACTGCATCATTTCCACAAGCGAGTTAAAAGACTGTGGGTCACTGTAAAATACCAGAACTTCTTCGCCCACATTAACTAACTATGGAGAGAACAAAAAAGAAGAAGTTAAATTCGGTGAGGTACAATTCTGATATTCTTTTATCGTAATTTGTTTGTATCAAGGAAGTGTCAAGATCAAGCTTGATCTTCTGCCCATCATCTTCTGCCCATCATCTCATATGTACTGTAGGAGATCTGTTTGACTGCTTTGCACGCGCGGAGATAACGGGTGGCGGAAGGATGGTGTAGTTGTTCGGAGCGCTCGCCTCCCACCAGCGTGGCACGGGTTGAATCCCGGAGTTGACGCCATATGTGGGCTGAGTTTGTTGTTGATTCTCTCATCTGCCCCAAGAGGTTTTTCGCCGTGTACTCAGAATTCCCCCTCCTTAAAAATCAACATTTCCAAATTCCAACTCGACCAGGAATCAGGCAGATAAGTGGAGGTGCTTCCTTTAAATCATTATTTATTTAGCTAACATTGGCGAAGTTATAAGTTTGCATATTCGGTGTCATCTCCGACTCGGATCTCGTCATTGGTTGAATTACAATAATTTCAGTTTGAAAAATTGCGCGTGTTCTTTAAACTTTAAGGGTTAAGTTTTGTGGCAATGATGAAACCAATGAAAAGAGTAAAGTAAAGTAAAAAGTTCTAGCAGTTTAGTGTAATTGAGTCTTTGGAAAAGACCAAAATAAAAATCCTTCATTAGTACCTTCTCATCGCCACCTTTCTTTTAACCATTTTTCAAAACGAAATTAGTGATCACGGAAGTTGTAACGTACCTCAGCCATCACCATGTCCTGTGTTTTTCTGATGGACTGTCCTTCAGCCTTCACCAACGTTTGTAAAACTTTCAGATATTCAACATGGCGACCTTGCGTCTCTATGCAGTGCACGATGTGTTGAACAACTTTCTCCGTGACATCGTAGCATAGAACTGAGTTCTCCATGAAAACGTATCTTAATGTGTGTGCTTCCTTCAGCTGGGATAAAGAACAAAATTACATAAAATATGAGAGGAAAACAAAAGAAGACAAGTTGTTTGGAGCAAGAGAGGTTTGCAGATTTCACAAATTTCAACTCTCCTCTTTCCCATGCCTCTTAGGAAATTTAAGCAACGACGACGGGGATGGCAGCGAGAACGGCAAAAAGAGCAACAGAATTAGATAAGCAAAACAACAACTTTGCACGTGCTTTTCACGCTTCTTTGTACACTTCTTTGCCGTCAGTTCACGACTACGACGTGGAAATGCCTAATTTTACATTTTCTGGAGAACTTGAAAACAAGGCAACGACTTCGTTTTTCTTTTTCTGATCTTCGATACAGTCTTTTAGAATTCAGCTCTGGAAAAGTTTGCCAGCGTTTGACGAATTGAACGAGATGGGATAAGCACCGTAAAGTTTGAAGCAGCGCGAATTCACTTTTTTAAAAAGTGACATTTTCACAGCCGTTCAGCGTTGCCGTCGTTGTTGCGTAAGCTCCCTATTGGCCAATTTAAGCTGCGCTTACAACTAGTCAGGTGCTATGTCAAATTGCATTATGGGGCTGTTTGGAGAGGCTATCGCTTCTGTCATTGGCTATTGCGCGCACGCGTAGAAAACTGGGTCGAAATCAGCTCCATAGAATTAAACCTTACCCATAGGGTAAACAACAGGGGCTCTGTCCTATAAACCCATCCGTTAGGAAACAAGAGATTAACGAACTTACCCCTGGGGTTAGAAACAAGTCCAGATGCTTGTGGAGTAAGGCTTGGTTTTGTGGATTGCTAAGACAGAAGTTCCGTAGGAACTCGTGAGCCTGGGACATAATCTGCTCCATCCTCAGATCCTCGTTCTAAAGAAAGATAGAGGGGCAAATAAGGTGCTTTAGCCTTTAAGCCCCAATGTCCACAGACAAATTCTCCAAACTGGTCTCTATACATTACCATAAAGAATAAGTAGAGCATTTGATAAAAGATCAAAGCAATTTATCTTTGGTGATCATTTTATTAACTCTCACAACCTTTTATCTTGACCGTGGAATAGAGATTGCTTTGAGAAAATTGATGTTTGTCACTCTTGGACTTACACATATTCTTTTTTCTTACTAGACGAAAATCAGCCACAGCTGACAAATTAAGAAATTTCCCAGACACTACAAAGAAGCTTCAAAGAATAGCTACAATCGGCAACAAAATTAGTTGAGATACTTTGCCTTTAAGGGCCTTTGTGACGTTTGATCAACTTCAAAAGGGGATAAGAAGCTTTCCCTTCCCCACCCCCTTTATGCAACCTTGTGCCGTTATACGAACTACCTGTAAGAAACAACGAACACCCCGAACGTAGAATGAAGGAGAGAGGGGAGGGTGCAGATTGTTTTGTTCTTCAAAGTACCTCATCTGGGAAAAAATATCCCAACAATTTTGTCGCCGATTGTAGGATAGGAAGAGTCAATTTTTAGTCAATTAAGACGAAATGGAGCATATTTGAAAAATACTACCTTTTCGTAGGGTATCTGTAGCAGTTCCAGCACCACCGTGTGAGCACCCATATTTCTCAATAATCTTTGCTCGTGTTTACGATTCTTTTTGCCGCTTGGTGCATGAGATACGCAAAGACTGCTCAGTCTCTCAAGGATCTGTTGACAAAGAAGCAGCGATATGGGTAAAGTGGAGATAAAGCCTCAGAAAGTATCACACAAATAGACCAGGTTTCACCTAGATACTGTTAAACTGTAGTCAGGGGAATCTCAGAAGAGTTGATAAAGCTCAGTATATGGCCTTTAGAGTTTCCCCGCACCTCTCTGGTTATCACGCAAAAACGCCACTCCGCTAGGATTCCCTCGGATCGAATCCTCGTGACATAACTAATATATGTCATGACATTAATTCACCGAGCTTAACATTTACCATCCTTCTGTTATTCTTTACCACTCTTTGGCTTGAAAATCAAAAGTGTTTAATTAACCTGAGAACTCAAGACGTATTTCTGTCTTTTGCTTCGCTAATCTTTGGCAGAGAGAGGTGACAGTTAAAACCACATCTCCGTGCTTTACGGTCATTTCGCCCAAGTTACGTAGCCCCCTATTTTAGAACGAGAATGTAATATCAAAGTTGAAGCTTGCTTGTTTTGGTTTATGGCTTAAAGAACGAGGAATATTACATTTGAAGGCAAAAGCGCGCTTGTTTTGCTTTATACCCTATAGAACGAGGGATATTATACTTAAATTGCGCTTGTTTTGCTTTATGGCCTATAGAACGAGGAATATTATATTTGAAGCGCACTAAATGACTCGAAAGGGGGGCTTAGTAACCGGGGAAGGATGACTTGGGGGCGAAATGACCGGTAACCATCTCCGTTCATACTTCCTACCGCTTCTGTTTTCTTGTAATTTTTCAGTGACATCGTGTCCGAGTGTTCAAAATCTAATTCTAATGAGCCATCGCTGACAATCCTCTGGCGTTCAGGCTAAAAAATCAAAATCAAACAAAGGGAAGATAAATGAGACACTTATTAGATTTTTGCATAGATTGTTGAGGCAGGCATAAACAAGATAACATGTACAAAGCAACACGGCAAACTAGAATGCATATTATAGTAATATACCACATAAATAAATAGGTGATAATGGCGGTGTGATGATGGTGGAGAGTGCGTGGAAAACCAAATTATAATCCACTAACATATAGATATAACAGCATGTGGCAGGAGAGGGTTTGGTGCCGCACTACATTCCAGTGCTTACTTATTTAGCAACAGAACGGGAACGTAATTTGACAACAGGAAAGCGCGCGAAAAGGACTAAAACTCGACTTTCGGTGCTCAATTTACCGCTCTGCCATTGGTCAAGCCAGTTGTTTGATTTGCGCGCGCCGTCGTCAACTGACTTTCCCGTTCTCTTGCCATTCCGCTACGGTCCGAATACCTGTTCACACTGCACCAAAGTGTAGCACAGAACCTGTCCGGTATGTGACGCTGCTCTTTCGAGATCGGCGCGGAGCGGCGCAGCGTCGCAGCGTTTCAGAAATCGCGCTGATATCGCCGTTCTTATTTGTAAACAGAAGCCCTATATCCGGGATGGTTTCAATGCCGGCGAAAGAGCTATCCGGTACAGCGTGAACATGGCCCAGGACTCATAACTGACCTTAGTGCTTGGTCCGCCTTCACTGTCGCTGCTGTGCGGATCCTGGGAAGCATTCCCGGGAACGCTTTCCTGTTCCAAGCTGTCTTTCCGGGGCGTAGATTCAGGTTCCTTGCTGCTCCCTCCATCCTTTCGTAGTCCTACTAGACCGGGAGTTATCTTTTTAACCCCTCTCTCAGAAGGAAGGTCCTTCTTGCTCTTGTAAACCCACAGCTCAGATTTTTCCACCAGAAGCCGTAGTTCATCCAAGTCTGATTTGATCTGTTTATAGTTTTCCACGTCACTATTGGATACTAGTAGCTGAACCTATCAGGAGAAGAGAAAATGGTTGAGGCATCTACGTCACAAACAGGAAATCACGTGCTGAAAGGTAAAGCCGCTTGAATAAATTATCGCGGGCTTTCGTTTTGTAAACTGACTGATGGTACGCGGTTTTTGCGCAGTTTTCAGCCAAAGATGTCTAGTCCGGCGAACAATTTTGGGCCTGTTGAAAAAAAAAGGTTTTAAATAAAAATAAACATTTTCGTCCCAGTAGCACTTTCACGTTTAATAGCGCCGTTATCGTGAACCAGGAAAGGCGGTAATTTGACCTGTTAATCAAGTTTTTCCTGACCTTTTTGTCAAGTAACACTATGTACCAAGTTTTACTTACTTGTTCATCGAGTTCTACTAACTGCTAGTCAAGTTCTACAAAACAGTCTGTCCGTCAAGTTTTATAGCTTTTTACTGACTTGCTTATGTCCCTCATCAATTGTGTAACAAGTTCATCTGTGATTTCGACGTTCCGAAAACCTTCTTATCAAATTTTACTTCACTAAACAGCTATTAATGTGGCAAAATTTATTTTAGGCAAGGTTAAACTTTAGCCAATGCGGCCAGGGGCCTTACTCTGTCAAGCACGTGTTCTGCGGGGCACTTCTTTAGATTTCAGGGCTTTTCATACATTGCCATAGTTTTTCTTTCTTCTCGGATCCATTTTTCTTTCTTCTCGAATTTTTGTGGAATCCTTTTTACGTTTTGCTAACTTATTCATCACGTTCTAATGGCACTGGATGATCACGAGCATCAACTAGCTTTCTCAATCCTATAGCGCATGTTTTGAGCCCATGCTTTTCTAGTTGTTGTATTCATATACTCACTAACCTGTTTAAAGGCTTGTAGCACCTCTTGTCTCTGACTAAAGTGTCTAAAAAGGAGCTGTAGTGCGCCAGTGACAAGCGGGGGATAATCATGCATGCACAAGTAAAGCAGCACACGCAGAAACGTACGCCCTCCCTGACCATCAAGATCAAGATCTATCTCCTCAAGGCCCCTAGAAGAAAATGGAACCCGAGTAAACATGAAAATTTTGAAAGGAGTATAACGTTAAGTCAGCCTCCTCCTCAGGCGCTTCGTTTTTCGCAAGGTAGATGCGAACGACTGGTGATGAGCCGCAAGGGACCATGAGAAGGGTACAGACGGCAGGCGAAGCCCGTGGTCTCCTTCCCGCCTTCCTTTGTGCGCCCATTTTCATCTACAGAGAGACGTCTGGGTGCGAGGCAGATGTTAAGTTATGTTACGTTATATCTTATGTCTTTAAAGTTTAAACCTGTCCAGCGATACTTTTCCTCAAAACGCTGTTACATAATATAACTTTTAAGGCTTGGAATCGTAAAAGTGTAACCATAAATCGAACCCACTTACCTCCTACGAAGGAACATTATTAATTGAGCTACGTCGTACTTTATCGCTTCACCACTAGCCAATACACGAACACATTTCCACCCCTAATTTTGTGGAGCCCGGGGAAATTTGTCCTAGAGAAACTGTTGTTCAGGACTAATGTCGAAACTGTGGATTGGATTTTAGGTAAGGGAAAAAAGAACAAAAGGAAGGTCTTACATGGAACCTCCGAAAATTGCCTCTGCTTGAGCACTTATGTTTTCCAAGTCGATCCCTATACAGTAAAGTAAGAATCAGTAAGTTTACCCTGGGTGCCAGAGGCTTTTCATGCGCGAGTTCCGGTTTCGGTCAAGTCTTCGGCTTCGTCGCTCGTGTCTTCGGCCTTCGGCCGAACATGTGTCGGCCGCAGGCCGAAAGGAAGCTCCCCGTCGCAAGCGAGAAAACACCTCTGGTACCCAGAGTACAGTAAGTTATGTAAGGAAAAATAATAGCTGTTTCTCTTAGTTACTTAAACGATTCTTTAAAATGATTTTAAGTGTATAGATGTTGAAGGTAAAATCCCTTCTCGGGTTAAACCAGAATTTCATTTGTCTCCTGTGAACGATTAGAGCCACGAAAAAAAAGACATTCTGAATTAAACTGGGCTCAATACTGGTTTAACTACAGCATAGGCAAAACTACGACAGCTTTTACAAAAAAACTCAATTTTTTTTACTAACTTTATAAATTTAGGAGGCCTTTGTTTTGCTTTTCATTTATAATTCCATAAATTAGTATTATTTAAGGCACTTAACATTTATTTAGATATCACTATCCGCCACAATTTCAATGTGTTTAGGTTGCTGGAGAGGTACTTTACAAAGAGAAATTAAGACTTTAAACATTTATCAGGATTTAATGAACACAAGAAAGAGCTGAAGTTTAGCACGTACAGTTAGGAGAACCCAGATAATAGGGAACGCCATCTTTATCAATTTTACAGCGCTGTTTCAGTTTAGTTCCTGAAATAAAATGTACAAATTAGACAGTGTTTATGATAATTTAAAAAAGAAATAAGATGAACGGGAAAGAAGTGAAGTGATTGTTTTCTTTTCAATTGTTAGTGTTAATTTTATGCCCATTTACAACCCTCTCATTTACGTTGTCAAGCAAGGGGTGAGTAAGGAACACTGACGAAAATGGAATAATATTTTCAAGGTTAAAGGGGCTGTATTATGGTATTTTTAAGGTATTTGCTGTCTTTTTAAAATGCTAAAAGTTGCGTCAATCATGACTTAAGTTCCAAAAATAACGGTAAATTTTTGCTATTTACTACCACATTGAGGCATTAAAACCGTGTTTCCTGTCGTCTAGCACCTTGACGAAATTTTTTTGACACCTTCGTTACTTTACAGGAGCATTTTGTATATGGGTAAAGGTTTTTAGTAACGACTTAAGCACAGAATTGACCTAAAACAGCACGAATATCCTAGTGACAGAGCTCCTTTAATTCAAAGGTGACAAAGGCTATGAACCGGGCTAAGATGAGCAATACCAGCAGAGCCTGGGATCTAGACAAATAGGGTAAGATGGAAATTAACTTGCTTGCTCACGAAATAAGAAAAAGCACTGGCCAAGAAAACTTTGCGTCCCCGACGCGAATCCAGCCAATTTCCTCTTGTGGTCATGTATCTTTTGTACCAGGAGCTTATTAGTATAAACAAAATAGTAGCAATACCATGTTCCCCATTCATTTCCATTCCAGCGTTGCTCTCGTCAAAATCCCTCTTGAAGATCGTCAGGAGACTGGAAATGCGATAATCAAGTCTCACGTTCATAATGAATTCCAGGATTTCTATGATCTTCGCCTTTGTTTCCATGACAACGTGGTCAACTTCCGTCTCCTGCTTGGGACTTCCCTCGGGTTGCTGTGAGAGCCCCCAGGGATCCTGACTCCCCCCTAATGCCATACGTGTCATGATCGCACCGAGATTGTGAATACTTCTCATCACATTGATCTTCTCTCCTCCATTTACAACTGAAAGTATGATTGATCAAATCAACGTCTAACGATATCTAACCCTCTTCTACATCAGATCGATCAAGTAAAAAATTAATTTAGTACGCTCAAGAAAAGGGCTCGAAACTCTTAGGGCAGATTGTACGCAAACCACCTTGTAATGAATGAGCGAAGGGTTCTTCACACGGGATGTTAACATACTGTATAATCAAAAGCACGATACCTCCATGACCTTATACTAATAGCAATTAAGAGAATATTGTTCTTGGCTAGGATTTACGGCTTTACGGAGCGCAGTCTATCTTATAAACGAAAAGACGAAGGGACAACAATACCGCCTGACAAGGGGAGCTATGTAAAGAAAGCATAATATTACTAGTCAATTTTTAGGTCCACTTTTTGTGGTCACGCTCAAGGCCTGCTGTTTAGTGGACCAGGCATTAGCAATCGCGTAGTCCTATAATGAAATTCTGATAACTAAGAAAGTCAGTTTTAGCCATACGAGAAGAAACAGGTAAATGAAATACTGAAATGACAAAACGGATGAATGTGTGTCGTCTCACTTTGTTTTCCAGTCGTCCTTACTCCTCCGTGAGCTCGTTGCTCGCAGTCAACTATTGACAACACCGTTTGTGTCAGCCGTAAAAGTTCACTGAAGCCATAAAAACCAAAGTAGATGAGATTTCTGGCGATCTGTACAACCTAAAAACAGAAATTAAGGCAAAGGTTACATTGTACTCCCCTCATAGTAAACTACAGGAACCAAAGTATCGTGCGTTACCTCAAAAGTGAGTTTATTCTGTTCTTTATCACTGAAAGACCAAATGTTGCTGCTGATGTTTTGCAAGTAGTTCTCCACAAATGAGATCACTCCTGAAAATCTTGTTCTGATCTCTTCTCTTTCCTCTCCGACTGACAAGTGTTGATCGTACCTGTGAACAGTTAACAGGCAACTTCGGGATTGAATATCCGTAGTTTCAAGTAAAATTACAAGTTGTCGTTTTATTTGTGAAGTTTCAAGGTACGTTTGGTAAACTCAACTTTTATTTGAAAATCACAGTTTATGCTAGAAATGTCAGAGAGAAAGGAATTACATAAGCGACGGCGTCTAAAACGGCGCATTACAACGGACAAGTAGCTGAATGCAGTAAGAAAAAGTCCGGGAAAATATACCTCTAAACAAAGGCAATGTTTTTAAGCTTTCCGTTACCAAAGCATAAAAAACACTACGCGGGGACTTGAAAATATGGGAGTGCTGTTAACACTTGAAAAACACATGTACATAAACTCTTTAATAGGGGTCCGATTAAAAAATGTTTGAACTTTTTTACGTGTCTGGTTAGTTGAGTGACCACATAAGGTATTAACCACTCTTCTAGACACCTACGCGCGAAATAGCTGAAGAACAGGTTTCAGGTCTGAGTTGCTATATACCTACATTTCAATACTCATCTCTGTGGGTATCTCTGACCATAGTCTGGCGTATTTAACAGGAGTTACTGGTTCTTGTGGATCACGATCAATATGCATGTGAAGCATCAGACGACAGAATGCTGCTCGTAGGTCACATGACAACTCCTTGTCGGCCATACACCTGCATAAACCAAGAATAACATATAATTATGTGAATGTTAAACCGCTGCACACTTCACACTCTGCATTTTTCACACGTCTTCCGCACTCCGAATCTTTCATACTCCGCACTCCTCATTTTCCACACTACGTACTCTTCGTTTTCTACACTTCGCATTGCGCGTTTTCCGGGCGCTCTTTCGAGTAGATACGGTACTGTACGGAATTCAATCCCTTGACCTCTGCGACACTGGTGCAGCGCTCTACCAATTGAGCTAACAAGCCAACAGGACCTCGCTAATTTAATAAAGATGACTGCACAACCTCACTGTAAACAAACCTTTTTTACGTAAATACTACTTGTTAGTTGTACAAACCTGAGTATAAGATCAACGTCAAGCTGTTTACTGATGCTGTTGATAGCAAGGTACTGTCTGTCCAGGCACATCCGTGAAAACAGGTTAAGCTGGTATCTGAAACGGACATCAAAATACAACTGTAATTATTCAATGCTTAGACTGTAAGGGTCTCCACTATGTAAATCTAGAACAATGAAGAATCACATTTACGGGGCGCGGAAAAGTGAGATTCAAGAGGGAAAATTCTGAAATTTGAAAATGCGCGAATAGAAACTGCCCCAAATAATTCTTATGGATGAACATGTCAACCACGTAAGGTCCCTGGGACCTTACAAAAGGGACCTTAAGATCCGACGACGGCGACGGCGACGGCAACGGGAACTCCACAAAAGCAATAGGTTTAATAACCAAAACAACAATTTTGCACGTGCATCACGCTTTTTTGTACATTTCTTTGCCGTCACTGCACGACTACGACGTGGAAATGCCTAATTTCACGTTGTACAGAGGAAGTACACAAGCGAAGACGAAATTTCCTTTCTCTTTCTGCGCTTGGCCATGGTTCTTAGGAATTCAACTTTTGGATGGTTCGCCTACAACTGAAAAAGTTAGTGACTTGGAGTAATCGCGATGAAGATTGAAAGAACACGAATTCACTTTTTCAGCGACGTTTTGTCTGCCGTCGCCGTCCTCGGATCTTAAGGTCCCTAAAACCACGACGACGACGACGACGACAACGGGAACGTCAAAAGAACAATTGGCTTAATGAGCAAAACAACAACTATCTCTGCATGTGCATCACGCTTTTTTTGTACATTTCTTTGCCTTCAGTGCACAACTACGACGTGAAATGACCAAATTTTAAGTTTACTTGGGAACGGGAACGGTAAGGCGATAAATTCTACTATCTCTGTCCGAAATTGAGCGCGTTCTTCTCTCTTCAGCTCCTGCCAAAATCCCCTTCTTTTAAGTAACAGGGCGAGTTGGGATAATCGCGGAAAAGTTTAAAATGATGCGAAGTCTGTTTTTCAGCGATGTTTCCATGGACGTCGCCATTGTCGGATCGTAAGGTCCCTAATGACGACGGCTACCACATTTTCCCGCCAAAATGACGTTGGTTCGCGCACGCGCACTACTTAGTATTGGGAAAATTCCGTTCTCGCAGTCGTCCTTGTCTTAGAATCTAAAGCTCTCTAGTATCTCTACCGGGAACAAAATCTGACTCATCTACTGATTCCAATTTAATTTCGATAAGAGCTATGTCACGGTCATGTTGTCAGAAAAGAAATCTACCTGTAATAGTCCAGAATCTTGATGTCATCCTTGACTCCAAGTTTAGCTCCCTTGGCCAGATCTTTCTGCGACTTTAACTTCTCTCCGCCATCCCAGGCTAGGAATACTTCTCCTTCAATTATTCTGCAACAGAAAAAGGCAAACCGTAAGTATACGTCATGACTTAAAAACACCTTATGTTGTAACCAGAAGACAGTGCAAGTTAGAAAAGTACAACATAGCTGGATTGCTAAGTGAATGCATACTGAGTTCCGAAAACGAAAAAGCAGCCAGTTGTGGTGATCATTTTTATTTATAATTGATATTATTGTAAGTAGAAACTTGATGTTGGTCACAATTAGATGAAAACCAGGAGAATTCTCGTGAGAATGTCCCATTCAAAGCTGGGCTTTGCCCTGTAATGTTCTTACCTTTAAAAGGTAGAGTTATGTGATTAGGGGGCAGTAAACGTCACTGTTCGTAAGTTTTCAACAAACCTGGTCTCGATTAGCAAGTCTGAATTGCTGGAGTACAACACTGTCTTACATATCAGCTCCTGTGTAGCAGGGATGGCTGTGTTATTGGACACGCACAAATCAGACAGGTAGTCAAGAAACCTAAGAGCAAAATGCAATAAGAAAATCAATCCATGCTTAATAAATGTGGAGCTCTAGCATGCATACCAATTTTCCACTTTAGAAGCGAGAAGGGAACTGGAACCGAAATCTATCCCGCAATTGATTCTGGGATCGTTACTTGGGACGCGTCGGTCAGCTATTGGTCAATTTTTTTTCCCAGACCCAGGAAACAGTCCCAGAAGTCTTTGCAAAAGTTAACTCGTCCCAGTTTCCTTCTCGTGGGTTTGTGTCTCACGAGCAAATCATCCGACAAGTTCGATTTCAGAACTAGGGGAGACTAAACTAGAGCCCATTCTTACCTTATTGGTACTGGTAAATTACAGACCCGCGAAAATAGATCCTCGCGAAATTAAAAGCACGCGACATTTGATACCCATATAGAAAATTCAACTAACAACTGACATAAGTTAGCAAAGATATTTATTGACAAACCCAAATTGCTTTCTGGTTTTAAGCTCCATTTTGTATATTCCGTTGTGAAATGACGTGAGTTTGCAAAGATTTCACACATTGCTTGTTCCAGTTTATCTCATTTTCTTAAAAATTCAGACTTTTTTAAAAAAGAAAATGAAGGTGGGAACACTTTAATCGCGAAATTTAGTGCCCTTTTTTCATGTTTACTTGTTAAAATCGCGAAAATAAAACCCCGCGAAATACTTTCTCGCCAAAAGTGCCAATAAGGTACTGTCTACACCAAAAATGTAGAAGAGAAGACGTTTACAAATCATGAAAAAGAACTATTGCTCTTACCTGCATTCCTTCTTTTTGCGAACTAAATTTACAAATGTCTCAATCTCTGTGCGAGTGATGTGTTTCTCTAACAACTTTCTGTTATTATGAACCAGATCAGTGATGGTATCTTCAGCGAGAATGTCGTAGCCTATTTGAGCCTGCATGAAGCCAAACTGTTTTGCAATGTACTCCTGTGAAAACAAATCATTGTTAACAAGTTGAAGGCAGGAACGTGCATTAACCGAGAACTCAAAATATTTGATCATGTTAGGAGAGAACCTTGGTTATCCGTAATTGACTCTAACCTTCCAAGAAGAATGTTAAGAAGGTATACGTGGGAGGCGAGTATAAATGAGCACTTCGGCACAACAAACGCGATGCATCTCACCGGGGATATATGTGTGACACAAACTTGAAATTCTTTTTGGTAACAGTAACTCTTAGTATCGTTAGCTTTTCAATGAGACGCTATTTGCTTAGGTCCAAATATAAACAAACAGTTTACTTTTCACTGGAGGAATTTTCATAGCATCCTACACAAGAAACGTTCAATAAATAATGGTCACGAAACAGAAATATCATTACTCCAGTTTCTCTCCGTTGAGGATGCGATGTTTGAATTGCGATTGAAGACAAGGCAAGACGCAAAATGGAACTGGCCTGTTAACCTCGTAGTTTGGAGGTTATTGGATGGCATAGTCAAAAGGTATTCCGAGTAGTTGTAGGCCTGGCTGACTTTCATTTCCACATATCCTGAAAATTGCACGCATGACTTTGAGCTCTTAAGCTTTTTAGCTCCCCCCAACAACGCATTATTCATTACAAGCGGTAGAGTGACCAAACCAAAAATTTGTAAGCCCGGGTATAAAAGTCTATGGGCTCGCTACGCCCCTGGTATTTTACACTAAACAGTTTTGGATTTTACCTGGTTTTTCCGATACGTCTGCTGTGAGTGCCGTAAGACTCTGTAACACAATCTGAAGATGTGTCTGAGTGGGGCGTGTCTGGGGTCTGACAGCTCCTCTATCCTCATTATAGGACCTGATCCCTTATCAGTGAAAGGTGCTTTCAAAAGATGGAACACCTGGACGCGCAAGAAGGATGAAGAAGACGAGACATATTAGAGCGCTTTACGTTTGAGGACGAGGACGAGCACGAGTACAAGATTTAACTTAACGATTATTTTTACGCGTGTTCTAAAAAAGACACCCCGGAAACGTTCATTTTACTTTTTTTGCCAAAAAAGTTAGTCCGGTTATTTATACTGAAGGAGATTGAACCCAGACTCCTCCGATAGCAAAATGATAGAAAGTCTTACATTTGATAACTTGTTCCCGCCACTACGACATTCTCGCTAAAACTCGTAGTAGAATGACGAAGGCTATCACGTTTTCCAGCCAAAATGACGTTGGTTCACGCGTGAGCAATACTCAGTATTGAGAAAATCTTGTACTCGTAGTCATACTCGTCTGAGAATCCAAAGCTCTCTACTAAGAGCCTAAGAAAACAGCGGACATTTTGCGACTTCATCACTGGTTTCCCGGTGAAATGACGGCTGAGAAACGAGTACAGAAATTCCATACGGGCTCAAAATGGGTCCGATTTAAAGTTTGACTTTGACATACCCGATCGAAAATGCCTAAAAGACAAAATGTGCGGATTTATCTGGGGACAAGGTATTTAAGAGATAAAATTTTAGCCGAAAGTTTGTTAAAAAATGTATTTGCGATTAGAGTATACGAAAATAGAGTGAATAAAAAAGTAACCTCTTTCAAAATATACTGTTCCCTCATCAGTTTTTGCCGATCTCTGTTGGGATTTTGTACAGAGATATTCAGGACATCTTCACGTCCTGTGTCATGCTCAGTCACAAAGTAGACGAGGTCTGTCAACAGCTGTGTTGCAAACCTGAAACACAAATCAACGGTACCCTCGATTAGCCGCAGTGAATGACGTACTAGGCTTTGAACCCTGATACAATAAGCAGATCAAAGAAATATGGAACTTCACCAATCTTAAAATTTTTACTATTAATTTCTCAAAGCTATTAAACCTATAGCAGTACACTGTAGTACTACTGAGGCCAGAAATGGCACCTTCTTTAAGGTTACATTACCAGCTGCGAATCGGGAAGTAAACCTGCATCCCTCCTTTCCGATGAAGACTGCACATAAGACAACTTCGGAAATTGAGCCTAACTGTGTTTAAGCCTCAGATTTGCCAATCGTTCAATACAAAAAATAAAAAAATTAAACCACTCAAGAGAAGAATGAAGAATATCTGTGTTAAAAGAATGGGGTAGACAGGTTTCTAGGAACTGTGCATACCAGCAGGAGAAATGAAGAAGAAAATGCCAAGAGTGTGGGAAAGTGTAGACTGCGTGCAGTCTCTCTTTTCTTCAGATTTAGTAAGGGGAGTGCACGCGAGCGCGAACGTTGAGCGTCGAAGCCGCGAGACGCGAGAAACGAGGGCGGCAGCCCAAGAAGAAAAAAGAGCCTCTCCCGTCTCGCGCCTTCAGTCACGCGCGTGGTCATTTGCGTGTCTCGGGCGTTTTGCTCGACGGACCAAGAAAAAAGAGAGACTGCTCGTAGTCTAGGGAAAGTGGTTCATTTAACTGGAATTTAACCCAGTTTCCAGTTAGGTAGGGTGGGAAAAAAAGTACAGATACTCGCTGGAGCAACAAAATTTTCGTACCGTCTTTCATGCTGAGTGTAGCTTCCAGTTTCCATCTTGTTGGCGAAGGAAGCCAATACTTTACTGGCATCGTTAGCAAAATCCAAATCTCTGACTTCTGCTGGAGGAACAGGCACAATAGCAAAGGCTTCTTTGTCTTCTTTGATACTCGCTGTACCAATCTGAAAACATATTGATGGTAAAGGAGGGCTTGAAAGAGGTTGTCTTTATAGATAAAAAAAGGGGAAAGGTAACAAGTCCTTATTTTGTGTCGGTAGCTCAAAATAGTCACCTGCCTTGCAAGCCTGAGGCCAAACAAACCTCAGGCATACATTAAGTCAAGAATATTAAAAGGGGAAGAGAAGGGGGTTTAAAAGAGAGGAGGGCTTATATTTAATAACTGTCTTCCCTTGAGAAGGGAGGGGAGGGGGGTTACTAGAGAGGGGCGCTTAATAACTGTCTTCCCCTTCATAAAAGGGGTTATTACAGAGTGGGGCTTAATTGAGGATTTACGGTATCTAAGGCAGTCTTCAGCTTCAAAATGATATTCCATCAAGAGAAGAGCTAAACCGTCAGGATACTGTACATACCTTTAGCATGACAGGTCGTTCTTCAGTCTTGTCAATAGGAATTGAAGTGGAGTGAACCCATGTATTTGTACAAAGATGTCTGAGGCGAACATAGGAGGATCTGCAATGACACAGAAAATGATGGGGATGAGTAAAAACTAAGACAGAGATTTCATACCAGTTTCAAGCATGCAGACATACATTTTGCAATGCTGCCCAAAAGACCTTTCAACTTATAACTTTCCTAAAACATTAAAAGAATACTTGTTGGCCGAACAATTAACTTACTGAAATTATTTTATTTTAATCATATCGTCATGTACTATGATGACTGTTTTCTCTTCTTTTTTGGCCATCTATGTGCTTTCTTCTTTTTTTTTATGGTGTGCGTATGTCTTAAGATGTTTTGTATGTCTAGTTATTGCGATGTCCTGTACATTCGACACTACTTTCAAAGAAATAGTTGCTAGCTCGAAAACCTTACAGTTATCTAGCCGCTAGGCATTTCCTTCTATGTAATAATATTTAGTTTGAATTGTAATTGAATATTCTACATGTTAAGTTACTAATTATTCAATAAGTTTGACAAACCCTGTAATGGAAATGTGAATAAAGTGTTGTTGTCCAAATCTGAAATATTGTTACATGGTACGCCAAGCTCTTATAAGCCTAGCAAATTGATGGTTACGGGGCTTGAAACAACGGGCAGTCAACGTCCAGTAAAAATAGGCTTTATCTTTCAAATTCATGGATGAGCAGATGTTTGGTTTGGTCATTAATACTCTTCTCATGGATATGTAATTCCGAACTTCAGATCTTAAAATTATAGAGATAAGATGTAATTGACCTTTGTCCGGCCACAAATGGGTTGTATCTGAGCAAAAATAGGTTTGACCAGACAACTTGACCAGAGCCATCCTAGAAATTATTTGCAGCCCTGGATTGTGTACCATAATAAACACTTAAAGTTATGCCCCCTGATTTATTTTTATAAAAAATAAACAACAACAACAATAATGATAACAATAATAATAATAATAATAATAATAATAGCTGTAATAATAATAATTGATTACCTTGGTACTACAGAGTCTGGTCTTGTCAGTGTGGTTGGATCAAGCTCAAAGATGGAGGCCACATCATTCCCATGAGGAACAGAAACAAGATGATACACAGCACCATTCCCTTTGAGTTTCTGTCTAGTCGTGTCTTTGGTGGGGTCATCATCAGCCTGCAGAGATCAAAATTAAAATCAGATAAATTGCCTTTACTGTGTGTGCTTGTAATAACGATAAGAAGGTAAAAAGTCATGTAACACTGGCAAGCAACGTTTTGGATATTTCAAATCTGTTTAATCCTTGAAGCCCTAATAAAAAAATACAAATTCTCCTTTCTTGGCCCAGAGAATAGAAATATTGGTGGAAATTAATTGCCAAAATATCATGAGAATTAATTCTGGGTGATTACATCCTTAATTCTCATTACCTCACTGCTGGAAATTTGGAAATAATCAAATCAAGAAATATGGAATGTATAAGTATTATTGTAGTCTGTGAGTAAGCTCTCTGGGGCGCTTTGGTGGCGGAGCAGGAAAAGGAAGGAGAGCTTGCAACTATGTCTCTGGAATTTGAAAATCTTCATGGAAAAAGTCGATGCCAAATGCTGAGTGGATGACATCAGTAATGATGTCATTACCCTTGGCATGTGTTTTTCAATGTTTGTTTAAATTCGTGCTTGTTTCCACTTCATGCTGATTGGCAGAAATCTGACAGCTCAGTCAACAGGGAGCCACAGGGAAAATGGAGGTGGAATTCAAATTCCAGAGATATAGTTGCAAGCTCTCCTTCCTTTTCCCGCCCGGGGGCCAGAGTGCCCGGGAGAGCTTGCTCGCAGGCTAGTATTATTGGCTTTTAAATTACTTTACAAAGTGGAGTTAGGACTTTTTTTTTAACATGATTTTAGGCACTCTTTGGAATTGAAAATGCAAATACAGTCGACTCGCGGTAACTCGAACCCTCTATAACTCGAACCTCCCACTAACTCGAAGCAATTTTCATTTCCCATCTGAACATTTTCTATATAATTTTATCCTCGATAACTCGAACTATTTTCTGTTTCGCTTGAAGGTTCGAATTATCGGGAGTCGACTGTGTAAATCTTGACCACACTTTTCAACAACAATGATGCCCGTCTTCAAATGAAATCTCTATGGATATAGGTATCTCAATCCTGATGAATTATGAGTAGTGATTAACAACATTCCATCATTAAAGGGTAAAGATCTACTATAGTGACAGTAAATAACTTGAACTTGACGTCACCTCTGCTGCTAAGTAATCTCCTGTGGCAAGATGTTTGAATCTAAATAAGCCATTCCAGTGTCCAGCTCCACCACGGCAAGGGTCATGTTGAACAACCTGCCAAAAGATCAACATTTCTTGTTGAAAAATAATGCTACTTCATGCTGTTATTAATTTAGTAAGAGGGGAAATACCACCCAGATGAAAAGTAGTGAGATGTACACATCATCAAACAAGGTAAATTGCAAGAGACCAAGAAAAGTTAGCCATGAGCTCTCCCTCCACTTAGAGGTCTTGATAAAGCACTAACAACCTGATCATAAGAAAAAATTGTTGAAAAAATTGTTTAATAATAGGCTCCCAGAGCTCAAAATAACAGCCAGTGAACTGAACGGACAATATGCGGCCAGAATGGTGACTTGATTGGCCAAACAATTCACACACAGGCCATCATGTTTATGGGTGACATACACTCTCATCCTTTAACAAACAGCCAAATCCACATCTGTAAATCTTGGATTTTGCCTTACAATCATGTTCACAAATGGAAAATGATACGAGGTTTAGTTAACTTTTCCCCCTATATTTTCACAGTTTAGATATAAGACTTGACAAAGCACAAAATTCTTTGGCCCGTCATTGTGTCCAGCCACATCCAAAAATTATTTTGAGCCCTGGGCTTCTCTTATTGTGGATTCAGAACTTGAGCAGAAATGCCGATAAAAAATCATCCGTTAAAGGTAAAAATAAGATTTAGACAGTTTTCATTACCTCTACTTCCCACAATGCCTTGGAGCTTGTTGCAGAAGTGGCTGTCTGTCGTGCGGTTGTTCTCAAGAAAACATACGACTTTTTCTTGTAGTCATCGCAAGTCAGAAACTTCTCCTGCTCCGCATGAAACAGCCTTACAACATCACCCTGAATTAAGGTAAAAAATTCCCACAACCAGTTACCTTTTGATAAGCATTTACCATTTCACTCTCCCTAACCAAAAATATTTTTCTGTAATTTGGATGTGACTACAGTCGACTCTCTCTTTACGAACACCTCTATAACACAGACACCTTAGTAAAAATGGACACCTATGGTTGGTCCCTGCCTTAGTTACTCCCTTTATTTGACTCTCTAAAAGATGGACATCACTCTTAAAGGGACAGTTACTACCTGCTCCAAAGGTGTCCGTCTTAGAGGAAGTAGCTGACTATAGGAGGAAACAGACAGTATAGGAAAGGAGCAGGGGGTATGAGAAATTCTTGTACAACATATATAAAAAAAATTCACTTACATAGCAATTTTTTTTTAGGAATTAACTGTCAAAAGCACTCACCCCTTTCAAGACTTCTTCACTGTTGTCCTCATATGCAAGGAAGAGAGAGATTTTCCAACTGGTGTTACAGTTGACAGCATTGACCTTTCAAGGAAAAATTAAATAAATTACAGAAAAATAGAATTAACTCCAGCATTGACAGTTGAACATTTGTTCATTATTATTCATCAAAGAAAATCATGAAAGAATTTGAAAAAATTGCATTCATTGATACTTGTAAAATTAATTAAATTCATTATTCATCAATAATTGAAAGTTATGACCATTCAAACCCATTAGGTAGTATTTTGAGACACACATACATATACTCTGTAATGCCTGATTCATATCAAATGGTTTGATGAAATTATCAAACAACTTAGAATTAATTATAATAACTTTGATACAATCTCTGGCTCAGCTATCAAGTATTCATTCATTTTAATGTAGATCTGATTGTTTTATTTCACAAGTACGATAATTTATATTTGTGTCTGATATGTACGGGCATAAACAGTCAGCCCAACATTGTCAACAACCATAGAGATCTTCCCAACCATATTTTAGCTAATATTAATCAAGTTAAAGTAACAAATCAATATAATCTGAAGAAACTTTAATCAGAGTGCAAGCATGCAAAATAATGTGTCAAACCTCTTTGCAGCCTGGGTTGTCAATAAGCTCTTGGTTACTCGCATGCAGAGGCTGTCCTGCATTCACTGGATTTAGGATAACTTTGTCACCAATAACAACCTGTAAAAAGTCAAGTCGAAAATATGTGATGAAAACAAAACTACAATCAAATTTGGATCCTTAACACCAAAACACAAGAAAATTAGATTCAAGTGTCTGAATTATAGTGATGCCTGTGATGTGGGGATAGACTGGGTGGAGATTGGTTTCTCTGATGCAATGGACCAATATAAACCTTTGGGAAAGAAATGTGACTGATATTTAATAGAAAGATAAAGCAATAATAATCATTTCACAATCACAGCAAGTCTTTTTAGAATGTTGCAAATGGCAGATTTCAGAAGTAATACATCACTACAAGTATTTTCATGTGACCAAACATTTTGTGACAAAGTTTCAGTGCAAATTAATATTAACATGATATTACAGTCATGAATCTTCTGTTACGAAATAAATGACTCTCACAACTAATAATATTAGATTAACTAAAGGATCACTGACCGTATCTCCTGATGACCTAAGCTTGTAGAATGGAACAACATAAAACCAAGATCCCTAAGAGACAAAAAAGTATCAAAATAAATTACACTTAAAAATAAACAACAATCTTTTCTTTAACTGGAGACCACAGTCTAAAGGGGGTTTCCTTTTGTGCTGGAACAACATCGCTCAAGACAAACTCATCCACAATAAATCAAAGGTACAGTTAAAGCCACATATCACTATAAAATATATGTTGTAGTTAATTCTTTATCTCAGGTAATTTTCATTTTTACTTTGTTTCAACTTCATTAGCATACATTACCATACCCAAAAACAAAAGAAAAACAAAAATTACCTGAGATGAAAAATTAACTACAACATATATATTGCACACTGACTGAGGAACAATTTTCATCATTGCAATACACATTATCCAAAGAACAACCAGCCAGTTAGACTGCAACATAATGACAATGCAAGCAACTCAAAACAAAATCGAATGGATGCCATCCTATGAAGATGAAGCTGAGCAATTAATCTATCACTAATAATTGTACAAGAGTAAGATGCACTTGAGTAAAAAGAAAACCTTGGGCTGAAGAATTTTATTATTATTATTATTATTATTATTATTATTGTTGTTATTATTATTAACCACTCCTTGCTGGACTGAGTTATGGTGATCAAGATCTATGACCTGCCAAGTTAACTTTTGCATCTTTGGACAAAATCCTAGGATGCTAGCTTTCAAATAAAAACAATGATTTTAAAGGGACACAGTCAGCTATGGGACCGCGCTGGCATGGACACTACTTTTGCCAGTTTGAAAAGTGTTTCCCTCAACCCGAAATCAAATATACGCATCCGATACAACTAGAAATCCGCTTCAATCCTACCTAGTGTTTCATTTGATCCTCAATCTTTTACTGAAAATCTCTTTTTGAGCTACCTTTATGCACATCTGATTACATTATTTTATCATATTTGATTATTTTGGTTATCATATTTGTAAATTAATTTTTTAAGATACAGGACCCCTATGGAGACCAGCCTTGGATCTGAATGGGCTACCCTGTGTAAATAAAGTCTTACTTTACTTTACTTAAAAACAGTATTCAAAGGAACATGAACAAAAGTGGTGAGAAACGTGTAGGCACCGGGCGGGAGAAATCGCCTTCGTTTACCAAAATAACAAGAGCAATGAATCAGTAACACTGATGAGCAAATAATCGTTATATATATTTGGAAAATGGATGGAAAATGTACATGTATTTGGTAAATCAAGCGTTCTCGATGGTGAACCTTCCACACAGTACAATCACTCAGACTTCGTGCAATTTCTCAGCTGTACTGATGTTCGAATTAGGGAGTATTCATCGATTTTTGGCTTCCCTGGAAAAATCCATCAGTGAATTCTCAATGGTATATAAAAAATGAGTGCTCTGATGTGGCTTGAGGCCTATAATCACGATTTTGGCCTGTAACTAGTATACTCTACAGGTTTGTTTAGAGTATTTCCGGAGACGCTTTTGTTTCATGCACGTCTTGTGACATGCAAATCAGCTAAGAAATGGTATTTAATGCGCATGCAGCTGACTGTGTCCCTTTAAGTAGAACTCTAAAGAAAGAAAAGTTTAATTGCTTGTGACAAACTACCTCATTTCCATTTGTATCCAAGGTAACTCTCATGGCGTTCTTTTCTCTCAGTGCTGGAAGCCGCTTGTTAACAGTCAGAAACTTGTTACTCTTCACATGAAGAAGCTAACAACAAAAATATCATGACTTACACATACTTTAATATAATTATAATAATACGAGAAGGCCATTGCACAAAGGGCACCTTTGTTAGATTACAGACACAAAAGTCTTTAAAATATTTTTCAATTCTTTTTAATAACTTATTGGAGGATTCATAAAGTAATAAATTTTACATTACCTGAATCACTCCCCCATATTCCACGACACTTCCTAAACATTTTTTGTACTCAGAATCATTCTGCTTCTTCTCCAACTCTGCTGCATGCTAAAAAGTATTTAAAAAAATGAAGAGCAAATGGTAAAACAGTACGGCCATTTATACGAGGCTAAAACGCGTCTAATCTATCTTGTCTTATTTTAGAACAGCCCTTAACACCTGTTCTTAGATAAGACGCGTCTTAAGCTAAGCCACATCTTATTTTAGACGAAATGTGCCCTTTATACGGAAAGTTCGCGTCTTATTTAAGACGTGTCCTATGTAAGACGCATCTTATTTTTCCTCGTATAAATGGCCCTATTGCTGCATTCTGATAAAGTGCAAAAGCTCTTACAATAATCAAGTAAAAAGGCATGCAAACAATCCAAGTTCTGAAAACACAAATATGTCCAAGTGTGATTTAGAATCAATCTTAAATAATTTTCAGCTCAAAGCCAACTAAAACAAAATTTGTAAAGGTAACAGACGATGATTTTATGTTAATTTTATAAATGGATATGCTTTGATTTACCTCATATCATGATTTTGGAGAGGCCAGTATTTTGCTAGCAGTATGATAATAGCATATCAGCGAACTAGTTTCCTAGCTAAAACCTACACATAAAAGTTAACCAGATGATACTGACTTGTTTTTAAATGGTTATGCCATTCAGTTTGGCAGTTTCCAAACTTAATGTTCAATGAGTATAGCTTTTAATCTTCAAAACTTTAGAAGAAAACAATACAAAAATTACAGGAAGGAATTAAAGGCCATGGATTAAAGGCCATGGATTGGCTGCTAAAACACGTTCAAAATTGTGGTGGATATAGAACATCCAAGAGTACATGTAGGAAAATTTGGAGAAACTACCAAGCATAGCATTTTTTTACTTAATTAAAGAAAAATTTCCCTTACATGTAACTTACAGACTTTTCTGTTCTTACAAGATCTACCTAAAAGATTCCACCAAGGGCATAACTCAATATTATTTACCCACTTGAAAAGCTGGAAACGCAGGTTGCAAAGAAAATCATTTTTTCAGCTTGCCATTCGGGCAAGCTGAAGCTAACATTTTACTAAGCCCATAGGTCATATCAACTAGCCCAAAAGCTTTTTGAAGAGCAGAATTGATCTCACAGTTCTTCTGTTATTCGAATTCCTCCAAAAAGATCTTGCCCGTCGGGCAAGTTGAAAACAGAATTCACTAGCCCAATAGCAAAATCCACTAGCCCTGGGCTGTCGGACACCACTTTCTTTGCACGCTGAATTATGACTTCACTCCAAAAACACAAGATCTTCACCATTTGACACCCAGAGTGAATGATGGCATCTTTAGATTGTAAGGTGGTTCTAACTTTTGATTCTGTTGACGAAATCTTATGGTTTGACCATTCAAATGAATCCTCTTTAACAGTACTTTCACATTGTGCAATTTGTTTTTCAGTGTTTTGCAAAATGGAATTTGGAAATGCTGACAAATTTTGACTTTGCCACTTTTGGGAGTGAAGGGGTAAGACTTTGACTTAAATTCATTCAGTTCAGGACCATGTTTATCTGTCTCCAAAAGAAAGGTATCCTCCCAGTAAATCAACTAAAATTGTCTGCCGTATGTTCAACTGCTGTACTAAAAACATTTTACAAAAAAAACTCCTTTTTATCACTTCCTCTTCAGGACAAGAGAAAAGGAACAGTGAATTCTTTAAGTTCTCTCAGTAAACTTTTAGGTGTGTCTTTACAACAGCAAAAGTTTTTGGGCAATTTTAGCAAAACCTGCAACTTGTTAAGTAAAACATAAATTACATGAAAACAGTAATATATCCATTCATATTCAATGATGTGAAAATAAGTTGCTGGGCATTCAACAACCAATCCAGCCTCAATTCATAGTTATTTCTCTCCTAGCGCATTCTTTTAAGCAGCTTTAAGGAAACATTCTTCTCTCTTCCATTAAAGATGATGGATAATCAATTATGTGCTTACAGAGTTATAGATCTAGTGCTTTAGATAAATATTGTACAAATAGAGGCCATGAACAGGTTGACATTAAAAATTATACTATATTATTGCATCTTAACACTTATGTGATAGGCAAAAAAACCAGCAACTTCAATTTTCTGGTTCACTGTCTCTTCAAAAGTGAAGGATTATACAATAAACATGAGGTGAGTCAATGCAATCAATCAATGCAAGAAGCATTTGAATCAACTATCCCTTTAAAGTTGTAAGGCAATATTAAGATTTAATTTTGTCAGAATTAAGATCAGTACAATAGCCCATGAGCCAATTAAACTAATGTGAGTACAATGCAGTTAAGCACCATATAAATCTTATGTCAATTCTTTTCGCCACTTTATTCAAGGTTGCCTGTTAATGGAAAAATCTTCAGGGATGATACAAAGCCTAAGACAGCTTAAGAGGATGAATTTGCTTTCAAATTTTCTTTTAATTAAAAAAGTTCATCATGATCAGTTATTGAATGATCGGGGATTACTACACCAAAGTAAATAACAACAATAAAAAATAAAAATGAATAAGTAAAACAGCTGCACTTAATTTTTTGACACAGTTGTATACCATCAGAGATCAAAGACTTACAAGTAATGTTCTTAAAATAATTGCCTTTTCCATAAAATAACTTTTTAGTGCCTTCTTGTGTTGTTTATTCTTAATTTGCATCAAAACGAACAAAGTCAACTTTTCCGCAGACAGAAGATTTCCTTACAAAGCTATTATGCAAATCAAGAAACATTTATTAGATTCTACTATAAAATGGAGTGTCGCACACAAGTCTGATTTGTATTTTTCCTTTGAAAAATACCAAGACTTACATGCTCGGAAAACGAGCTATTTCCTTCTTCCGGTAAAAATCTGAAGAATTGGCTAGAAAAAGAAAAATTGGTCGAAAATAAAGCCTTAAATTCGCCAACTGCTGATACCAAGCAGCCGTCAGTGGCTATTCTCAGCGCTTGTGTACACATCTGGTAGTTTTTCATATGTACTTTGATAGAGAACTACTTTGCAAATAAACATAATACCAAAGTAGTTCTATTGGCTGCGATAAGACCAGATGAAAGAGCCCGAATGGCAAAAAATATTAGTACCGCCACACACCTGAGGAGTGAAAGTATAAAATGTCTAATTGGCATAATAATTTCAATACACTTTCACGCAAAATTTATGCTTTGCTATTTAAATTGAGCTTTTTGTTCGTAACAGAAAAAATGTATCTTATAAGCTTTTACAAAGCGTAAAAGATCATTAACCTAGTGGTTCAGCTCTATGATCTCGTGTGCAGTTTGCAGGAAGTTCATGATGAGGTCGCATACTGGTGTCAAGCTTGTTGCGCTAATCTCTCGCCAAGATAAAAGAGAAATTTAAAAAGACGGAACACAACATGAGTGAAATGTCTATAACCATCCCACGCTTACATGTAGTTTTTTCAGCAAAACTGCATCTGTGGCGCTAGTTGTTGGTTTAGCTGCCTTCCAGAACTGTTTCTGCGCCGAGTAGCGATTCGACGGACAAATCTTGAACAGGCAGTCTAAAAAGAGTAAAGGATACGCTTAACGATGAAAAAAATAGATTGCAAACTGGCAGCTTGCCTCTTACTCTATCATACTCAAAATTTAAATATGCTCAAAGCGTGCCTATAAACGGACGATCAATGTTCCTTACCGCGAAATTTTTTCGGTGGGTTATTGAGGTCACCAGCCGATGGCTGTACCACACATCGATCATCGATGAGACTGAAAAAAGAACATCTCCGATTAAACTGGAAAGAACGAGACAAAAAAAACAATAAACACAAATGCAACTGAAATTAATCTCATTTCTTTACCCGAGTGTGCTAATGAATCCATTAACGGTGCCTTCAGCGAACAGCGAGACGATATCTCCGATATGGAGATAGCTTGTGTGTTGAGCCATCTTCCGATGTCCAACTTCGAATTTGCGCGCGTCCAAAAACTCACCGATCTCCGGAATTCCACAAAAATTGAGAGGTACGACAAACAGTCATGTCGTGATTTAGGCTGTTTCTATACACTGATCTACGAAGGAATCCAGCGTAAAAATAAACAAACTGAAGTACAAGCAAGTTTGTTGAGATCTTGCACTCTACAAAACTCGCCAGAAAGTGCACTGCGCGCTGTTTACGAAAAGGGACTGGGTCCTTCTACGTGAACCAAAAAAACACCTTAGTGTACCCCACTTGGGAATTAAACGGAGTTTCAGCGTGAGAGAAGAACGGCACGTACACGCAAATTCTTCTTCTGCTAAATATATCTATTGGCCCCCGTGTAACTAGATAAATGGCTTTGTGCACTGTAACGAGGAACATAAAGTTTCAAGGGAGAGCATTATCGACACTATGGCGGGCAAGATGGTTCGGAAACTCTTCTTTCAATAAAGAAGTTCAACAGTACCTGAGATCGGACGCGCACACGATCTACAAAGCGGCCATCAGTGCCGTAAGTCCGCAGGAAATGGTGAAAAATAACCTCAAATTTCACCAAGGCGTCCTTTCCATTGAGGAACGCGAGTATGCCATTGATAAAAACATCTCTGTGGTGGCTTTTGGTAAAGCTGTGTTAGGGATGGCTAAGGCGGTTGAGGACATCCTCGGGGATCATATCAGTCAAGGCGTGGCCAGTATTCCTTTAGGCCTGCCAGATGCGATAAAGGTATTGGTCATGGTAGATTGTAAACTTTGAAATAAGCAGAAGTATTGACCACTACAGAAAATACCATAATATACCATAATGCTCTTTGTTTGTTACCCTAAAATTCTGCATAAATATTGTCTTCAGTTTCTCTTTGGAGTTAAAATTGCCCCAAGAGAAACTGAAAACAATGCTTATGCAAAATTTTCAGGTGACGAACAAAGGGCATTATGATATGTTATGGTATTTTGCTGGAGTGGTCAGTTAGAATCCCACAGCCTGTGCACAGACATGTCCTGTGCAGATGCTTGGGTAGCCTGTGAATACAGGCCGCATCTCATTGCCTCCCTCTTGCTGTTGGGGCCTTTTTCAAGAGAGATGTCTGCATTTTGGCTGTAAAAAATTCGATACCAATAATTGTGGAAATCTGTCCAGAGTCTGGTTAGGAGGTCTGGTTTGTTTAAAAATACATAACTTCTTTCCATTCTTTTGAAACATTTTTATTGGAGTATCTTTCAAGGTCGGCCAGCGGGGTGAGTGGTATACCAGTATATCCGAAAAAAATTCGCCAAAATACACAAAAATACCCACAATTCATCCAAATATACGCAAAATTATACCCAGGTATACTTTATACCTGAAATTCAAGTAAAGCCGATATACCGAATACCTGTATTTAAGCTGCAATATACCGTATACCCGATTTAAAAAGCCCCTGTATACCGTATACCCAAAAACCCTGGCCGACCCTGATCTTTGCTCGACACTTTGCTATCTCCCATTGTTGTTTATCTACAAGAAATTCTACTCTGCTCTTATTGGCTGAGTAGTTTTTTGGCATGAAAGATAAATCCATAAATCCGGTGAAGGGTGTAATATGTAAATAAAAACCCAGGCCAATTCACTGAAAGGGTCTTCCTCTGGCTACAGATACAAACTTTGTTTCATGAGAGGTGAATCATCCCTGCCCCCTCCTCAACTTCCGATTAAAGTTAGTAAACCTCTCTCTACCAGTGATTTAATGCCAAAGTGCACAAAATTGTGCAAGGTATGCTTAAGAATTCTCAAAAAGGAACCAGAGTCTTGTGGTTATTATATTTTATCCCTAGGAGGTTGAAAAAATATTTCAAGTATTTTGTTGTTGTTTTATCGGTACCCTCATACTGTATTTGTGCATTTGTCTGTTCATTTGCAGGCCTCTAGGAACAGAGAACTGATTGATAGCACAATTCTAAGTAAGAACAGTCCTATCACAGCTATAGAAGGAGCAAGGAACAACCTGCCAGATGAGAAGGCTCAGTATGCCGCAAGCAGGATAAAGGAAGTTGCAGAGAGTGTTCGGGGTGATGACGTTCTCCTTGTGCTTATTTCAGGGGGTGGGTCTGCATTGCTTCCATATCCAGTCCCAGGGATTACACTAGAAGAAAAATTGCAAACAATTAAAGCAGTGGCTTCAAGTGGTGGCACTATTCAAGAGCTGAACACTGTCAGAAAGAATCTCTCTGACCTTAAAGGAGGAAAGCTTGCCAAGGCAGCATACCCTGCTAAGGTGTGTACACCAATGGAATAAGGTTAACCTGAATGTAACTTAATTGACCTGTAACATCTGTTTTAGTGGGGTTTCCATTTTATAGACTGAGGTGTCTGTTGAGAGAGAGAGAGTTAACTGTATTACAAAAAGGTTTTAAAAGTAACATTTTTTCTCTCTGTTGTATAGGTAGTGACCCTGATCTTGTCGGATGTGATTGGCGATCCTCTAGATATAATAGCCAGTGGCCCAACAGTTCCCAACTATTCCACACCCGCAAACTGCCTGGAAATATTCAGAAAGCTGAATGCAGAGAAAATGATTCCCGATATAGTTATACAGTATCTGCAGCAAGCAGAGAAAGATCAACAAAAAAGGGGCCAAGTTGATCCTGTAAATTTTCCACATGTCCAGAATGTTCTTGTGGGGAGCAACAGGTTTGCTGTGAATGCAGCAGTGAAAAAAGCTGAAAGTATCGGGTATGCCCCAGTTGTGGTGTCAACAGAATTAAGTGGGGAAGCAAGAGATGTTGGCCATATGTATTCTGATCTTGTTTACTTTGCCTGGAATGGAAGCCTGCCTCAGCTCTCACCTGTAACTAAAGATGTCTTGACAGATGATCTCTTCAACAAGATTATCATTGCAAGGAATGCCAAGAAACCAGTATGCATCATTGGGGCTGGTGAAACTACTGTGACATTGAAAGGAAAAGGAACCGGTGGCCGCAGCCAAGAAATGGCACTTGCAGTAGCTATAGATATCAATGAAAACTTCAATCAGTTTCCATTAGGTAAAAATCCAGGTGGTCTTGTTCTACTTAGTGCAGGCACTGATGGGCAGGATGGTCCTACTCCAGCAGCTGGGGCAGTTGCAGGCCCTTTCCAAGTGCTGGACGCCATGAATGAAGGGCTGAATCCTAAAGAATTCCTCAGAAATAATGACTCTTTTACATTTTACTCCTCATTTCAGAATGGGCGGGATCATGTTGTCACTGGTCTGACAGGAACCAATGTAATGGACATCCAGGTTTTACTTGTATCTCCATCTTTTTAACATTTTAGAACCAAATGGTTCTTACTAGGTTGATTAAATTATCTTCTAAGAAGTCTTAAAAATAAAAGTAATTTAGGTAAAATGTTTTATTCAAGTTAAGTTATTAAGTGAACTAGCTAGTGGATAACATCAAAGCTGATGGTGCTAAAACAGTTAGGTTAAATTTACTAAGTGGTTAAAAAAGAAAAAAAACGTGATTACTACTAAACTGTGGAAGTATTAAAAGCGAAGGCACAAAATAAATTATAGTTCTTGGAAAGTTTATTTTTATTGTACATAGTCAAAGAAGTAGTGTTGTTTCCAAACATATTATTTTGCTCTATCTGGGGGCAAACAAAGATAAAGTTAAACTGCAATTGAGTGTTCTGTTCACAAAGTATGGCTAACTTTTAACTTCAGTCAATTATGAGATGTGCGAATCAATATAACAACATGAAGCATAAGAAGTTTTGTCTTTTCTTTGCTTATCTCTTCTTTGACGTTTGCTTGCTGTGGAATCTGAGATTCTAAAGTTAATTTTGTAACAGATACTTTATTTATGGTGACAAATATGATACCTGTTAAATTATGGATAAAAAGAGATTGTGCATTGTAGAAATTTGGGCATTCAGCAGAAACTTCTATCTAATTTATAGAACTTGAAATAAAAGAAATATGTATTTTTTACTCTCAAGTTTTCAAGTTTTTTGTCCTCCTTTTAAACAATTTTTATTGCCACATTCTCCATCTATTTAGACTACGAGTAGTCCCCCATTTTTCTTCAGGGATAGTAGAGCAAGCGAAACGCCAGCGGGCGTGAAAATCACCCCACGCGGGAAAAGGCGACATGCCACGTGTCGCCTTTTCTCGCGTGAGGTGATTTTCACTTGCGCTCACGTTTCGCTTGCTCTACTATCCCTGAGGAAAAATGGGGGACTACTCGTAGTCTACCATCTATTTAATATTGTAATTCCTATCATAAGTTCATTCAGGACTCCTGGTTCATTAACATCTGTAAACCTGAAAAAGGCTGGTATGGCCAGCCAAAATATTGTTATGAAAAAGCAAATGTTGTTATGATCAGCTTTGCAGTAGTCCTTGGGCTTCTCATGTTTTGGTTCTTAATATAATTTTTAGCTGATTAGATCTCCTTTTCTAGAGATCCAACATTGACAACCAGCATGGTCTTCATCCATGGTTTTTGCAGTTAATTTCTTTATCATAGATGGGTACATGTATGTGCCACCTGAGCTCAAGGGTATTATTTTTGAGGGTCTTCACCTCTACCCCACCCCATCACCCAAATCGTTTCCACGCTAGTGACTCTATTAAGTTTGCTTTTCATATCAGTCTGGTCAATAAATCATCGACGCCTAATTCCTAATCCTACAAAATACCCCTGTAGAGAGAGTGTCAAGTAGATATTATTGAATTTCCACGTTAATTTTATAACCTGAGTCAGCCTCTATTTTCGTTTCTCTTGTATGTATGAAAACAGCTGAAATTGACCTGATCTCAGGTTATCCCGTTTATCTTTCACTAAATGGCCAATTCCAAGAGTATCCATTCACCCTCCCCCGATCCTCCGCCCCCTCACACACCGCCCTGGCCTTTGTCGGCCATTCGGATGGGAATTTACAATTTTCTATTCAGGCTCTCAATAAACATATGAATATGGATTGATGAAACTTTTAACTACGCAAATCTAGAAAGTTTAGCTCATTTGCTAAGAAGCTCAAGAAGGAGTATTTCCGCCTAACCTGTTCACAGACCTAACCCGCGGGTGATTTATTAATCGCTGGTAGGGCGGATCTATTATAGGCCAGCCCTTCATTCAGTTTTGTTTTATTTTACGCTTCAAGTGACGTCTGGCTACAGCATCTCTTTAATTAGAGATCCGGCAAGAGAAACCAGTCAGTTATATTTACGCGTTGCGTGGACCTCTCCATTCAAACAGGTTTTCCTTTTTTGGCGGCGGGCGTGGGGGGGTAGGGAAGGGTGAAAATAGACATTTTTCTCGCGCTACACGATCAGTCTCATGCGCTCGCTTCGCTCACACGCTTGCCAAAATCATCGAAAAGAAAAAATGAAGAAGAAGGCCTGGAAAGAAAATTTGGCCCAAGGCTGCGATTGTAAAACAGAGTGAGATCTGGGTACGAGATTAGGCTGCGATTTCCGCTTTTTTCCGCTTCCGCTTCAGTTCAACTCGTCCCAGGGCCACCTCGATTGTCATCTGTTCCAAATTTGGAATATGACGCGCCTTTCGAAAATGTCTTGGGTCCTCGGTAACCGAACGACGCTGTTTGATTATTGATTCCAAAGGAGAAAATTGGAAACGGTTGGTTGTACGTGAGATAAATATCGTATTATCGGGTGCTATTCCCGAGTGCGAACATGGAAGATGTCAACCAAATGTGGTGGAAATCATAGCCTTGGTCACCGAAGCTAGAGGTAGGCTGACGCTTTTGATAATTTTGCAAAACAGGGGAAATCGAACGCTTTTATTTCAGCCGTTGGAACAACGTTGCTTTCCAACATTCGACAGGCAGCTGCACCAATATTTTAACTCATCTTGTCAATTCTAACCTTTAAATGTTAAAAATTAAACTGGTACAGTGTTTGATAAATTGGACAAAGTGAAACTCCCCCACTGATATAAAGTCATACATTTTGTAGTATTTCGATGCCATTGATTTTACGATTACCGATTTTACAGTGAAAATCTCAATGTTTGTTTCTCAAGTGTTTGGTGAATGATAAGATTGCGTGTATCTGCTTTTGCGTTTCGATAGTACTATACAGATACAGTGAGAGGTATTGGCTGTTTTACATTTTCAAAAGTTTCCTAAAATAAAATCAATTTTGCCGTTACGTTAGACTAGCTGTTTAAAACTCAGTTCCATTGTTGTTGTTTCTATTTGCATTTGTAACCATGAACACAAGGAAACGAAACTTGATATCTTAACTTTGTACACATGTGTCTTTCCTCGTTATTTATCTTGGCCAACTGTTTATGTTGATGCTTATTTCTATTAACAAAATATAATATTGTACGACAACTCTTAAAGAAAATTAACCACAACTGGTCTGGTTAACATTTATATCAGTGTTATGACCATAAGTAAATATAAAATGATGTAAAGGTAGACCAGCTTTAGACATACACGACTTCATATTAGCTTTTAATAGTCTAATTCAAAGTTTGAATTAGACTGAAGCTAATTTTTTGATACTAGTTATGCTGGATTTCTGCAGTGACTAAGCCACAGTATTCTTATCTCTCTCAGTATTTGTGCCAAACTATGATTAACATGACACCACCTAATAATGTTTTTTTTTTTAAGATAATATTTTCTTTCTTCCAGCAATAACCACTTTACTGATAATACTCATGAAGTTTATGGAACCAGGAAATAGACGCAAACAAAGTTTTGGATTTTGTCACAATACCCATCACTGGAGATGATGCCTACAGAATGGCCACCATGTTCATGTTGTTTGCAGAATAACAGGACATTTGAATCATATGGAAAATCTACAGTTCATCAGGGACATCAAAGATGTTCTGCTTTAATGCAGATTTTACATCCTTTTGTGCACTCATGCTTGTCATGTAACAGAAACTTGAAGTGTAAACCGTGGAGAAGGAAATGTTTATCACAACCTTTTGCTAAATGGACGTTACTCAATGTAGTTCCATGGATGGCTTTGATATTACTGCTTTCAAACTACATTCAGCAAAGTATACAAATTTTAGCTAGAACGTTTTCTGTGAGAAAAAATCCAAGGCTATCATCCCTAGGGGGATTGCTTGCTATGGTCTTGTTTGGAGGACTTTTTTCATTGCCTTTGGCATCGTGTCAAGACAACTTACAACCTACCCCTTCGGTGAAAAGTCTGCAGCTACCAAACGCAATGGTATATGTTGGTTCATCCTTTGCTTACAACATTTCAGAGGAAGTATTTGACTGTGAGGTAGCAAGCTTTGTGGTAAGTAAAGATACTGTAAGTTAAAAACATCATTTTGGGGCTTGGGATCTGTTCCAACTGAATCTGGTTTGAAACGTGTCTTCTGTGGCTTGACCTGGACTGTTCAGCTCATCCCAGGGGGCAATGTAAAATGAACCAGGAGATGGCCAGCAAGTTAGTGACTGAGACATAACATTTTATTTGGGGTTTGAAATAAGCTTTTCAGGAAAGTTGGGTTTAACTTATCTTACTTTTTACTTAATACACTGCTAGAGGTAACTTTTGGGAGGTTACATTCTAGGTTACAAGTTTTTTTTTTGCCCCCAGTTTTAGAGTGAATGTTTATTAGGACAATGTTGATACTCATGTTCAAGACTTGGTGTGAAAATGTGAATAGTGCCACATATGCTTTTACCTTCCATGCTTAGTAATGTATTACTGTGGCCTCCAACCTTAAAGGCGTCCCTTACCCTCCTCCCTTCTCCCCACCTCTTCACATGTCCCTGTTGTTCACAAATTCACTGTAACTGTTAGAAAGGTAAAGAAACAAAATGATGTGGATTTGATTTACTTTTTGTTCATGACAGGTATCAGAAACTGCAGACAGGTTTCTTTCACACTGGCTAGCCTACAACAGTAACAAGAGACAGCTATATGGCGTTCCATCAGAGAAGGATGAAGGAACATACAACATTCTGGTAGTAGCACTGTCAAGGGATGGAGACGAGGTCAGAGGTCGAGTTTGTGGGTCAAGATCCTTCTTCATCAAAGTTGTACCCGTCAGTGAAGAATTGGTGATGTCCGTTTACCCCAGCACTGACACCTCAGGCAGCAACATCAAGACTGTTCAAAGTTTGCCTTGTGTTCCTGGCAGCCAAGTAATCCATGGCACTTTAATTTTGAACGTTGATGTGCACAACATGAATGGACATGAACGGATGATGTTGTTACTAAAGATGGCAGACCACCTAAACCTGCATTCAAGTAAAGTTAGTTTATTTTCTGGTCAAGCTACTCATCCACTCATTGGGCAGCTTGATAATCCTGTAGTGATGGCAGCTGGTGCAGGAGATGGCAGGTTTGCCAAGGGCTCCAGAAGCTTGCTGACATGGCACATGGGCTGTGGTGCTATCAAACTTGAAGAAGTGGCGTTCTCTAAACTAGAAACCAATGCTCAGGATGGAAGCATTAGTAGTCTACTTGGTGTTCCTGTGGTGGGCTGGCATGTCATGTCAGGTACTCAGAAGAACATGGCTAAACGCAGAGTGAGGCGTCAGGTAATGGGTATGACTGCCACACCCATACCATCAAGTGCCCTTCCCTCAAGAATATCAAATATGTCCACTTCTGTGATTATCTCAAGGACTGTTGCCATAACCTCAAAATCAACAGCATCTGTGTCAAGTGTCGTTATGAACAGAACAGAAGTCAGTTCTTTTACTACAAGTGCTAACACAACAACAGGATCAAGTCAGTTGCCAAGCAGAACTGACATACAGTCCTCTGTTTTTGCCAATGTCACCAGCTCTGCAAGATCTTTTTCACCCAGTTCCATCATGCTTACCAAGTCAGTGTCAATAAAAAGTTCTACAGTGATATTATCAAGAAATACAACAGTGCCTGTTCAAAGTTCAGAATTGATGTCTTCTGTAAACAGAACCACTCTGATCATGCCATCTTCCATTCTCAACCAATCACGGAATTCAACTTTTATAACAAGAACAGTAACAACGGCCATTGTCTCTTCAGTTCTCACTCCCAGTTCATCACTGCCAGCAAGAAACAGCTCAAGCATATCACCAAATGAAACAACAGCCATTGGTTCCAGCTCTTCTACTCTTCCTTCATTAAACAGAACAGTGCTGATTTCGTCAGCAGTTGGTACATCTTCATTGAATCTTACATTAACATCCCCAACACTTCAAGTATCAAGTTCACTAGAAAAAAGAACATCTTCATTTGCTACTCCTTCCAGCAAACAATTGTCGATAGCATCATCAAGGCTAACATCAATTGCGTCACCACATCTCACAACACATTCACCTTCTTCAGTGGCAATTTCTACGCCTCCATTAAATGTCTCGACATCACCTGCAATGTCACTGACAATCTCAAGGCAATCATCTTTAACAGTGAGTCCCTCAAGCAGCTTCGTATCCAGTCGCAACACATCTGTTCAAGAAGCAAGTTCCACTGTCAATCAAACAAGTCTTAGTGTGATAGCTGTAACTTCAAGTTCTACATCCTTTTTGTCAAGATCGTTATCTTCTCCATCAAGCTTGGTAGGCCTTGAAACTACAGCTTTCATGGGAAATGCATCAACTCCTCAATTAAACAGTACAGCCGCATTGGGTACGGTTGTCCCAACACTGAGCAGTATTATTTCAACAAGTACTGACATTTTATTAGAAAGTTCTGCTCCGACTTTGATCTCTGTTGTTCCATCACTGAGCTCTACCATTTCTCCATTCAGCACTGTCAGTTTATCAATAAGCAGTACTGTTCCAATATTGAACACTTCTATTCCAATGATGACTAGCATTGGGGGATCTGCAAACAGTATTATTTCCTTTGTTACACCATCTTCACTACCAAGTTCTTTGATTCTGCCATCAAGCAATGCGGTGTCATCAGCAAGTTCTGTGAGGATAAACATGACATCCGTCATCCACATTGCAAGTTCCTCCCTACGGGTGAATGTCACAACTGCATCTGTTGTGCTGTCGTTGACATCTTCACCTATTGCAACAAGTGCTAACTCAACACAGACAAGGTAAGAAACATCATCAATACCCGGGGGAGGGGGGTACTCCCTTATATGAGCTATGTTACTAGGTATGTGTTATTACCCCAAAGGATGCTTTTTGAACTGTATGGTCTGAAAACAGGTCTAGATTTTGCCCATTCTGGTGTGAAATTTCAGGGGAACCACTAGTGTATATAAACACATTTTTTGTTTCAGCTATAAATAAATGAAACAGTTAAGTGTCAAAATTAATACAAAATAATAAAAATGCTTGAACAGTAAGTTAACTTCATTTTAACAAGGTAATGGATTGGTAAACCGAGCACCACTTTCAGGAAGCCAGCTCTGAAAATGGGTGGGGAAAATGGCATGTTTTGGCCTTAAATAGGATCAGGATTTGGAGAACTGAACGGCACACCCCCACCAGGTATTCCAAGGAGTGACCCACAGGATCAATACATATATTTTAATAAAAAGTTTTACCAGTAATTAGCATTCTGTACATAGCTGTACATAGTTACTTTGTTTTGTTTTCTTGTGATTTATAAATAGAAGATTATTTCACATGTAGGTTTGTTAAAAGCTTTGACATTTTCTTTCCGATACTGCTAGGGAATAGCCTGATATGAGATGAATTTAATTTACAACCTGAAAGAAGGATTCAGATTTATCTTTCTCTTATTGTTATTTTTTAGTGTGGCGATTTCAGTGGATACAACCATCGGTAAGTTTACCTTGCATCTTTAGTTTTTTTTTAAGTAACATTCACTCCATTCATATAATCTATTCTGACTGGCTTAACACGTTAATTTCTAAACATCATCAACAGCTACAAGAATCGGTTACATTTTGCCATTACAAATTATACAATGTACAATCATGGTGCGTTACTAGGGACACCTTCCGGATACTCGTTGAGTTTTTTATTCTAGTCATACTTCTGTAATTTATTTTTCTCACGTTAAACCGAGATTTTCTTTGACTCCTATAAATAATTAAGGCTACTAACAATCTGTTCAAGTTGTCTTTCAGCAGCATGATGTAATTGAAAATTATAACATGTTCAAATGAGGCCTTAACCTGCTGTCCATTTTTTTAAAAAAATAAAAATCCAAGCTTTCGTCAATGCCGTTGTGCAGTGTAAGCTTGAATGTAAAACAAAAAAAATGGACAGCAGTTTAAGACCTCATCTGAACATTTTAATTCTTAACTAACACTACAATAAAAGAAAATTCTGAATCAAACTAGGTTGAATGCCGGTTTACTGGTTAAATACAGTCGGTCAAATTCTTTACTTATGTGAACGCTGTCACTGAGGATGGCACCTAAATCCCCAGCAACATATTTTACCTCACAGGCTCTTGAGTTTTTTGCTCTATTTTCAAATTGCACTCACAATAGTGTTAACCATTATTAACTTACTAATCTTTTCTCAGACAGAGTTTCAAGAACATTAATAATGATGATGATGATGATGATGATGATGATGATGATCATTTGGAGTTTCATCTAAATAATTTTTACATTTTTGTGCTGATAAATGAAAACTGCTAAAAAATATTGTTGCATAATCAGTCGTCATAAAACGAGAATATCTAAACCTAATTTTTGAAGTCAATCAGTGGGATAAAATTGAAACACTTTGATAGTGCCGCAAATTAACACATTTGCTTTTCTCTTCTTTCTTAGCTAATCTTCTAAAGTCCAGCAGATGCTGCTATAACCACTCTCTGAAACGAAACATGACGTTTTTCTTCTTTACTCGTAACTTAGTCATTTCTTTAAGTACTTCTCGACTTTTTGACACCCACTTTGAATTCATTTGCACAAACACCTCACATGTGTGTCTTTTGAAGACTTACCATTTACTCATACCTTGGAGTGTGGAAGAACCGTCGTTTGCCAAGCAAGAGGCGACAAAATGTAACTGTTATTCAGCCAAAAAATTCTTCAATTTGTTTATTTGATTTCTTTTGCTTTTTTTTTCACAAATACTAAAGTTTTCAGTGTTAATACATCCTTATCTGTTCAGCGTCGTCAGGAAAGCATGAGTACGTCTTCATGACAAACGTCACGAATTATTTGCATGGAATACATGGATTTTATGGAAGGACTTCTCAATTCCATAATGCTTTTGGTATTTTATTATTTACCATACTATTTCACACTTGCCCTCCACAGCCACGAGATCAACCTTGGTGAATTCAACGTCTGTAATCGATAGATCACTCCTTGGAACGTCTGTGTTTTCATTGACAACGACAAGTGGAAGCCGAACATTTTCGAGTATTCTGGCTGCCAATGGAACTGTAATCGCTGCTACCTCGATTGGCCTTAATCAGTCTATTGTCAACATCACAGGAACCCCTGTCGTTTCAATAAGTACTTTTCAGATTACAAGCACGCCAAGCATGGTAAAGATATCAAGTTCTTTTTCCGCTACCACGCCTTCCAGCCCTGTGTCAAGTTTTGAAGTTAACTTGAATTCCACTGCGATCTCAAGACCTCAAGAGTTTTCAACAAGGGACATACCGTTAAATTCGTCTGCTTTAACTCAAGTGGTTTTGTCGAGAACAAGATCTTCATCTGTGTTGTTGATCTCTACTGGTGCCCTATTAAACGCGACATCCGCAGCCACACGGCTAACAACCACGATATCCAACAGCAGCGGAACATTTATAACACCAAGAGTGACTCTAAGCGTTGCACGGAGCTCAGCCGAGGTCAGTTCAAGTTTGGTAACCTCTCCTTCGATATCACAAACTTCAATGACTTCTGTTGACACAAGAAGAACTTTAAAGACCAGCATGAGCTCACAAAATTCTACCTCGATGCTGAGACTAAGCAGTGACGTTTCTCCAGAATTTGTAAGTACTCTTGTTGCAAGTTCATCATCTGAACAGGGGAATTCATCATTGAAAATAAGCGGCTCTACCACAATGTCTACAACAACGGTCACAGGAATACCAACCGTAACCATGGCGAGATCAACCAGTGTGTCCAAGTCTTCCAGCTTTACCAGACAAGTGTCATCGAGCCTCATTGGTACATCTTTATTCACAAGAAGCACATTGCAGACACACTTGACAACATCTTCTAGAACACGTACTGTCGCACTTAGTACACTATCACCTCACTTAAGCAGTAGGCTTACCACCAGGATACCCAGTACTGTACAGCTCAGTTCCACAGGCACACCAGTCAACAGGACCGTTACAAGTGTTAAAGAAACCAGTGGTAAGATTTAAGTTTGTTCGCACCACGAAAGTACATTTAATTTGTCCATGCACTTAGCACTTACGTTTCTATTGCGCCAAGGCACTCGTAAATTATTTAATGTTTACATCCAGACGTGGTATTAATGTGGCTTTTTGGGTTTCAAGATCTTAAAATTTTCTAAATTCTTTTAACTTCTTTTTTTCTGACGTTCATCCTCATGTGTGGTGCTGTTGACACGCTTCCAACCTGCTTATCTTTTCTTTCTTCCTTCCACTTGAATTCACCTGGATTTGCTTTACCTTGTATTGTTGTTCCTAAGGGATTGCTAGCCAGGTTATATATTCTAAGCAACGTATTGTGTGTTAATTCTGTGGCAGTGAGATCCAATTCTTACATGACGGTTGGGCAGTAGACTAGAGAGCTTTCGTCCCCTACCAGTGTGATCTGGGTTCGAGTACCGGCATAGGCGAGATTGTTGTTGATTTTCTTCTCCTCTGCGAATTTTTTTTCCGGGTACTCTGGTTTTTTCCCTCTCTCAAAAATTAACATTCCCAAGTTCCAGTTCGATCTGGAAAGTGTCTTCACGTAATTGAGGACACTCAGTGGGTCACAAATTTAACAGTTCTTTGAACTGTCAGATGTCACCCTCTCTAAATAACGTAATTTTTTATATGGTTTTATTTTGCGTTACCCTTTGTAATTTCGCGTGTTCTTATCCCAAGGTTTAACTACTCTCCTGTCACGCAACACAACACGAATGATGACCCTTGACAGAACCTTTGTGCAAATAACCTCGTCCATTGCACCGACTGTTGGATCAAGGTTGACCACTGTTAGATTTTCTTCCTCCCTCATTAGAAGTAGTGTTGTTACAGTGAGTAACATGTCAACTGTAACGCCTTTAGTCACGCAAGAAAGTAGCACAGCTTCACAGTTCACACCTGCTAGTCCTGTAGAAACATCTTTGATCCCAATTGCCACGGAAGTCACTACTTTAGCGGCCACAAGCTTGGCAAGAAGCTCAGTAATCACAGGAGCAAACAGCTCAAAAGTGACCGAGATTAGTAGACTTCTCACGCACAGGACATCAATGTCTCGTAGCGTAACACCAGTAGCGCCATCTTCCTTTGCACTGCAATCACCAAGTGTTGAATCGACACAAGTAAGGTCATCTTTAAAAAGCACTTTTGTGACATCCGCCGTTTTCATAACAGAGACGATAAGTGTTAAATCTATTGCTAAACCAAGCGTCACATCTGGTATTCAGACTTCTGCCACAACAACGTCCAGTAGAAAATCTAAGGTGACATTCATAAGCGTTTCGCCAAGCGTGACATCTAGTGCTTTCAAGGTGGTCACTTCAACTATGCAAGCAAGTTTTTCAGCAATTCTTACAAAACTTTTTTCAGCTAGCTCCATAGCATTCACCTTGGCAAGCTCTAAGCCACAGACGTCATCTTTAAGTGCGTCGTCAAGAAGAGATGAGTCAAGCGCGATATCAAGTCCGATCAGTAACATGACTGTCCAGATCATAGTCACGACTCTACCTTCCAAAAAATCTTCAGCCACTTTTGTAGCATTTACCTCCAGCCGTGAGTCGCAAACACCATATCTAAGCGTGACACCAAGATTGCCAAATACCGTGACGTTTTTGTTGACACCAGGTTTGTCTTCTGTGATCAAGAGTTCGACCTCTAGCCTCAGAGCTAGTGTCACGACATCACTTTTATCCAGTGTTTCCTTTGCTGCTGAGTCAATGTCCTCGCGGACTGCGTTATCAGTTGAAAGTTCTACCTTTACAAGCTTAACCAGTAATTTGAGTAGTTCAAGAGCTTCAACAGCTTTGTATAAAACAAGCCTTATGACAGGAGTTCCCTCTTCAAGATTCAGCCAAGTTTCAGCAAGTGTTATTTTGCAGCGTTCTTCGCCTTCAAGACTTTCCACAAGTAGCCCAACGTCTTCTGTTAAATTTACATCTACGATATCACCTGTGGTATCGGCAAAATCATCGCTTGTAAGCCGCATGTCCACACCGCACTTGAGTACTTTTGCTTCACGTAAGTCAGACATTATCTTTAACAACAGCTCTTTTAAGAGCTCCATTTCGCTTAGTTTCACTACATCCGGGTCATTCATTGACACAGCCTCGCTTTCCTTGTCACGCACCATTGTCACACCTTTCATTTCACGTCTTCTTTCCTTCAAGTCACAGAATGTCACGTCATCCTCACCCTTCTCCACCCCATTTCGGAGTGTTTCGCTTTCCATCTTTGTTACATCTTCATCCTCCAGAAAAGTTAAATCCTCTCTTTCGCTTGCGTCTGCTCAAGACCTTTCTTCAAACTTTATCTCACTTTCGCAGTTATGGCATTTCTCAAAAACTTTCTCTTTAGGCACCCACACGGCCTCCGCACAACCGATTGTTTCAAGCCAAAGTCCCGGAGCTTTTTCGTTTACTTTTATTTCTTTTCCTAGTAAATTTCCAACTGTGGTTTTAGCTACAACATATTCCTTCCAAAATTCCCTATTTTCCAAACATTCTAGTACTTATACTAGCATTTCTCAAACTGTGGTTTTAGCTACAAAATATCAATCTACACAAACAAGCTTTTCCAAGTCTCTTGTTTTTCCCTCCATTTTAGGTACTTTTTCATCCAACTTCACTCGGAATGTAACGCCAACAGATTCCTCCGTGAGACTTAGCATCACGCCATCTTCATCTGTCATCATACCAACCACCGTGCCCGCCAACTCTCCACCGCGTCTTTACAACAACATGGGGCGGGTAAGCGCGCCCGCGGGTAAAGCCTTATACTACACCATACCTGATGACACATTTTACGACGCCGAAGACCAAGCGGCTACCCGTGGGTTGTCACTTTCGGTTTCCTTTGCCAACGGGACGAGCATTCCGACAGACTACTGGCTAAAGTTTGATAACACGAGTCAAACCATCTACGGACTACCACTTAGCGAGCATGTGCCAAGTGGGGTAACCGGTGAAGGGTTCTTACTCCGGGCTCAGGATAGCCAGGGTGCGGATGCCCTTGACGCATTCGAAGTATTTGTGGTTCCGTCTGAGAAACCGATTGTACAGGAGCTGAAGGTTAGAATAACGAACGACTTTACTGCGTTTAGTCGCAATGTGTCTGCAAGACTTTTGCTGCTAAAAAAGATTGCTGATTATTATGGTGACTCCGATAGTTCGCTAATTAGGGTATTGAGTTTTACATCTGGATCAGTGGTCATGGCCTGGACTAATGACTCGCTACCAACAGACACTTGTGATGTGCAGAAAGTGGATTACGTTGAGAACAAGGTGCTTCTACCCGACGGTCAGGTAAGAGAGGAATTTCGGGATGCTTTGCAGGGTTTTCCAGTTGAAAGCGCGAGTCAGCAAAGATTGGGAGTGTGCAATGGAACGGATGAGGGTACTCCCTTACCACCAGGGGCGCAGTCAACGCAAGACGAAGACTTGTGGTATAAGCACGTCCTTGTAGGCGTGCTTGTTGTATTTGTTGTCGTAGTTTTAGCCGTGCTCCTGATATGGTACTGCAGACGCCGAAGACCAAAACCATCCAATGAAAAACGGACTTTCAAGAAACGTAAACCCATAGTGCTGGGACCCGAGATTGAACTCAAGCCGATTCCTGGCAAACCACTTGTCCTGCCTGATGATGATCCGAGTTTGCCGCCATCGTACATCTCAGAAACATCACTGAACAAACCTGTTTATTCTGACGACGAGGACGAGGTGGATGATGGGAAGAGAAGCCCTTCAGTCGTGTATGAGCCGCCCCCACCTTTCCATGCAACACTGGCAGACGACCCTCGAAACAGTCCACCGCCCGCGTATTTTATGCCACCAATGTATTGACTTTACAAGTGAAAATTGACCTTGAATTTTTCCATTGAAAAAAATTAATTGAGACTGTAATAGTTAAGCCCGTTGAACGGTTCGTTATGCCTACAACAAAGGTGCAATAAAAACCCGCGAGTAAGAACCTGCATTTTCCTAAGTTAGCCTAAAGACGTTCTTACATAAATGGTAATCAGCACAAATTTAGGCTATTTTGGTTGTTACAGAGATTCTCATTTTCTGAAGGAAAAAAATATATTGTAGCTAAAAGTATTGAGTGGTATTCAGCTTATTCCTTATATAAAATCTGCATACCAATGCATTGCAGTTGGAGTAATAAGGCACCTATGTCTCCAAAGAGGATCATGAATGTTGATTTATCTTATTTGCCCATTGCAAGTGTACAAAATTTTCTTTTAGGCTAAACAGGTTCTTGTATAGAGGAGGCCTAACTGGCAAATTTAGCCTAACAGGTTCTTAAAACCAGGTTCTTACTCGTGGGGTTTTACTGTAAATACATATACTTCATTTGTGTTTCCGGGCTTTTTCGGCGTTTTTATTGTGCGAGCCTATTAGACCAACCAAATTACAAGCTGTAGGGCTTGTTGATTACGAGCCAATTTTTTCTTAGTTTCTGCCACTGGACTTGCCCATTTACCCGCACTTTTTGCTGAAGTATTTTTTTGCTCAAGGGGCTAAAGTATATCATATGGCTCCCGCCATTTTCTCGCTTTAAAACGCTAAAACCACTTTTATTTGTACAGCCGATACGAGGGGTTGCTAACACGACAGCAAAGTGCAAAATTTTTGTGTTTTACTTTAGTGGTCGCATTTAAAGCTTTTCCCTCATAGTGAAAAGCAAGTAGACCTCATTTGGGAAACGAGTTTAAATCAAAGTTCGTTCATCAAATTATTTATTTATAAAGCCCAGTTAAGTGTATTTGATTTTTGTTAACTTCGTCT